>CM031234.1:149494456-150071230 GCA_018340775.1 Taxus wallichiana var. yunnanensis | reverse complement strand
GTAATAAGGACTACCCCGCTAAACCTTGAAAAGTAAAGGACCCATCAAAAATGTATCTTTCATAATGATAGATTCTTCAATGTAGATAAAGGAGGCATCCGGCAGCTCATTCAAAGGTTTTGTGCCTTGCGTAAAGGTGCTTATGCTTACTGGGTCGAAAGTACTTGTCCTTTAACTGAATTTTGATGTAAAAATTCTATGTCAAACTCACTAAGTAGAATGATCCAATTAGCCATTCTACCAATAAGGGTGGGTTTAGAAAGTAAGTACTTGAGTGGGTCAACCTTGGATATTATCATGGTTTTGTATTCAATAGATAATGGTGAAGTTTTTGAAAAGTAAAAACAACAATTAAGCAATATTTTTCAATTTGACGATAATTGAGCTCACAGGTGATGAGGGTACGACTGAGATAATACACCACTTTTTCCTTATTACCAAGGCCATATTGGGTGAGTAGCACACCAATAGCAAATTGTGTAGTAGATATATAGAGCAAGAGTGGTTCTCTAGGAGTTAGAGGCATAAGGACAGGTGGATTAGCCAAGTATTGTTTAAGCAAAGCAAAGGATTGCTATTACATACTGCCCCGATAAAAGTGACATCCTTTTTAAGTAAATGGGTGAATGAGTGGAACTTATCTACAAGCCGGAGATGAAGCAGCGAATGACATGAATTTTCCCCTGTAAGTTACACAGTTACTTGATATTCTTAGGTGGTGGCATTTCAGTAATAGTAGACACTTTAGCAGGGTCCACTTAAATACCTCATCTTGATACAATGAAGCCCAATAGTTTTCTTGATAGCACATCAAAGACACACTTCTTTGGATTCAACCTGACCTTGTATTCTCATAGGTGGTCAAGGATACACCTCAAAATGACAAGGTGATCTTCTCTTGTCAAATACTTCTCGAGGATGTCATCCACATAGTCCTCCATGATATCATGAATCATATCATGAAAAATTACTATCATTTACTTTTGATAATTAGCTCCTACATTTTTGAGATGAAAGGGCATCACGATCGATATGTAAGGTACCCTTGAGCCGTGAAATCCATTTTATGTCGGGTCTTCTTCAACTATCTTGATTTGGTTGTATCCTAGAAATCCATCCATGAGAGATAGCATCTCGTACCCTACTGTTGAGTCAACAATCATGTCAATATTTGATAGTGGAAAATCATCTTTAGGGAAAGCCTTATTAACATCTCTAAAATCTATGAAGATTCGGATATGGACATGTTTTTTCCTACGGATAGGAATAATGTTTGATATCCATTCAAAATAATCAATAGGCCGGATGAATCCTGCCATAAAAATCTTTCCAACTCTTCTTTAACTAGTAAGGCCACTTTTAGGTGCATCTCGTGGAGTTTCTACTAAATAGACTTAGCGTCTGTCACGCGCACACAACTAAGTTGTGCACGACCAAAGTTGGATCTAATCCTGGCATGTCTTTGTAAGACCATGCAAACATGTTTATAAAATCTCGCAACACCATCATGAATGTCTTCTATTCTCTAGCCTAGAGTGATGCTCCCAATTTAACTATCTTGGGATCTTCTTCTATGCCAATATTCACATCAATGGTTTCTTCAACTCATAATTTTGATAATTCCTCCATATGCACAGGATTAGGAGGGAGTTTGAGATCTTTGTCTAAGGATTTCTCCATGAGATTTTCATCCTTGATGTGGTCACTTTGTTTGTCCTTTGATTTTTTTATTTATTTTTCAGCCAGTGCCTCAAAGAGGTTTTCACTGTGCGACTTAGAATTTGATTTTTTCCGAGGCTTTACGTTGGAACTTTTGCCCTCAATTTTCTTTAAGTTTTGCTGACCACGAAGCTCAGCCTCCTTGCCGAAGTAGATGTAGGTATCCAAGTCAATAAAGAAACCTTTCTTGCGATCTCCAATGGGAATTGTATCCCTTATGCCCATGAAATTTGTGATCGCTTCATAATTCTCGAATAAATCTAGTGACATGTGACATTTTTGGTCCCATTCAACAAGGGAAGGGTGCACATGGTCAAGGGTTGGTTCCATGGGGATTATGGTTAGGAAAACATTTTTCATGAATAGGTTTGTGGAGGTAAGTTCCTCATATTGGCTACAATGGGAATCAGACGCGTTGTCTAGACAAAGCGAGAGCTATCCTCACGCTCGAACAAGTAACATCTTTATCGTTTGGGTGTGCTCCATAAGGGTGAATCCCAATTTCGTATCTTTCTATTTTGAAATGTAGAAGATGCACCGGTTCTCTCTGTCCTTGTTCATTTCTTCCACATACTAGGCCTCATGTAGCCCATAGAGTACATCATTTTACTAGATTTATCGTATTACGGGGTTTGATAACATGATGGCTGAGTATCCTCTGGGACCCAAGTTGTAGGTGGATCAAGTAATTTTTCCTCAGTTATCAAGCCTCCAGGTAAAAATAATCCAATAGTGTGCTCATTTCTAGGTCTTCCAAGGCCGAGAGTTGGGGTAACTCTAGTCTTGGGTGATAATGAGAGATCTGAAACCAAGATTGCTTGTTGTACATTGTATTTCCTAGAGCCATATTCAAGGATTTTCATCTCCCATGAATCAAAAGGAGATGTTGATGTAGATGCCCCATAGGCACGAGAATTGAGAGAATCTAAGTCTATCCGAGATTCCATGGCCTCAGATTAGAGAGGGACCACTATATCATCAGAGGGACATGCATATGTGCCCTTACATGCAAAACTATTGAGAGCTCCTGCAGTGAGAAAAAGGGCTCTCGAATCTCCTCAGTATGGTCATGGTGTATCCCTTATGCTTCAATTTAATGCCTTTGCGTGAAATGTCGATGGCAATGACTTGTAGGGCATGAATCCATGGTCAAGCCTAGAAGCATATTATATGGAAGTTCCAAGTCCAAGACATGAAACTTTTACTCGATGGCAAGTAGGACCCACCTCCACGGCAACCTGATTATGCCCACTAATTCCCTTTCCGCGTTTCCGTATGTGGTGATAGTGATGATATTGGACTCAAGATCCATCTCAGTATGTCCTAACTATTTAACCAACTTGAGTGTGCAAATGTTCAACCTAGATCCATTATCCACAAACACCCGTTTGATCTTCCCACGAGTGACAACTACCTCAATATATTAAGGAATATTATGTGTTGGATTTTCGTGAGGGATCTCCATAGTATTGAAGGAAATATGTTCATTTGGTACGATGCTTTCCACTGACAGCTTGAAGGTGTGTAAGATCACATCTAAAGGCACTCTAATTCCCTCAAGAGTTTGGTACAAAATGTCTTTTTGCACATCGATATCTTAAGAAGATCTAAGATCGAAATCTTAGCGACATCTTCTCAAGTTTCTCTAAAAGGTTAAATTTACCAATTTTTGGGGTTGATGGAGAAGTTTCCCGAATCACAAGGCGGGCATGCCTTATTATCGAAGCTGATTCTTTCCTTAATCTGGATGGTGTTGACATGGTCGGTAGAAGATCAAATACATCCAATAATTGAATCATAATGATTGTTGTCTTTTTTTGGTGTACAAGTAATTCACTTCTCTATAACCTTGGGATGAATCCCCGATCCGGATTTGACTTTTCTCGATTTATCATGATTGGGGATCGACTCTTTATATATCCCCATTCTCTGATTAGGTGTCTGGATTTTTCGTAGATTTTCCACCTCTATCTCTCCATTGTTAATGAGGTCCTGAATATAAGGACGGAGTTGCAGACATTTTTCTTTCTTATGCCCCTTGACATGATGCATTTCACAATATTCATGCTCCTTATACCATGAAGGTTTTGGAGAATTTTCGTCAAATGGTTGTGTCGTAGAATATGTCATCATGTGGGCCGCATCCAATTGTTTTAGTATAACTAACAAAGGTTCATTAAGAGAGGTGAACATTCTTCATTTTGGTGGTGGTTGAATTGGTCCTTTTGTCAATTTAAAAGGTTGACCAGTTTGGACCACTTGTACACGTTTGGAATCAATGATCCCATCTCCCACCACATTTTTATTTTTGTTAAAGACCTTTAGCTTCTTCGTGGATTTAACATTTTGATTATCTCTAGATTGGGTTTTGAGGGTGCCTTTGGCAATGAGATATTTCTCTATCTAAACCCCTTTTTCGATGACCTTCTTAAAAGTGTGAACACAATGCATTTGGAGGTGGAAAGCTATATCCGGGTTTAGGTTGGGAACGAAAATACTAACTAGCTATTTTTTTTAGGGAAAGCATAAGGCAAATGACGACTTGCTATCCCTCTCTATTGTTGGAGGAAGCCGGATAAAGTCTCATTAGGGTGTTGTTTGGCACAACATAAATCAACCATGGTGACATCACTCTCTATGTTGTACGAGAAATGATGCACAAACTTTTCTACCAATTCTAGCCAAGTGAAAATTGATCCTCGTGATAAACGTGTAAACCATTCCAGGGCTTGACCTCCGACACTCTTGGGGAAAAGTATAATGAGATAATTGTCACTATAAGACACCTCTTGACATGCCATATAGAAATATTTGACATGATCCTGTGGATCTCCCTTCCCTTTATATTTTTTGAATTTTGGCATATCAAATTTCTTAGGAAAGGGTTGAAGGTTCATAGTCTTGTCAAAAGGATATGGCCATAATTCTTCATATTGATACTTTCTAATGCTCCCTATATTGATCTCTTATAGGCTCATGAGTTTCACTTTCATAGATCTGTACCTCTTGTGTGAGCAATTGTTCTCTAGTGGGAGAAGTGGGGATATATACGCGATGATACCCTGTATCTTCTTCTCCTTGGTTTTCTCTATGGAGTTCATTGATCTTAACCTTAGGCTTCGACTTTTGAACATTTTTGTTTTCTTCCTTCTATACATGGGAGGTTAGCAAAGCTAATTATCAGCTTAGGTTACTAATCTATTGTTGAATTGTGGTTTCTTCTTCTAAAGGTTCTTCCTCCTCATATTGTGGAGGTTCTTCACCCATCTCATGTTTTGTCTTGTTTCTACGTGGCACTTTGATAAAGGGTATTCTATGCCCCACCACTTTATCATTCCCTACATTAGAGGTAGAAGCATGTCCATGTGTCAAAATATCCTCCATATTGATAAGGGGTCATTCTTCCTCGTAGCGTTATTCGCAGGTGGGATTGTTTCATTTTCAGTGGGTAATTTGGCCCCTAATTCTACGACCCATGTGAGCACTCTATCTTTATTTCTAAAAATAAACTCATCTAATAAAGTAGGGTCAAAATCAAATTCTACGTGTGGGGATTCTAATTCATTTCCACTATGATCAACCATATCTTCTATCTCTTTTTCCACAGAAAACAGAGGTCCTAGATCATGTCCAATGAAGGGGTTTGACCCTTTTTTGTTAGAGGCTTCCCAAGCTTGTGCTTGTTGTTCCTCGTATGTATGTTTCTTGAGTCCTAATCATGTTTTAGGAGCCATGACTTTTTTTTATGGTATTTTTCACTAGAGTAAGTTGTAAATGTGTTCAAAATTTTTACCACGACTAACTAAAATGCAAGATGTATTTTCAAGAATATGAAGGAATAACAATGTGATAATACCAATGTGATAGAGTGATAAATCACCAAAGTGACACAAATGTTTGGTATCTAAACCTATCAAAGAAAGTACCTCGTAAACTATGTATCAAAAAGTAGTGTCAAGTCACAAGATAATTAACAAGATGTACTTACTTATGCTAAGTTCATGAAAAATGAACAATACATAAGTAAATACAAAAAGTCAATGTGACCCCCTAAAAGATATACTAGAGAAAGCTCAAACTTAATTAATACCTATATCTCAAAAAGTTCCAATTACAATTTGTGAGTGACACAACAATATCACCAAGATATGTTAACCAAAATTCATGAGAAAGTAAGGCATTGATATCAAGATGTTATTGGTATAACACACACAAAATGGTAACACCCAAAGACTCTTCAAAATCAAGGTAATAATAGAATCAAACTAAAGAGCTCAAATTATATCTAGGAATAGTAAAAATGTGTGCATCCTAACCTTACAATATAGATATTTATGTCGAGTTTACAAGAAACAAGACGTAAATATCAAAATTGTAGTGGTACGATACAAAAAAGCTAACCCTTCTAAGGAAGTTCGAGGTTATGAACCATGCCTAACTACAATGATGATCTTGACATGGGTATCAAGATCACAATGGTCACCAATGATATGAATATGTCTCTACACACTTTAGATGTTTAACTTACCCACTGCAAACATGGATGGGCATAAATAGACAAAAAAGTGGTAAAAACAATCGATTGGTAACACAAAGGTGGTCACTCTCCTTTTGATCAACAAAGTGTCAAAAGAATGTGAAGGAAGTAAATTGAAAAAAGGAAGAAAAATGTTGGCTTCACTTCGGTAGAATTTCACCTCACCCTAAGGCAAGTAAAAACGAAGCAAAAAGTAACGCGTCACATGTTTCGCAATAATAATATGGTTCACAACTCAACACTATTTTAGAGTGGTCAAAGTGGGCTCCTGCCCAAAGTATATTTTCCTAGTGGTTCTCTCATCCTGTGTTACAAATATTATCCACGAGAGGGACGATTTACCCAAATAGTCTCACTATCTTGGGAGTATCTCGACTTTGCCCCCTTTAAGCATCAGGCATTAAATGCATCCATTGTGTACTTAAAAGGGTTGCATAGGGACAACTCAGTAACTCTATCTTACAAAGGAATCACTAGTCAGATAGGTAGTGTGGAGCACTTCCTGTTTTATCCACAAGGTTCCATCTTGCGTGGGCTACTTTGGGGTTCCTAGAACCACCCCCATTGTTGTAGCTTAACACGTTATGCCAAAGGGGTTATGTTCCAGCTTGAGTGGAAAGGGATGCACCCTTTCCGAAACCTACAATACAAAGATGTTTTGAATATGTTGTTCATTTTATCTTTTTAATTAGGTGTGTTTTGCTCGAACACCGTTTGAAACCTCGTATAACAATTGTATTAGTAGTTTTTGACTTTTTTTTATTCCTCTCTTTTTGATAAGTGATGGTGTTTTGGTCTTGTATGATGATTTATTTTAGTAGTTTTCCATAAAAGAGAAGGCACCATTTCTGATTTTCCGGATCGTCCCAAGGACCCAAGAGAAGAGCATACGTGATGTCTTCAAAATCCAAAAATATATTAAATGGAAAACACTTTAATTCAACTATGCCAAGTCAACCAATTCTAACTCAAATATTTCTAACAACATCAAAGCATCAAAAGGAATTTAAGAATCATTTCGATTCCCATGATTGCCCCAAGGGATGCAAGGAAGAGCATACGCAATCTTATTCCTATAAGTAAAAAATGCAAAATCCATCTAGCCAAGTATAAACATGTAAAACAAATTACAAAGACAAGTATATGATTAGATAAAACCTGCAAGAATGTTAGAACCTCAACACATTAATTTCAAAAATACGAAAGGACACCTATGCCCATTTTTTAGTGTTTGCACATGGGTTAGGGCGTATGCGCCACTCTATGCTTTTCCGAATTACAAGTTGCACCCGCACCACCCGAGAGGTGTGTGTGCTATAAAATAATATATTTTCCACTGTGTGTGTTTTTATCTTACCATGCACCTGCACCACCAAAGAGGCATGTGTGAAAGTAATGTATGCACCACCTTCGAGAAAAATAGATGGGAAATGAGATAGAACACCTACGCTACAGGGAAAACGTGTGCACCACCGAAAAAGCATGTACACTACCGGTAAAACATGTGTGCAACCGCTTTATAAAATAGTCTCAAATTCAGATAGAATGTTTATGTCACCAAAAATGTTTCTGCGCCACTAAAATAGTGTGTGTGTTCTAGTTAGGTCAGATGCACTGATCTCGAAAGGTTTCAAATGCAAAGTGAAGGTACAAAGATACAAAAGACGCTCGCACCTAGGTTAGTGCATCTATGCACCGGATAGGTGTGTGTGTCATAGTTAGCATGCATGCGCTACGGTTAGTAAATAGAGAACTAGGTTTTGATAGTAAGCTTGCACCACCAGAGAGGCGTGTGCACCACAAAACCGTGCCTCGCGCTCTCCTAAAATGTGCCCGCACTGCACTGCAACCAAAATATAGGAAAAAACACAAGAAAACTCACAATATCTCAAATTTTGACAAGTTAGTTTAAGAATGGAAATAATCCATTAAAAATATGGCTCGAACAATAAGTTACACATATTAAATTAGCAAAAATTCCAAGAAAATATACATTAATTACCACATGTGCATATCAAAAGTTAGCCATAACAATGAAACTAAAACTAAAATGCCATGGGACTAATTGTCCCACGGCGTGCCAAATGTGTGCATGTGTACTTTGCTTAATGCTAAATTAAATGAGGCAAGAACTACCACCTAAAAATAGTTCTACAATCTAGCTAAGACAAAGCATAAGCACCATCAAGATAAAGAGCTAAACAAGATCTATTCTAAACATCAATAACTTTGAAACATAAGATCAAAACTATGCATGCTATTCAAAATATCTACTCTCCTAGATTACCAACAAAATGCATGGACCTATTTAGCTCCAATGGAAATCAAAATTGTTTGTTTGATCCTTAAAGAATGCAAGAATAGGAAGCTTAGTTCTTAACAATGGTGACCTCTCAAGAAGACAAAATACAAGCTCCTAGTCTCTTTGCTATATGCTTTACATTTTCTCTCTCAAGAATTTTAGGTGTAGGTATAAAGGTAGAAGGAGGGCTCCTTATATAGCCCAATGGATAAAGGAAACACTTCATCCCTTTGCATGTGGGATAAAAGTAAAACATGATTAGGAATGGATAAGGTTGCTTTATGAAAGGTAACCTTACTTTAGAAGGGTTTAATTTATTCTTAGCAAGTCATGGGAGTTGGGGGATGTTTTAATTAATCAAAGGTGATTAACTAATAGGTAGATGTAAGCTTATAGAAGCTAATGAGAGGAATATTAGTACGATTTAGGCTATTAGAAGGGGATTAAATCAATTAAATATTGAATTATTGGTTAAATGGAAGGGAAAGCTAATTAATTAATAATAATTAATTAGTCTAGGTAGAAGGGGTGATTTATTAATGAAAGGTCGTTAATCAGGGTGTTAGTTGGATAGGCAACTTAATCAATTAGTGCATTGTAATTAATTAACGATAATAAGAGGGAATATGAGCACTTTTGACGATAAGTCATCGATTTGTGAGAAAGTGGATAATTAGCACAATTTAAGTATTTAAATTGCTTGGGTGTAATTATAGGTGTCTACACATATATATAGGGGTGTGAATTTCCCTTCACTTCCTATGTACTCTCAAAGTAGAATGCATGCTCAAAATATCCATGCCCACTTACAAAGGTAATCAAGAAGCATGCAAACTTTTCCTAACAATAGATTACCTATAATTAACTCTAGATCCAATCCTATTATTAGCTATAACATCTCATTACGCTTGATCTTCCACTTTTCTCCAAAATAGCCATTTCTTCATCCACAACTATTCTTTTTCTTACTCGATGCATGTTTTGCATGCAATCCTATTCTTAGCGCATAACATGTAAAATGTCTAAGTCTCTAACTCTGAATTTCTCCTAGGCACCCTTTCTTTCCAAACTTATGCATGTACCTACATTTCCCCTTTCTATGTGCCCTCTTCACATGCACCTCCGATACTTAAGCAATATTTTACTCGGTCAAAAACTAAGAGGAGGTGGGTGACCAATGGTGCTATTGAGGTAACAACTTATGTTAATGGGTATTTTTTTGGTCACTCTACCTAATAAACGAAATATGATGTAAATACTTTCTAAAGTTCCATGATTTATAGGAAAATATCATGTGGTTATTCGAAATGGTAGCCAATATTTAATCCTTTTGAAAAAATAGTATCCGAGTTCCCTATATAGGTTTGTATGCCCGAGCTACCTCTCGGAAATTTGGGAACCCGAAGTGCTTGTGGGGATTACAAAAATCCTCAGTTCACCGGTTCGCAATTAATCTTGTGACTAATGCAAAGACCAAGGAAACCAACGTGATAGTATGTGTCAATGGGAAACAAAGGAAACCCTTAAACAAAATATAAATCTATTTTCCAAGTTTGTAAATTAGCCACGAGAGGTTAGAATATGGACAATATTCATTTACTTGTAACAAATGAAAATCGATAGATCATGATTTTAGGGCTTCCCCTATTGAAGAATAAATAAGAAATGGGCCCCAAACTTCCACCTCATTCTCAAACTAAAGATAATCAAAAGTGACAGAGAATACCATTAAGGAGGATCCACTTTCTTTGAAATTTTTAGAAACAAAAAGGATCCATCTGTTTAGGTAGACATAAAGAATGAAATAGAAGGAAACACGATGAAGGGGGATGTCTCATCTCGTAATGTGGAAAAGGAGGAAATAGAGGTCATCTATATGTTTTTGTTGAGTATGTTGAGAAGGTTGCTCGAGCCCCTCTCTAGAGGAGGTTTCATCCATAGGGAAGAGATTGTTTAGATAAATGCGTGATGATATTATGGTTACATTGAATTCCTTTGAAGCATTGTTGTGTGAGGTGGTACCGATACCCAAGATTTTATGACCTCCAATGACTCTAGTTAATAGATATAAACCCAATACAAGGAGAAACACTAGAGAAGATGTAGGTAAGAAACAGTCTTTCCTAAAGGAAGACAAAAAATAAGGAGAAGAGGGAAAGATCTATGATGAAGAAAATAGAAAAAGCTATGCAAAGATCCTTGAGGGAGGCTATAGCCAACCTTCATAAGTCTAAATGATCATCATATCATGGAATTTCAGAGGTTAAATAACCCCAAAATCATAGGATTCTTAAGGATTTTAGTAGTAGACATAATATATGTATTTTATTGATTCAAGAAACTAAGACGCGTCTCTAGATGGATTTAATGAAGTAAACAAGGTTGTTTGGAAAGAAGGCTGTTGGGAGGGAGCTAATACTCGTTTGAGCCTTAGGTGCAATAGTTCATCTATGGAATCCTAATTTTGTTAAGGGGGAACATCTTCTATACTACCCTAATCATGTGGCTATTTATTTCACTGAGATTGAATATAAGAAGAATTGGATTACGTCTTATGTTTATGCTCGAATTTGGTGTGAGGAAGGAGGAGTTTGTGGGAGGATCTCTCCAATTTTAGAATCTTTTTAAGGACATAGATTGGCTTATTGAGTCTACTTCAACATTCCTCTCTCTCTCTCTCTCTTATTGATAAGAAAGGGATAAGTATTATCTACTATGATAGTATGGAGGATTTGGATAATTTTATGGTGAGGAATGATCTCTTTGATTTGGAGCTCGATGGTCAAAAATACACGTGGGCTAATAGAAGAACTAGGAAAGACCTTATCCAAATTATACTTGATTAGTTTGTGATTAGAAACAGGTGTATGATAATCCAACCCTACTCTCTCAACTCTCTCCCAAGGATAAATCCGATCATAATCTGATTTTTCTTAAATTTAGAGAGGGAATACCAAAAAATCCAAACCATTTCAGTTTGAAAATATTTGGATGACTCATAAAGATATCTATAACATGATTCAAGAATGGTGGGGAGTTCAATTTCATGGTTTCCCAATGTATAAATTGACCTTTAAACTTAAGCATGTTAAAAAACTGATCAAATTATGGAACAAGGAGAATTTTTGTGACATATTCCAATATAAAAGAAAATTTGTACAAGATTTAAGAATTGTATGCGAAGAAATGATGGAGGATGGCCTCAATTTGGCCCTTAAGGAACATGAACAAAATCTACTCATTAAATATCATGATATCTTAGCAAGGGAAGAGGTATACTGGAGGAAAAAATCAAGGATCAAATGGTTGAAGGAGGGAGACAGGAACACAAGGTTTTTCCATTTCACAACTACTACCAAAACCAACCATCTCAGAGTTAAGGAAATTAGGAAATCTAATGGGGAACTCACCTCAAATGAAGATGAAATTAATGAGATGATTAATTATTTTAAGGATTTATTTAGCTTGAGGACTGCTCCTAAGCATCTTTTTGACAAAACTCTTTTTGTTTTCTATAAGGTCATTTCAGATCAAGATAACACAACACTTTGTCTCTCATATCCTGGAGAATAATAAATAAGATTTTCCTTTTTGATGTGGGACTAAACAAATCTCTACGACCATGTGGTTTTCACACTTTTTCTTTCAACAGTTCTTGGATATTATTAAACATGATGTGGTGCATGTGGTCTAGGATTTCTTTAAATTCATACTCTTTCTCTAGAAGATTAATAACAAATTTTGGTTCTCATCCCTAAAATGAAAATGGCTAAGGAACTTAATTATTTTTATCCCATCATCTTGTCAAATACTAGCTATAAATTGATCACCAAAATCCTCTCTTTTACGATCAGAAAGTTATTACAAAGTTTATATCTCCTAATCAAGGGGCGTTTGTTCCTCGAAGGCAAGTTTTTATAGCATTATATGTATCCAAGAGGCCATACATTTGGTTGAAACTTCAGGACATACATTTGATCAACCATGTTTAGGAAATTGGATATACACAAATCATGTGATAGCGTTTCATGCTCTTTCCTTAGAGATTTATGGTCAATCTAGGATTCAATGCTAACTTTATCAATATGATAATGGCATGTATATTTAGTAAAAATTTATCTGCTATTGTCAATGGTAAAAATGAAGCTTTCTTAAAGGAAGGTAGGGGTCTCAGAAAAGGTGATAATATCTCCCCTTGCTCTATATTATTTTTTTGAAACCCTTATTAGATTATGTAATCAAACTCTATCTCAAAATCTCATTCAAGGGATCGGTTATCTCCAAATCACTGCACCCCCCGAATGGCCTAAAAGTGAACAAAAATTTGGTATGATTTGGTAAAATGGGATCACCTATCAAGCTATGGGACTTGGGCTTGATCTAAACATCTGGAGAAGGTTGGTTTCCTCTTCCTAAACTAAGCACTACACTACTCCTAATGTAATAAAATTGGCTAACTAGACCTATGCTAACATTTCAAGGGATTAGAGAGAGATATTTGCAAGGAAATAAAACCTATAGTAGAAGTGGTTATGCACCATGAAAGGGTTTTGCTAGACTTAGGAAGTGTTAATTTGAAGAGGGTGTGTGCACCACATGTCAAACTTCACCGTTGTAACTTAGATAAGATACATAATATCAAAAACTAGGAAGTAGACGTTCCTTTTATTAAACCAGACAAACAAGTTATCATTCTTCTAGTGAAGCATGATGAACTTGAGAAGGGTGAACAAGCACCACAACTTAGTTGCATGTAATACTCCACCCCGATAGGCACAATGACTTACAAAACTTACAAAAGAAACCACGGTTCCATAGTTCACCCGTGAATATGAGAGAGGCAAATAGAAGAAAAAAATCATGAAAGTACATGTAACTAATCACAAAAAATAATTTTAATTACTTCAGCACTTGTACAAAGTGCATCATTACATCGAGGAAAAAGGCATAGGCTGCCAATACAATTTGAGAAGAAAGGATTGAGAGCATACAAATTCATAACATCTCAGCCTTCGAAGAGAGGGAAGCTTTGAAACTATCTAAATCTTTTGAATAATCATCCCTTCACAATTTATAACACTTTTTGAGTGGTTTGAGAAATAAGGAGAAACCACAGAATCTAGGCTAGAATGTAGCAGATAATTGATCACCATTGTTGGCCATGTTTTCCCATTTATTGCACGTCCACCTTTTGAGGCACTAATCAAAGAATGAGGAAAACATAAAATTTTGGAATGAATAACTTCCAACAAAATCATATTTTGGTGATTCCATCATGTAGTTCTCATTCTTCCAGTTCCAATGACTATAATTTTATTAAAAATGGGCAACCGGGAGCGCACAGTGGTCTTCTGAGAAAAAGATGATTTTAGTGTATACTGAGGATTGTCCTCCATTAGCTCACCGAGTTAGAAAATGTGTCAGCGAGTAACCTTCTTACATGGAAAGTTTATATGTTATGCCACCAAACCACCAATTTTATATTGCATTGTTCACTTCATATTTTGGTTAGTGGCTTGATCCACATTCCATTGGCTTCAACATCCTCGCCATCCACATAACAACTCCCGATGCTTCTTATTATCTTCACCACATCATTTTCATTTTATTTTAACCATTTCATTAATTGTTTGGCCACCTCATACTTTGCATTGATGGTTATTGGTTGGCGAGTACTTGTTTTACATGGTAGGTTCATGTTTGTATTGCATATCTTTTGGTCATTAAACCAACATGGCTCACCTCGAGATATACATGGTGCACCTTCGATCGCTTCCTTAACAACTCCTTACGTAAACCGAGGATGACTCATAATTATATTATCACTTAGTTTTTATTTTTCTACACGTGGCACTAAACTCGATTGAACCCCACACATTGTGTCTCTCATGACACGGTCAATTTTTCCACCTCTTTACATTTAATTATCGAGTAACTCGGCATCAAACCCAATAATTGTCTTTGAAAATATGTTTACCGAGATAATTCTAGCTTAAACTATTTTCTGACCCTAAAAACGTGATATTCCCTCATGTTTAACTCTCTAACCCCAAAATCTAAACTTTGAATTTCAAAGTTTCAAGATTGACTTCTATAAATTATTTTTGTGAAATTGGTGGGATGAGTTCAACCCAAATCATTTGAAATCCCAAAATATTCATCTCTATGAAACATATCTACCTATTCTTCTAACTATAGATCTTTGATTCTGGACCAAACATTCTGGTCTCTTTGGCCCAATCCATCGTGCTCTATCATGCCATTTTTTTCATTCATCTTTTTCTCACTTGGTAGGTATTTGAATTTCACCTTGATGTAACTATGGCTTGACCAAACCAAATCTCTATGAGTTAACTTAATGATGTTAAGCTCAGTTCCCCTGACTCATTCTTTCTTTCCACTATGCAACTATACTCACCTCTCCTAACCGAAATGACCCAAGGTAGCCATGAGCTTTATTTTGAATCTAGATCTCACCGGTTATCTCTTTCTTCTTGGTGAGATCTTATTTTTCCTATAAATAGCTTAAGAAATACTATAAAATTCTTGCCAAATGATGTTCGAATTCTAAAACAAGCCATGCCAAGGCTCACCTGATGCGACAACGAACATGGCCTTACCTATCTTTACACACAGTCCCGAAATGAACTAAAATAGCTTGCTTGAGATCCATTTCTCATTTCTCTACCAAATGCGTTGAGACTCAATCATTCCTTTCACGTTTTGGCTCCAACCAACTTTTATCCATACTCAAGTACTAGGTTCCTTAACCGAAAACACATGTTTTTCAATAAACTCACCTCCACTTGGCCCCCTCCCTAGTCATCTCTTTTTTTTTTTTCTGCGGCTCGTCATTCTTGAGCTGAGTTTGAACTTAACATTAAGCTCATTATTTCAAACATGAGTAATCAATTTCCCTTGTGTGTCATACATTCCACGACTGGATCGCTCACCCCGACTAAGCAACCTATTTGTGTTCCAACAAACATAACTCGGTATGTTTGGCTCCATTATTATCCCCGCATGTTGAGATCATGTTTTTGACCACTTCAAGGAATAGATAACAACCAAAATATGGAATTAAACCCAAACCATTTACCCATCGTTCCTACGCTTAGTGATCTCACTCGACCATCAACCTCTTGAGCCACTCAAATATCTTAGTCTACATTCATGAGCCCATGATGCTTGTTCTTATGGTCACAAATGACTTATAACATGACCTCATCCTTCATTTTTGTTGATCTTTCTATATGAGCTCGTTTCAATGAGCTCGTTGTGTTCTCCATTAGCGAATTTTTACCATTCCACTATTTTATCGACTCAATGGATGATCGACCTTCACTTTGTAGTCTCGGTATTCTCAGGTATATCCCTCATCTCGTTGTCCAAGCCATATGATTTGAGCCATGAGATGCCCCAAACGAGCTCCTCTCTGACTCTACAAGTTGAAATCAAGTTGTATATGCTCCATCCAATACATGTGATCAACAATGAATCCCTCACATGGAGTCACTATGACCATAGAAAAATTCTTCCACCCGAGTCATCAATTTAGCCACTAGCACTAACTCCTGAACCACTTACTAGCTCGGTTTATAATAGAGTTACCTCATCTCACCACAACCAAAACCAAAAGGTAATTGAAACACAATAACATCCATGACACATGATTTATCTATTGAAGGAAATTATTATGTTCCATAAAAGAATTTTTGGTATCAGGGGCAATTTTACCCCGTTTTCCAATTTTTCCAAGTGGAAAAAATTGACAACATTTTTGCAACCTCTCGGGGATGCTTGCCTACTAAGCATGGTTCCAGTAGCCTTGTCTATCCATTGGGCATGGATTCATAACTGTCAATCTGAGACCTGATGTTGAACCATGAAACTCCTGAATTGTGAGTTTCATGTTCCCAAGTTACCTGAACACTACTGCATCCTACATCCCAAACTTGGAATGACTGCTACAGAATGAAGGATAATAAATGAAATCCTAAATCCCCTTGAACATTGCCAATCTTGGACCTCCTTGGAATGCTAAGCATGAAGTATACTGAATCTGATGAACACTTGGTGTCTAGAGCATACTACAGAACTTTGAATGAAGTAGCCGAGGAATTGGGGATATCTTGAAACTTTCTCTGAAACCTTGAAATTTTCTCTTCCTTGAAAAACCTCCAATGATGAAATAGTGTGTATAACAACACAAGAGAGACAATGGAAAACAAAACACACTGAAGATGAAAACCATACATGCCCCAATTGAAACATGTAGGGTGTGCAATGCACTTATTCTACTGAAAGCAAACCTATTACTACCCTACACTAACTGGAAGCACATGTGAGCTAAACAAACCCTATAACTGGTTATGCAAAATAACTTCATGTCCTTACAATGGGAAGCCATGAAGATGATGTGGTAATAGAAATAGCTGGAACTGATAGTGAAAAACTAAAGCAAGCCCAATTCTTCACCTGGTCCACCAAGGCATCAACTAGAAAGAGGAAATATGCCTCTTTTAGTTGCTCTGTATTTGTCTTGTAGAGGCATAACAATTGATTCTTGGGGCTGTGAAATTCATCCTCACATTTTGAAATGAATGTGACCAAATTGCGACTTCTATTTTGTCTCCAAAGAATCCAAATACCTTATGGGACATGGTCTGACCCTATGAATTTTCCTTCTACCCTGAACTTCAATTTTGACAAGAAAGTCTACCGGAAGACTTCCTTGAAAAGAATGATTGTCTATGATCTGATTTTCCTCATGTTCCCCATTTACAAACAACTCTCCTCCATTTCCTTTTCCTTCCTTAACAACGAGGATTTATTCCACAACATGAAACTCTTTTGGATTGCTTGTAGCCTCAAATGAAGTTACTAGAAATTCACTGCAAGTGTTTGAAGCATACTGATCATATAGGAGTTCCACTTTCATCTAAAAACAAATTTTTTCTGCATCTCTAACCTCCTCATCCCACATGAGACCTGTAAGGTTAGGTTCATCCACTGTTATTTTTGAGGATCATTAGGAACAATAACATCTTCAAGAATATTTACCTCCAAAATCTGGTTCATTAACCAAAACAGGTTCCATAATCGAGAGCAAGAAAGTCTTAATGATGTCAACTTCACTTAAAGATTCTAAATTTGGACCAATTTCTCTTGTATGCTCGTTTACTTCTTTGTTCAATGAGAGATGTGGAAGATTCAATTCCTCCAGTTCAGATTCTAAAATATTACTTATAGTGATGGGTTGTTCTTGAGTGCCTCCTTCCACAACAATAGGAACAAAGGTGTTGAACTCCAAATCTGATAAACAACTTACTCCTTCATTCTCTGACCATGTAAAGGATCCAACCTCCCTTATGATGTTCTCTGAATTAGCATCTGATCCATCGTAACCTTATTCATCTTCAAACATAAAATTTGCAAGATCAAAATCATCTAAGAATTCAGATTTTTGAAATAATGAAGGGGGGGAAGAATTTGAAACCTCTCGTGCTTCATGTTCCATACATAAAACCATTGATTCTATAGTGAATTTATTTACAACAAAAATCCTTGTGTGGTTGATTTCAACATCCAATGATGCTCTTATAAAACTATTGCAATGTACCATAAATGTTGTCATTTATTGACATGCAAGACAACTAATATTGTTGCACTCACTTGAGGCATTTTTCACATTTGAGAGTTTTTCTTCATTTGTTTGCACATGTTTTTCCTCTTCTTGTGGATTTGAGACAAAATCTTATTCTACTACAATGGACCTTATAATCTATTGTGAATCAACTTCCTCTGATGATATGGAACCCATATGGATGTTGCATTCTTAACGGGTAGATTGATGCTCATTATCCTCTTGTATTTGTTCTTGTGCAAAATCAGTCTCCACCATCTGTTCTTGAATCTCAACCTTGGATAGAGGCTGGGTTAGGAAGGGAGGCGTACGTCGGAAAAGCGACAGGTGAGCGTGGGAATCAACACGTGACTCTTCCGCGTGCCCGACCTCCCGAGGTCGTGCTTGAGAAGCAATGGTGGGGGTAGAATGCGCGAGACAAACTAGTCGAGCGAGTCTAATGTCTTGGACACGCACTAATGGTATTTGTGAATCTAAGGCAAAGAAGGCCCTTCTAACTTGGACTGGTGTGATAGATCGATCAGCGAGGATGACTGCTCGAAGGCTCCAATCAATATCGAGCTCTGGCGTGATTCGATCTATGGGTTGTGGGATGCGTGGAAAATGACCCGGGATGGTTTCGTGTATTTCTCCTGATAGGGTCATATGGTAAATATGGTCGATTCTATGGACGATTCTCTGGCCTAGTCCAAAATTCTCTAGCTTTGTTAGCTGTTGTGTCTAGTAGGGATAACTGTTGAATGATGAGAGGTGGAATCGGAGTAGACTGAAATACTAATGTACGAAGGCCAGTGTTTATATCTAACTGACTCGTGGGTTCGTTGGGCTGTGGGATCTGGGGATCACAACCATAGACTCTTGGTTGTTGCGGTCCCGTTATGGTCATACGGGAGATCAAGTTCTGATCCCTAGCATCCAGTAATCGTAAGCCTTTTCAAACCTACATTTAGAATCAGCAATTGTGCGATTTTCTCGAGAATACCTCACGGTGTTTTAGCGACTTGGATTCTTAAGTGGTATCTATATCTACTAGGGTGTCTCCAGTGGTCTGGATTTGTGGAAACTAAAGGATCGCACCCGAATATTTGTTCTCTTTCAAATCCTTCTACAAATCATGCGGATGTTTTCTAGGATAACCTGTAGTTTGGCTGATTTGACCAAAACAGATGTGCTTGGTCGTCTTCGATATTTAACCCTCTCAACTGTGACCTGATCTGTTGGAAGTCTGTTGTTGTTTGGAAGACTTGTATCCTAAGGTTTTGGTCAATATCAGTTATTGCCACTACGGTATTGGGCTGGGGCACAATTGGCTCGAAAATGTATTCCCTGGGCTCCCTGGGTCCCGTAATTGTCATGCAAAAGCGGAAATGAGACAAACTATAATAAAGTAAAAACTAAGTGTACTTCTAACATATATAATTTCTTTTTTTGTATTTTCTGGCAATTTATAAGAAAGCAGCTATTTAAAATATTTAGAATTGATAACTAAACTAACAACGTAAAACAAACAAAATAGCCGAGTGTAGCTATTTGTCTGTGCAATTTCGTATATCTATTCTAAACAACGAAATAACTAATCTATCTGCAAGATTCTTCGATCCTACCTCAGAAGTGAGGAATGAATCATAGTTTCTCAGAAACTATCAATCCCCACAACTTCCCTGGCAATATCGAGAATGGAAATAACTTAAATAAAGCGATTAACTACTTTATTTGATAAGTTCTAACTAAAACTTTGAAAGATGGAACCTGGATTTCGCAGAACAGTGGCGAATCCGACGGTGTGTGTGTTCTTGTCCCCTCAGTATGATCTCCACGTTCTTTGTGCTCACGTGAATCCAGAAAAGCGTGGAATGCTTGCATCAACAGGAATAAGTATTTGGATCAATGGACAGCCTTTGGAATGCAGACAGAATAGAGTGCGGATAGGAGAGGGATGGCGCAAGAGTACAGAGCTTGGCCTATACAATTCCTAGCGGGGTCTACTGCGAATCGTGCAACAAAAGTATCCAGAACCTGAAACTAGTCTGTATGAAGAGCAAAACCTGCAACTTCAATGGCTGCCTTAGACTATTCTACTCCAAAACAGTAATACTGTTTGCACAAGTTGATCATGGCTTACCAACAGTAACACAAAGCTAAAACAAACCTGTAACAACCTATGCTACCAATCTTAAGCAAGCTAAAAGACCATAGCACTGAAACATGAAAATTGGAGTTAAAATGGTGGCTCAAATAATGTTTGCACTTGCACAAGTTGGATATGTGGCTTACCAGCTGCAACACAATACTAGCCAAAGCACTCAATGAGAAATCTAAGAATTCTAAGCAAAAGAAAACTAAATCTACTGCAACAAGAAATTCAAAACAAACTTTGGAGCAAAATTCAGAGCTAAATTCAGGGGCCATTTGCATGTGCACAAACCATGCATTTATAGGAATCCAAACATGCAGAGATCAAATCCAAACTGAACTCCTAAACATTAAACAAAAGAAAAACACTATTCCAGGGGACCAAAAACATAAATGCGTGCTCAAGTCGGCAAGAAAAGCTGGTAAAGCGTTGATATTTCACGCGGGTCGCGTCAAAAGAACGTTCTGGAAAACGCGCAGGGACCGCCGCCACCTCGGGCGGCGGTTCTGAACCGCCTCCCGATCGGGCGGCGGTCACGAGACCGCCTCCCTGCAGGGCGGCGGTTTCGTCACTGAAGGTCAAAAGGCCAAGGAAAGAGGAAAGAAAGGGAAAAACAAAGGGCGCGGGGGCAAAGCGAGGCATGCGGGATGTTAACGCATACTCCGAGGGCTTTTCCGGATCCCGAACACCTTGCGAGGAGACCTGTATCATCATTGGGGCACTTATTACACCGTTCCGCAGTACAGTACCTTACAATTTTGGGTACGTACATATTGCCCCCTCGGAGAAGCGTTTTAGCCATGAAGAGGCATAAAACGGTGGGTCCGAGCATGGCCGTCCCGAAATAGGAAGTGAGAAATTATACCTTACACGCCCGTGTGTTGAAATGACGCCGCTCCAAAATTCCCGCTACCTGCAAAATGAAAAGAGAACTCAAATGCAGATAGATACAATAATTTGAAAAATAAACGTTAAAATAATAGAGAAAGAGGACGTACCGTTTGTGCGAGGATAGAAACTTACCTCCGTCGGCGCTCCGAACCTGTGAAAAAGTTATTTTTAAAACGAAACAGGACGATATATATATGAAAGTGGGCCCATTTTCCTATTCATTTGCGCGAGTCGATTTGATTGATTTTGAGCTCTGGGACCCACGGTGACGGTTTCTTACGCGAGTAGAGTCAAAACATCCGTAGTGAGATAGAGATCATGCCTCCACGAGCGGAACACCGACCTCAGCGATCACAGGTTGGTTTTCTTCCATTTTATATGTTTCCCTCTTCAAATTTGAAATGGCAAATTCTTTGCAATGGGGGGATTATTTTTGAAATTGTTAGGTTCAAAAGGTCCATCTAGGGGGGGCGCCTACTGGGTAGGCTTTGTTTTTAGTTAAAATGGTTATTTTTCGCATTTTTGGGACTTTTTAGGTTTAAAAACCCGCGCGGGTTTTCGGACCGCGACCGCCGCCCTGGACAGGGCGGCGGTTACACGACCGCCTCCCTGTACAGGGCGGCGGTCACGAGACCGCCGCCCTTAAGGCGGCGGTTACAAAACCGCCCCCCTGCTCAGGGCGGCGGTTTTGCACAGAATGCAAAAGAACCTTACTTAAAAGCTTTTGCTTGTATTTTTAGCATTTGTACGTGTTTTTATGCTTCTCTTGATGTTGTTTAGATACTAACTTACTCTTCCTTGTGTGTTTTTGGGTGTATGCAGGCAAAAGAGGAGTACATTAGATGGAGCCGGGAGCGAGAGTGTGACTGGCTGCCCGGGGTTTTGGATGCCCTCTCAGCAGATGAGGAGGACACATTGCAGAGGGCCGGTATATTACGTTTGTCGCGTGTGCCCCACGTTGCTCCATCCAGTCAGATTCTTTGTGACCTATTTTCATATTGGGACGCAGATCGGAACACCTTCCGACTGCCAGGGGTCCGTGGTGAGTGGACCATCACTTTGGAGGATGTTTATCGCATCCTGGGGGTCCCGATCATCGGGAGGAGACTCACACTGGAGACAGCTGGGTCCAGAGCACAGATTGCACAGTGGGCAGGTTATATGGGGGATGCAGCTATTTCCACGGGGCCAAAGAAGGGAGTGAGAGTTAGATCCATTCCTTCTTTGCCCATCCCCGTATTTCGACAGGCCATCATGGGGATCCTTGCCTCGAGACTGATCGGGGACAAGGGAGGGGATACATTGTTATACTGCTGGGGCCCCATCATTGCACAGATAGAGGGACATGGCCGGAAATACGCCTGGGGCGCAGACATTTTGGGGACCACCTACCATGACTTATACAGGGTGTGGTGGTCCGATCATAGGACATCTTTGAGCCACCCCACTCTAGTCATGAGTTGGGTGTATGAGCGTTTCATTCCGTATGGCAGAGGCGTGGCGGTGGCAGATCCCGGGGCGGTGAGGGCAGCCCGATGGTCAGGTATGTCAGTGCTCAGAGCACCTCACCAGCCAGTAGCCACCCTTACCACGGCAGACATGGAGGCTACACCGTACCAGCTTATGGCCGGTATATGGGGAGAGGAGACTACGACATTGATCTCCTGCTCCATCACAGGGCAGGTTATTGATCGTGTGGGCCGGGTAGAGGTACATCCCTTCAGCAGGGTTCCTCAGCAGTTTGGCCTCCCCTACGCGGCTATGCTTCCTCCAGTAGCACCCGTTTATAGATCAGTCCGAGAGGCTAGAGGGGGGCCTAGAGGCCGTGGTTGGACAGTGATTACCCCTGGCATTCCTATTGCAGCCAGAGGGATAGTTCGGGCCAGAGGGAGAGCTGGTGCGCCTCGGGCACCATTACTTCAGATTGCTGCAGGTCCTGCTCATAGCAGTGACGACCCTATAGATATTGACTCCGATTCTGAGGAGCACACAGAGGGAGGGTCAGAGGAGCAGACAGACGAGAGCGATCCTGAGTGGCATGATACTCAGGACATTTTGCGGGCAGAGAGAGAGGAGGAGAGTGCGGAGAGAGAGACCGTGGCCTCTGAGGAGCCACTCTCCCGAGGTCATGGTGGAGACGATGAGTCCGTTGCGGGGCGCCATGTTGCCCCTACGGGAGTAGCTTCTCGGTCGCGCGGCATCGCGAAGCAGTGCTTGGCCCTGCGACCCATCTTGAGGCCTCAGCGATCCGAGTAAGTTATCTTCTCCTCCTTTCAATGCTTGTTTTGTTTTAGGATTTAACTCTCCTTATATTTGCATTGTGTATACTTTAATCTTTTGCCTAGTTTCTAATTTGTTTTTTTTTCTTTGCTTTGCAGAGACTGTTGATGAGTGGCGGGATCTAATCCGTAGGGTTTGCGTCGATTCTTTGATGATCCCTATGGATAAGACCCGTACGGAGTTATCCGTGGATGCCGGAGAGCCCTCAGCAGCCGGCAGGCATACTGACGTCTTCGCTCCCGTTTGGCATGTGGCCAAGATGGTGTCAACTCTCCGTACAGAGTTGGCAGGCTATAGGACAGCCGAGCGTCTTATGAGGAGCCGCTCTCATGGCGAGACCACGACTGCCCCTAGGGACCCTGAGCCCTCCGTCCATTCAGAGCGCCAGCGCAGCCGGAGTCCTAGGCGAGGGCGCGCACCTTCAGCGGGATCGCGCAGGGGTTGAGAGGCCACTTGGCTCTCTATATTTGTAGTTACATTCTTTTGTGTATTACGGGCTCTTTGAGCGTTTTGACCATGCCTTGCGCATGATGGCATTGTATATAAACTTGATTTATTTATATATATGCGTCGGTTTTGGATCAAAACTTGTCATTTGTATTCTACTTTCTTTCTTTCCAACTGTTTTGTGTATACTACGATGTATGTTTTATGTGCTTTCTAGAATGTATGCAATGGAAAACAGATGATGCAAATGTTTGCTTTCTTTTTGTGTTTCATGATGCTGATACATGATATTGTAGATATATTGTGATCTTAAATCTTAGTTTCTGTGGGCAATTTGGATACCTCATGATTTGTTTTGGCAAAATGATGAAAAATAACCAGTATGATGAACAGATTAACTTGCCCCACTCCTAACTCCACGCAACTAGTAAGATGCGAGGGCTCATCACCAAGAGCCAAGATAAGTTATGAAATATGGTGAAATGATAGTGATAAAAGACAGGCGAAGCTTTGGTGGAACCAAGTTAAGAACTACAAGCTTACTCTACCTGAATGACTTCATAGTTTTGGGTGCGACTTGCTTTGCGGTTTATCCAGACTTAGACCCGTAGATGGCCACATAGTAGACAAAATCTGGGTTTTTAGGATTTTTAACTCTCTTGGAATTTTGAACATCTGATTTATTCGTTTATTGACTCAAAGTTTGAATTGATTGTTTATGACTTTTTAACATTCACTTTGTTTAGAGGACCCCCTACACTTTGCCCCATGCTACTTGTAAGAAGCATGGGTTTATCACCGTGGGCAAGGCATAGGCGAGTAAGGGCATTTCCATCCTTTCCCAACCCTACGTCACTAGTAAGAGACGCAAGCTCATCACCGAAGGTTGGTGGGGCAAGGAAATGTGTAAAATAAAATTTTCTGTTTCAATCACTTCTTGACTTGTTTATCTGAGTAAACTGTCAATATATGCTTATTTCCAAAGAGATGCGTATATGGGATAGATGTGACACCATGAAGCTTCTAGAACAGACCATAGGCAAGACACCTATCCTAAGAAGAAATCAAAGCGAGAACAAACTTGCAGATCTTGGTATGGTTACCATTAGGACTTCGTCATGTCTGAACTGTTTGATAAAAGATTCTGAAGTGATTTGATAATGTTAAAGATGGAGAGATATGATTAAAGAACTTTATGCCAGAAACATCACGAGTTTGAAATAAATTGCTTTTGAGAATAGATTCCTTGATCATAATTTGTGTAAGAACAAGTGGACAAAATGATCCTAATTTGTATGAAAAATGCAATGTAGATAGTTATATAGGTAGCGTTAGCTGCTTACGCGTAGAAACGTTTGAGGTGGAGAGAATTGACTGTTTCGCCAAACTCCTCACCTTCTAGCGTACATAAGAGGTATGCACCATTTCCGTAGTCTTTTGTGACTTGGTATGGGCCCAACCATTTGGGCCGGAACTTCCTTCCTTCGCCGGTCTTCTTGTCGATCCGGCTATCTAACCTTAGAACTAGGTCACCTTCGTATATGTCACGTTCATAGACCTTCTTGTTGTATTGCCGGCACATCCGGTCGGCATAGACTCTATGTCGCTGTTCAGCATCTATCCTGGCTTCATCCAGGCTTTCTAATTGAGAAAGACGTGCTTCTCTGTAAGCGTCCTCATCCAGAATCCCTTGTAGCGAAATGCGAAGACTGGGGATTTCAACTTCGAGTGGGAGAACTGCTTCTGACCCAAATACCAGCGAGAAAGGAGTTGCTCCTGTTGGAGTTCTTATTGAAGTTCGATGGGCCCACAAGGCCGGATATAACTTTAAGTGCCAATCCCGCTTGTTTTCTTTCACTGTTTTAAGGAGAATGGCTTTCAGTGTTTTATTTGTTGCTTCAGCCTGCCCATTGGCTTGGGGATAGTACAAGGAGGCCGTATGATGGCTGATTTTAAATCTGTTGCATAGCTCACGAACTTCTTCGTTTTTGAAAGAGGTTCCATTATCTGAGATAATGATTTGTGGGATACCGTACCTGCAAATGATTTGGTTCAAAATGAACTTAGCGATTACAGAACCAGGTACAGTTGTAAGAGGCATGGCTTCTACCCATTTAGTGAAATATTCAGTGGCCGTGATTATAAAATTGTGGCCGTCTGTGGAGGAGGGAGAGAATTTCCCTATCAAGTCCAGGCCCCATGTAGAAAAGGGCCATGGAGTAACGATCGGTTGTAAAGTTTGTGCTGGCATGTGGATCTCATGAGAGAACTCCTGACACTTATGGCACCTGCGTACAAACTCTATTGTGTCATGTTCTAGAGTGGGCCAGAAATAACCCATTCGATGTATTTTTCGAGCAGTGGCATGGCCACCGAAGTGGCCTCCACATATACCGCTATGGGATTCATGGAGAATCCTCTTGGACTCTTCTGTGTCAACGCACCTTAAGAGCATTCCATCGAATGCTTTCCGATAGAGCACCTGCTCTATAATTACGTATTTAGCTACGATAATGCGTAACCTCCTTTTTTGTTGAGGTGTAGCTCCTTCTGGGTACCTATGGTCTATGATATAACTAATGATATCAGCGTACCAAGGGCACTCAGATATAGCAGGTCGGGTTTCGACGTAGTACACGCATTCATCTGGAAAGTCTAAATCCACTAAGTCTCCTCCGTCTAGCGGGTTATCAGCTAACCAATCTGCAATGATTTGTCCTTTAACTGACTTCTGATTTACAAAAGTTAATTCGAACTCTCCCATTAAGGTTATAAAACGTCCAGCTTTTTTGGACAAGGACCCTTGTGTGAGAAAAGTCCGTAAATGGTCCGTCTTTACTATGACCCTTGTCTCTTGATTTAGCATGTAGTGTCTTAGGCGTTTAGTAGCAAAGACTATGGCAAGACATTCTCGTTCCGCTTGTGTATAGCGTGTTTCGTAGTCGAGCAATGTTCGGCTAATGAAATAAATTGCACGCTCTCTCTTGTCATCGTCTTCTTGGGCTAGCATGCAAGCTAACGAAACATCGGTGGCCCGTGAGTACAAAATTAAAGGGCGATCTAGCTTAGGCGGCATTAGCGTAGGCGGTGATAACAAGAAACGCTTGACAGCATCAAAAGCTTCATTGCAATCTTCAGTCCAATTAATGCTATAGTCCTTCTTGAGTAAATTGTTGATTGGGTGAATGGCGAAGCTTAGATCCGGGATAAATCTCCGGATTGCACCGAGCTTCCCAAGAAATGATCTGATTCCAGATTCACTCGAGGGTGGGACCATTTCGAGGACAGCCCGAATTTTGGCTGGATCAACATCGATCCCTCGTGATGATATGATGTAACCTAGGAGCTTTCCTCCTGTTACACCAAAGACGCATTTCTCCGGATTTAGCGTAACTCCGTATTCTATTAAACGTGAAAGAATGACGCGGAGTACTTCAGGATGGTCACAACGCTTCTTGGCCTTAGCCAACAAGTCATCTACGTAGGATTCCACGATTTTATGAATTAAATCGTGAAATATATAAGTCATAGCCCGCTGGTATGTAGCACCAGCGTTTTTGAGACCGAAAGGCATGACAGCATAGCAATAGGTTCCCCAAGGAGTTATAAACGTGGTTTTAGCTTGATCTTGCTCGGATATTTTGATTTGATTGTATCCCGAGAATCCATCCATGAGAGACAAGAGTTCAAAACCTGCTGTTGCATCAACAATAACGTCTATGGATGGTAATGGGAAGTCATCCTTAGGGCAAGCTTTGTTGATATCTCGAAAATCTATGCAGATGCGTATCTTTCCATTCTTCTTGAGAACGGGAACGATGTTGGATACCCATTGGGAGTAGTCAACTGGCTTGATGAATCCTACTTGAAGGAGTTTCATCACCTCCTCTTTTACCATGAGAGCTACTTTGGGTTTCATGGGTCTTGATTTCTGTTTAATAGGCTTTGCATCTGATCTAGTGACGAGGTTGTGCACCGCAATGTGGGGTGCGACTCCGGTCATCTCTTTGTAATTAAATGCAAATGCCTTCTGATGTTCTCTGAGAACCCGAGTATGTATCTCTACTTCCTCTGGGGTTAATGAAGAACCTAACTTTAAAACTCTTGGTTCATCTTCCGTTCCGATGTTGACATCGATTGTTTCTTCAATTAAAGAGGCATTACCCTCTTCGAACTCTGGTGGTGCCGGAGGTAGATCTATATCATCCCCGTTTTCCACCACGTATATATTAGGTTCTTTTTGCGAGGGAAGATTCGTTACGGGATTTCCGAAGTAGGAAGATGAATGCGGGATCAGGGATAAATCCAGCGTGTGATAGGAGAGATGTAATGCTGCAAGGGCATTTAAGTAATCCAAAGTAGCCGCATCATTTCCAACATGGTCTAGGATGGTAGATTCACTTCCGTTTGAAAGAGGATCCTTCATCGTTTTTATTAATGGTTCGTTACGAATGGATACCGTGAAATGAGTATCTTCTAGCTCATTGCTTGGAGTGAAGCGTGATGCCGAAGTTGCTATCGAATCGGCGAGAAGATTCTTCTCTCGTGGAATTGCTTCGATGGATATGAAGTTGAACGCTTTGCTTAAATCTAATACAGCGTTTTTGTAAAGTTGCAAGTGTTCGGCTTTAGTTTCATATACCTCTGAAACTTGGTTTGCAACTAATTGCGAGTCTCCTAAAACTCTGATATTATCGATACCAATTCTTTTGGCTAAGGTAAGGCCAAGGAGGAGGGCTTCGTATTCAGCGCCGTTGTTTGTACATTCAAAGTTTAATTTAAAAGAGAATGGGAGGACCTTCTCTTCGGGCGAGGTAAGAATTATACCTGCCCCCGCTCCATAACGGCATTTAGCTCCATCGAAATGGAGAGTCCAATACTTAGCTGGGAGTATGGATGTAGGTGTATCTGCTGTGTTTGCACACTCTACTTCTACCATACAGAGATCTTCTGCTGGCAAGGAACCAACACCTAAGGAAAATCCTATGCCTACTGAATCGAATGGTAAGAATATTGGTGAATCTTGTTCTATTAATTCAACGATCTTCGCAGTAGTCTCTAATGATACTGTCTCTTTAGTTTTACCTTTTGGAATTGTTTGGACTATGTTGGTAGTTTCAAGATCCGTTGTAGGTATCAACTTTTCCTCTGGCTTTGAGTCGGAGGGTTTGTTAAGTTGGTTTGTTGGCAGTTCGAATTCTGAGTGTACACCTGGTCTCTTCTTTAAATCAGCTAGGTGTACGTCAAATGGCTTTGGATCGCCTTTGGCTACAAATACCTTTCCCAGATGCAGGAATCTTACTTCTTGAAATAGCGTGGAAGGGATTGCCTTCATGCGGTGTATCCATGGTCGGCCGAGGATCATATTATAGTTAGTTTCCCGATCTATAATATAAAACTCAGTTAGGATTGTTTTAGGTCCTAAGGTGACTGGTAGTATTATAGTTCCTATCGATGTGGCTTTAAGGCTGTCGTAGCCTCTCAAGGTATTTCGTGTAGTAGAACAGTTTGTTTCTCCATATCCCAATTTTTGGAGAAAAGAGAAAGGAACTATGTTAACCGCAGCTCCGTCATCAACCATTGCCCGTTTTACATAGTTATTATAAACTTGTACTTGCAAGTGTAGGGCTGGATCACCTCGGCGTGCGATCTCAGCATCTGTAGGCATTTTACTTATTTCGAATATGAATTCGACATCCCTATCTGCTTGTCCTGGAGGATAAACATCAAAGTCTATATGATTTACTTGTGCTTCTGGTGGTGGAGTGATGCTAATTAAATGGCCCAAACCTAATGCCTCTAAAAGAGCAGCCCTGTGAGCAGGGGAATTCTTTAGTAAATCAAGGAATGAAATATGCGAGAAGGTTTTTGTTAGATCATTAATTAGATCGTAAGCACCCATAGGTTTTGTTACGGTTTGTTGGATGTTATCAGCTTCCGGAAGATGGCTTGGACTTGGTTGAGAGAAATACTCTCGTGTCCTCGTAATTGCTTCAACGGGTAAATCGGAATCTAACTCTACTAATCCAACTACCTTAGGTCGTGGTTGACTTCCTAGTTGTGGCGCAACTAACGGATTTAGCGAGGTTGAGGCCTCGTGATCGTTGTTTCCTGTTATTGCACCTTTGTTTGTTCCAGTTGGTTTCAACCTATCATTATCATGGTTTGGGAGTGGATCATTAAAGATCTTGAGAGGGGCGTTCTGAGGGGAAACTGCCCCTGCGAAGGTAGTTGCCGTTGGTGACGTAGGATCTGCTAAGAACATATCCATAAAAAATTGTTTTTGCTCATTTGGCAAGCGTTGCATGAATTTGTTGTAATCACGACACGTTCTAGTGTCATGCCCTTGAATTTTATGGAAACCACAATAAGAATTGGGATTATAATTCCCGTTTTGTTGGTTTGGTGTGTATTGTGGCCTAAAATTCCGGTCAAACTGTTGCCTATTAGGACCAAAGTTTTGGAATTGTTGTTTTTGGTTTTGACTTTGGTTTTGGTAACCAAATGAGTTTTGGCTTGGTCCTTGCATGGGATTTCGCCGTTGTTGTTGTTGTGGATTGTTAAAATCCACCGTATTAATCGTCGGGACAAAATTGTTGTTTCTTTGGTTGTTTGTTTGTGACGGAGTATTAACGATATTTACCCTCTTGGGCTGGTCAGTTACCCCGTCTGTTGTTACCCCACGATTTTTGTTAAGGATTTTGGGTCCTTGATTGACGCTTGTGGTGGTTGTAGTGTTTTGAGAAGAGGTGATTAACCTCCCGTTTGCTCCGTACGTCTTACGGCCGCTATCTATTGCTGCTTGATCAATTCGCAGAGCACTTTCAAGCACCTCGTCATAAGTCCTCAGTGGGAATTTTTGGACTTCTTCCTTCACTTCTCTGCTAAGAGAATGAAGGAATAAATCGCATAGCTCCATCTGATCCATGTTTGGAGCGCTTGCCGAGGAATAAAGGACTGTACGCCACCTTTGGATGAAATGGGCGACAGACTCGTTATGTTCTTGTTTGATGTGCAAGAACTCCCTGATTCCTGTCTTTAATAGTTTGTTCATGTCGAAGGCTTTGATGAATTCAGACACGAGTTGTTTGAACGAATGTATGGAAGCCTCAGGTATTCTGTAATACCAATCGAGGGCAATGCCTTCCAGCGTTTTGGGGAATATTTTAGCAACAACCCCATCCCATGGGAGTAATTCACGAATGGCGGTAGCGTAAGCTTTGATATGCGCATTCGGATCTCCTTCTCCTTTGTATTTGGGCAAATCGGGAAGAGGCCTTGGAAGCATAACGCTTCGTATGGCGAAATCTAAGGGCTCTCCTTTAAATATTCGAATAAGTCCCTATCGCATATGTCTCAACCATTGATGGTGCCTGTGGTGGCGGAAGGGGTTGTTGATATGGCGTAACGTGCGCGTTAGCGGGGGCATAAGGCAATCCTGCATTTGAGTAAACACGCCGGGATGAGTACAAATCCCCTTGTGGTGATTTGGAATACATGTTTAAGTACGAAGGGTACTATCTAGGAATGGATTGCTCTGTACTGGACCAAGAGGAACAGTGTTAGCGATTGTGGGTCTAGTTGGCACTTGTTGTGAATATTGAGGAGTCATACCCAGTGTGCCTACTCCTGTGAGGAGATCCACTTGGCTAGGATGGTGCGGAGGATTGGAATTCCCTGTTTGTATGATTTTTGAATTTTGACTTGCTTGGGCAAGTTCTAATCCTCTAACCTTTTCCATTAGATTTGAAATGACTTCGTTTGGTGAAGCCATGATATCGTGCCTTGGTGGCGTTTGTTGTATGTCCCGGTGTTGTATAGGCATGTGATAGCCTGTCATGAACTGATTGCTATCTTGCCAAGTTTCTCCAAGAATATTTCCTGTAGAGGTATTTTCTTGAAAATGGGTCTCAGGTTGTACTTGTAAACCTCCTATAGGTGGGTACATACCCCGGGAACGTTGTTCACTCCTAGGATAAGGTATTGATTGTCCATCATCCAAGACCAGGTATGGATCCGATTGTCTACTAATATGTGGTCTGAGTAATACCTGAGGAGATGAAGCAGATTCTCCAGTCAATGTCATATTGTTTGAGCCTGAAGGCTCTGTTTGTGTTTGAGCAATTTGCTCCAACCCCTCTGTTTGAAAGGACGAGTTATATCTAGTCCTTGGTGTTTGTGTTGACAATTGGTTAGTTGAATAGTTGTCGCCCCACATTGAGAGTGAGGGTGATGATTGCCTATTCTGTTGGGCGTAGTATGCCTCAAGACCCAAGAGGGGTCTGCCGTATGCATCGAATCCCGACATATTCGGGGGGTATATGAATACCCGCAGAATAATGGGAAGGAGCGAAGGTGATTTGGAGAAGATAAAACTTCTCAAAGAGAAGGTGAAAGAATTGCTTGATTCACGTCGGGTTCACCAATTTTGTACGTCGGAAAAGCGACAGGTGAGCGTGGGAATCAACACGTGACTCTTCCGCGTACCCGACCTCCCGAGGTCGTGCCGAGACAGCCGGTGGGGGTAGAATGCGCAGACAAACTAGTCAGGCAGTCTAATGTCTTGGACACGCACTAATGGTATTTGCGAATCTAAGGCAAAGAAGGCCCTTCTAACTTGGACTGGTGTGATAGATCGATCAGCGAGGATGACTGCTCGAAGGCTCCAATCAATATCGAGCTCTGGCGTGATTCGATCTATGGGTTGTGGGATGCGTGGAAAATGACCCGGGATGGTTTCGTGTATTTCTCCTGATAGGGTCATATGGTAAATATGGTCGATTCTATGGACGATTCTCTGGCCTAGTCCAAAATTCTCTAGCTTTGTTAGCTGTTGTGTCTAGTAGGGATAACTGTTGAATGATGAGAGGTGGAATCGGAGTAGACTGAAATACTAATGTACGAAGGCCAGTGTTTATATCTAACTGACTCGTGGGTTCGTTGGGCTGTGGGATCTGGGGATCACAACCATAGACTCTTGGTTGTTGCGGTCCCGTTATGGTCATACGGGAGATCAAGTTCTGATCCCTAGTATCCAGTAGTCGTAAGCCTTTTCAGCTTCTACGTTTAGAATCAGCAATTGTGCGATTTTCTCAGAATACCTCACAGGTGTTCTAGCGACTTGGATTCTTAAGCTGGTATCTATATCTACTAGGGTGTCTCCAGTAATATTCTGGTCATGGAACTAAAGGATCGCACCCGAATATTTGTTCTCTTTCAAATCCTTCTACAGTCATGCGGATGTTTTCTAGGATAACCTGTAGTTTGGCTGATTTGACCAAAACAGATGTGCTTGGTCGTCTTCGATATTTAACCCTCTCAACTGTGACCTGATCTGTTGGAAGTCCGTTGTTGTTTGGAAGACTTGTATCCTAAGGTTTTGGTCAATATCAGTTATTGCCACTACGGTATTGGGCTGGGGCACAATTGGCTCGAAAATGTATTCCCTGGGCTCCCTGGGTCCCGTAATTGTCATGCAAAAGCGGAAATGAGACAAACTATAATAAAGTAAAAACTAAGTGTACTTCTAACATATATAATTTCTTTTTTTGTATTTTCTGGCAATTTATAAGAAAGCAGCTATTTAAAATATTTAGAATTGATAACTAAACTAACAACGTAAAACAAACAAAATAGCCGAGTGTAGCTATTTGTCTGTGCAATTTCGTATATCTATTCTAAACAACGAAATAACTAATCTATCTGCAAGATTCTTCGATCCTACCTCAGAAGTGAGGAATGAATCATAGTTTCTCAGAAACTATCAATCCCCACAACTTCCCTGGCAATATCGAGAATGGAAATAACTTAAATAAAGCGATTAACTACTTTATTTGATAAGTTCTAACTAAAACTTTGAAAGATGGAACCTGGATTTCGCAGAACAGTGGCGAATCCGATGGTGTGTGTTTCTTGTCCCCTTAGTATGATCTCCACGTTCTTTGTGCTCACGTGAATCCGAAAAAAGCGTGGAATGCTTGCATCAACAGGAATAAGTATTTGGATCAATGGACAGCCTTTGGAATGCAGACAGAATAGAGTGCGGATAGGAGAGGGATGGCGCAAGAGTACAGAGCTTGGCCTATACAATTCCTAGCGGGGTCTACTGCGAATCGTGCAACAAAAGTATCCAGAACCTGAAACTAGTCTGTATGAAGAGCAAAACCTGCAACTTCAATGGCTGCCTTAGACTATTCTACTCCAAAACAGTAATACTGTTTGCACAAGTTGGATCTGTGGCTTACCAACAGTAACACAAAGCTAAAACAAACCTGTAACAACCTATGCTACCAATCTTAAGCAAGCTAAAAGACCATAGCACTGAAACATGAAAATTGGAGTTAAAAATGGTGGCTCAAATAATGTTTGCACTTGCACAAGTTGGATATGTGGCTTACCAGCTGCAACACAATACTAGCCAAAGCACTCAATGAGAAATCTAAGAATTCTAAGCAAAAGAAAACTAAATCTACTGCAACAAGAAATTCAAAACAAACTTTGGAGCAAAATTCAGAGCTAAATTCAGGGGCCATTTGCATGTGCACAAACCATGCATTTATAGGAATCCAAACATGCAGAGATCAAATCCAAACTGAACTCCTAAACATTAAACAAAAGAAAAACACTATTCCAGGGGACCAAAAACATAAATGCGTGCTCAAGTCGGCAAGAAAAGCTGGTAAAGCGTTGATATTTCACGCGGGTCGCGTCAAAAGAACGTTCTGGAAAACGCGCACAGGACCGCCGCCCTGCTCAGGGCGGCGGTTACAGGACCGCCTCCCTGATCAGGGCGGCGGTCACGAGACCGCCTCCCTGCAGGGCGGCGGTTTCGTCACTGAAGGTCAAAAGGCCAAGGAAAGAGGAAAGAAAGGGAAAAACAAAGGGCGCGGGGGCAAAGCGAGGCATGCGGGATGTTAACGCATACTCCGAGGGCTTTTCCGGATCCCGAACACCTTGCGAGGAGACCTGTATCATCATTGGGGCACTTATTACACCGTTCCGCAGTACAGTACCTTACAATTTTGGGTACGTACAGGGAACTCCGCTTGATGTTCAATCCTACATCAACTCCTTCATATTTTTTGCAATCTCATCCTTACTAAGCTCCTTAAAATTCTCCTCTTCATCTTCAGTATAATCATGTTCTTCCCAAAATAAGTTTGGAACTATGAGAGGAGGGGTGGGTTGGGATTCAACGAATTCCCTTACTATTTGAGATAGTGGGAGAGGTGCAGCTTCTTTTCTTGGTGGCCTTTGCAAAAATAAGGAACATTGGAAGGGTGAGGTAAAAAATATCCATGATGGGATGGAAAGATAGGAAATGAAGGAGTGAAATTCGGACGGGACAGTTGCGAAAAACTTAGAATTTGGGGTTTAAACTGAAATGACATTGACTAGGAATTGGAAAGAGGGTTCTGAGGTGGTGTGTAGGACTTACCCCTTGATAAGTATTCCTTGAATTGAACTCATAAGCCTCTATCTCTTCGATCTAACCTTCAAGTTGAGGTAGTAATTTAGTCATGAAACCAATATTTTTCTACAAGTCATAAAAACTTGGCATAGGGCCAACCCATGGACAAGCTACCTTGAAGCCAATCTTGAATGCCTTTATTTTAGCTATGGCTCTAGATTGTACCATGCATTCCTCCATTATTTGAATCTTAAGTTGCAACTTTACATCTTCATTTGTAGGATAGCCTCCATCATCTGCATGCTCCTACTCTTGAAAAGATGCATAGTTAAGTGAACCATCAAACTAGCCATGGATCTACTCATAGAGATATGCATGTTGTTGATTTTCATCATAAAATGGAGCTAGAGGTGGGTTAAAATAACTTGAAGATGGAAAGTACTTTTTCTAGTGCAAGTGGAAACTCAAACGTGGAAATGAAGGCATGATTGCACAACTTCATGAATGGGACAAAAATGGAAAGATGTTGAAGGAAACTATATGGAAATGGGTAAAATTGAAGGTCTGCAACATAGAGAGTGGGGTACTTTTACCAATGGAGTCACTAGTTGTGCTTGGGTATACCTCCTAAGGCTGAAATTTCACTAAGAGACAAAAACTTAATGAAATGAAATGAACACAAATACACACACCTATGAAACATATGACTAGTGTGCTCCCACTGGGCATGCCAAAAATGTTATCACCAAATCACTGCACCCCTAAATGGCCTAAAAGTGAACACGAAATTTGGTGTGATTGGGTAACATGGGATCACCTCTCAATCTGGGACTTGGGCTTGAGGTGAACCTCCAAAGAAGGCCGGCTTCCTCTTCCTAAACTAAGCACTACACTACTCCTAATGCAAGAAAATTGACTAACTAGACCTATGCTAACATTTCAAGGGATTAGGGAGAGAGATTTGCAAGGAAATAAAAACTATACTATAAGTGTTGATGCACCAAGAAAGGGTTTTGCTAGACTCGGGAAGGGTTAATTTGAAGAGGGTGTGTGCACCACATGTAAACTTCACCTGCTGCAACTTAGATAGGATACTTAATATCAAAAACTATGAAGCATGTGTTCCTTTTGTTAAAATCGATCAAAAAAATATTATTAGTCTTCCAGTGAAGCAGGATGAACTTGAGAAGGGTGAACAAGCACCATAACTCAGTTGCATGTAATACTCCACCCCTAGATAAGTACAATGACCTCCGAAACTTGAAAAAGAATCCTCGGCTTCACGGTTCACCCGCAAACATGAGAGAGGAAAATAGAAGAAGGAAAATCATGAAAGGACATGTAATTGATCAAAAACATAATTTTCATTACTTCGATCACTTACATAGTACATCATTACATCGGGGAAAAGACATAGATTATCATTACAATTTGATAAGAAAGGCTTGAGAGCCTACAAATTCACAGCATCTCATCTTGTGAAGAGAGGGGAAGCTTGAAAAGTGTCTAACTCTTTTGAATAAGCACCCCTTTATAATTTATAACACTTGCTAAGTGGTGAGAGAAAGAAGGAAGAAACCCTAGAATCTATGCCAAAATGTAGCAGATAATTGATCATTGTTGTTGGCCATGTTTTTCCATTTATTATACATCCACCTTTCGAGGCACTACTCAAAGAACAAGGAAAACATGTAATTTCAGAATGCATAAATTCCAAGAAAATCATCTTCTCATGATTCAATCATGTAGTTCTCATTCTCAAAGTTCCAACAACTATAATTTTATGAAAAATAGGCAACCCGGGAAGAAGTTGTGGTCTTCTGAGAAAAAGTTGATTTTTAGGGTATCCCAAGCATTGTCCTCCATCAGCTCATCAATTTAGAAAATGGCTCAAATGAGTCTATCAAGTTAGTGCAAATTCACAACACCCCTAAATGAGTTATGGATCTGCTTTTCTAAGGCAATGTCATTTGGTGCGATTTCAAACATTGAGCTTTCGCAAAGTGTGGGACCTTTGCAAATTGGGGAAAGCTCTCAGAGAAGGCTAGTTTCTTGTCCTAAACTACTTGCCACAAGCTATTCCAAAGGCGGGTAAGTTAATCTAAACCTAATCTAACTTCCAAGGAGATAGGGAGAGAAATAAAACTAGAAAAAGTAGAGCCTACACTAAAATAGTGATACACCAGAGAAGGAAAATGTTGATCATCTATCAAAACTACCATGAAACAAAGAGAGGTGAGCAATGGAAGGATGGACAAGTGCATCACAGACCAAAGATGGATTTCACATAGAAAATGTTCCAAAACTCCATGAACATAGCTATAAAACATGCAATGAACATCTAAACATGCACAAATACCTGTAATGAAGAGAGGCAAGAAGAAAACAACCAAAAATGAGCAAGGATGGACAAATGCATCACAAAACATGTTTTTATTGCTCCAGAAGTTTGCACAAAACATCATTTCATGGGTAAGAGGAAAAATGCCATTATAGAGTAGGAGAGGAGGTTCAAACTCCATTTTTAACCCTAGGGAAGAAAATAAGGGAGAGGCAGAGAAGAAGGATGCATAACCTTTTACAAATGAGCCAAAACTAGCTTTTATCACTCGAATGAGAATGAATGAAGAAATGAAAAAACATGGGAAAATTTGGTTTGACATCTCCAACCACAATAAGATTCATTAAAACAGATAGGGCACCCTCAAAAATCCATTTTTAATGCATGCGCCATGTTGGAGAAGAAAAATACACCATAATTCATCAATTTTGGTGGTTGGGGGTCAGTTCTACATTTTTTCCCATGCTAGAGATATTTTCCCTTTTTCACCCACAAAAATCCATAAAAATTTGAAATTGAAGGGTCCATCGCGTGAAGAATTTCAACACTTTCCATTGATACCAAAATTACAAAAATATGAGCTCTGGTGCGAAAGATATGCCCCTTTGAAGATTTAGGGCAAAGGGCAAAATCGGGTTCACAAGGCAAAATTTGAACTTCTTCCCTCTTTTTTTAAATTGGGAAATTTTTCTCAAAATTCTTCATGCCCCGCCACTCCGAGACACGTGGCACTTCTGATTGGTCCATATCCTTCAAAATAACATCATGCCCCTTTTTCCCACAAGGGAAAAGTTTTCCAAGGTCTTCCACCAGTGAAGTCCCTACCACTGATGTGGACACATGGTAGCTTTTGATTGCTCGACGGGGATGTGCTCCATTTTTCACTTTTATGTTTTTCACCACTTTGGAAACAATTCCAAAATCCTCCCGACACCCCGACTCCTACCGATGAATGGAAAAGTGGTATATTTTCTTAGCTCGGTGGGGATGTGCTCCTATTTTTTCCTTTGAGAAATTTTGACAAAAATCCAAAAACTTTAAAGACCTTCCACACCCGCCACCCTGCCTTGACACGTGGCTCATCCCGATTAGTTATGGGCCTAAAATAATTTGTTTTCCTCTGCAAGGGCTTTCGGGCCAAAATTTCCCTTTGAGTCTTTTTCCCAAAAGGGCTAAATGCTAAATTTCTCTCCATGGCTCCACCGACACACCAATTTCCTTGGAAAATTTTCCAACTTAGCTTTGTGGACTCGCCTGGGAAAATTTCCCCTCCAAACTCCACCGAGCCATAACTCAAAAAATACAAGGAGTTAGGAGGAATTCTTTACCTTTCTGGAAAGGGGAAAAAATTCTCTATCTGATGAAGCAATACCTAGAAAATTTTGAGTGCCTAAAATGTGTAAAAATTGACTGAGGCACAAAAGGAAGCTAGTTAACCCAAAATAAGAGGGAGCTTATTTTGGTTAACAATTTGGTGACTCTCAGGGGTCATCTTCCTGCTAGGTGAAAGATCAGTGGCCTTTGAAGCATCCATTGGGCATGGAGTCAAGCCTGATAAACTGATTCTGATCTAACTATGAAAATTTAACCTCTGAGCCACTTGGAAACCCATTGAAACTTGGAGTTGATCTTCACCAAAATGCCACTGAAATGGACTGTGCAAGAGAAATACAACAACACCAAAAACTATGTACAAAATTGGAAATTGTACATACCCCAAGTGGAATATGCAGAGTGTACACAAGCACTTCTCTCTTTGAAAGCCTACCTACTCTACTCTAACCAAGAGAAAAGGGAAGCTAAACAAACCTCTGTGGCTGTTTGTGAAAAACAGCTTCCTTTCCTCAAAATCCTGCAGCCATGCAAATGATTTGGAGCTGATCATAGTTGTTAGTATGAGTGGAAAATCGAGAAGGATCCGGTCCTCCACCCAAATAAGCAAGGTGTCAACTGAAAAAAAATTAGATACCTCTTTTAGTTGCTTTACATTTGGATTAAAGAGGTATGGCATATGATCCTTGGTGCTTTCCATATCATCATCATTCTTAGAAGTAAGCATGATTGGTTTTGGCTTCTCCTTTGGCTCCAATGAATCCAAGTACCTGATTGGGCAAGGTATGGTCCTTTGAATGTGCCCATTGCTTTGAATTTTAACTCCAAAAATGGAGTCCTCTTGTAGACCTTCTTGAGTGGATGGTGTGGAAGAAATGATGTTCTCCTGCTCTTTTCCTTCCTTCATGGTAGTATGGAACTCTTCTATAATATGCAGCTCATCATTATTGATTGCAACATCCAATGAAGTTACTTTTGCATTATTGTAACTCTGCTGCAATACATTGTTGGCTCTGAGTTCCTCCATTGTAGCTTTTTGAAAATCAAAATTTTCCAACTTTGATTCAAGAGGCATGTTGGAAACTACAAATGGTGCTTGCATGTTCTCTTCCATGGAAGCAAGTTCTTGTGGTTGAAGAATGAATGATGAAGAAATAAAAGTTGCATTTTCTACAGGCTCCTCATCAAAACATTCTTCTAAGTTTGATGGAAAATCAAACTCTTCAATGTCTTGTTGCAGAACAAGGTCTCTCCCTTTTGTATGGTGACCTTAAAATCTGCATTTTTTTCACCATGTGGAGCTTCATCTTCAAACATGAAGCTTGTCAGCTTGAACTCATCCAAAAATCAGATTTTTGGAGAGATGAAGTGGGAGAGAAATCTACAACTTCTTGTGCAACCTGCTCATGATTCAGTGCCTCTGAATTTGTTTTGGTCACCTCCATGATGGATTCATCAATCAAATCAGGCCCTTCAAATGAAAGAAAAAAATCTTCAATAATGCTTCCTTCATCTAGTTCTAATTCTAATTTGATTTCTTCCAGTTTCTCCTCTTCAATGGGACTTGGAGCTGATTGTTCTTCCTCCTTGTTGACTGGTTTTGCATCTTGGATTAGATCAACATTTTCTTCAAATAAAGTGCCAACATGGACACTACACTCAGAACAAACATATTGCTGGTCTTCTTGCTTCTTTGCTACTACTATAAAATCAGCCTTGGCCACCACTTGTTCTTCAACCTTTACCTCCTCTATAGGCTTAACTAGCAAGGGGATCTTTGTAATCCCGAATTTGGCAGCCCAACTCTTCAATTGCCTATCATTTATTTTTGTTTGGGCTCCTCTTTTTGTTGTCCTTGACTGGCATTCTGATTTTTATCTTCCCAACATGGATTTGGGAATGCAAGAGGAGGGGTGGGTTGTAACTCAATTGATTTTGCAATTTTTGTGGTGGTGGAGGAGGTAGAAACTCTTGTTTCTTTGGAGGGGATGACTATTTGGAAGGGAAAATGATAGAATAATTGAGATGAGGTGGAAGACTAGGGGATGGAGAAATGAAATCAACACTTGGGGCAGCATGGGCTGGATTTGGAATTTGGCATTCAAAATGAGATGGTGTTGCTTGAGGAATGGAAAGAGAAAAACCAGATGATGGTGTAGAACTTACCCATTGACAAGGCTATCTCACCAAGTTCATAGGGCTCTATCTCTACTGTCCATTGTGTAATTTGGGGCAGCATCTCCACCATGAAGTCCAACTTCTCCTAAGGGTTGTAGTGTCTTAGAAAAGGCCCAACCCATAGACAAGGTGCCCTGCAACCAATTCTAAAAGCCTCCATTTGAGTTGTTACTCTTGATTACACCATGCCAATATCCATTTTTGGATCTTCTCCAATAGACCAACATCTTGCATTTGATTGCTATCATTGCATGTGTACCCTTGCTCTTGATATGTTTCATAACCAAACTGATTTTGGCATTGCTCATATGGATATGCATATTGGTTTTGAATTTGATCAAAATGTTGATCTGAAGGATTTGAAAAACATGTTGGAGGTGGGAAACATTGCTGTTGTTGTAAATGTGAATTCCATGATGGAAATGAAGTCATGATTACACAACTTCATGGAATGAAAGAAAAATGAAGAGATGGAATGAAAATGGAATGGAAAGTGAATGAAAAGGAATGGAAAGAAGGTCTGTAACTTCAGATATGGGTTGTTGATCAAATGGAGTCGCCAGATGTGCTTGCAAGTTCCTCCAAAGGCTGAAATCTTCACCAAGAGCACATCAACTTGATGAGATGAAGTGGAAGACCTCTTGGTCCCACTGGGCATGCCAAAACTGTTAGTGGTGAACGGTGGTGTAAGATTTGTTGTTTTTGTTGAGACACTAAGAGAAGATGAAATATCTAACTACAGTGTCCCACCGGGCATGCCAAAATTATTAGTGGAAATTCACAGCACACCCAAATGAGTTATGGATCTACTTTTCCAAGGCAATGTCATTTGGTGTGATTGCACAACATTAAGCTTTCCCAAAGTGTGGGAACTTTGCAAATTGGGGAAAGCTCTCTAGAGAAGGTGGTTTCTCATCCTAAACTACCTACCACAAGCTATTCCAGTGTAGGCAAGCTAATCTAATCCTAATCTAACTTCTAAGGAGACAGGGAGAGAAAGAAAACTGGAAAAATAGAGCCTACACTAAAATGGTGATACACCAGAGAAGGAAAATGCTGATCATCTATCAAAACTATCGTGGAACAAAGAGAGGTGAGCAATGGAAGGATGGACAAGTGCATCACAGACCAAAGATGGATTTCACATAGAAAATGTTCCAAAACTCCATGAACATAGCTCCAAAACCTGTAATGAACATCCAAACATGCACAAATACCTGCAATGAAGAGAGGCAAGAAGAAAACAACCAAAAACAAGCAAGGATGGACAAATGCATCAAAAAACACATTCTTTATTCCTCCAAGTTTGCACAGAGCATCATTTCATGGGTAAGAGGTAAAATGCCATTATAGAGCAAGGGAGGAGGTTCAAACTCCATTTTTGACCCTAGGGAAGAAAATAAGGGAGAGGCAGAGAAGAAGGATGAACAACCTTTTAAAAATGAGCCAAAACTGGCTTTTATCGCTCGAACAGAATGAAATAAATGAGAAAATGGGGGAAAATTTGATTTGACAGTTCCAACCACCAACAAGATTCATTAAAATAGAAAGGGAACCCTCACAAATCCATTTTTCGATGCATTTGGCCATGCTGGAGAAGAAACGGATGCCATACTTCATCAATTTTGGTGGTTGGGGGTCGGTTCTACATTTTTTCCCATGCTAGAGACATTTTCTCATTTTTCTCCCACAAAACTCCATAAAAATTTGAAATTGAAGGGTCCATCGCATGGATAATTTCAACAGCTTTCCATTGATACCAAAATCGCAAAAAATCGAGCTCACGGTGTGAAAGATATGCCCCTCTAAAGATTTAGGGAAAAATTGGCAAAATTAGGGCAAAAATTGATTTCTAGGGGAAAAATTTGAACTTTTTCCCTTTTTTTCAAATTGGGAAATTTTTCCCAAAATTCTCTGTGCCCCTCCGCTCCGAGACACATGTCGCTTCTGATTGGTCCATGGCCTTCAAAATAACATTCAACCCCTTTTGCCCGCAAGGGCAAATTTTTCCAAGGTCTTGCCACGGTGAAGTCCCCGCCCGATGTGGACATGTGGTAGCTTTTGATTTCTCGGTGGGGATGTGCTCCATTTTTCACTTTTACATTTTTCACCACTTTGGAAAAAATTCCAAAATCCTCCCGATGCCCCGACTCCTGCCGATGAATGGACATGTGGCATCTTTTGCTTAGCTCGGCGGGGATGCACTCCTATTTTTTCCTTTGAGAAATTTTGACAAAAAAGCCAAAACCTTTAAAGTCCTTCCACTCCTGTTGCCCCACCTTGACATGTGGCACATCCTGATTAGTTGCGGGCCTTAAACAATTTGTTTTCCTCTACAGGCTTTCGGGCCAAAATTTCCCTTTGAGTTTTTTGCCCAAAACGGCTAAGTGACAAATTTCTCTCCATGGCTCCACCGACCCACCAATTTCCTTGGCAAATTTTCCAACTTAGCTCTTCGGGCCCACCCAAGGAAAATTTCCCCTCCAAATCCCGCTCGATAATAACTCAAAAAATACAAGGAGTTAGGAGGACTTCTTTACCTTTCTGGAAAGGGGAAAAATTCTCTATCTGATGAAGCAATACCTAGAAAATTTTGAGTGCCTAAAATGTGTAAAAATTTGACTAAGGCACAAAAATGAAGCTAGTTAACCCAAAATAAGAGGGAGCTTATTCTAGTTAACAGTTTCCTTCTTACTTGAAAATTTTATATGTTATGTTGCCACACCAATTTTTTATTTCATTGTTCACTTTATAATTTGGTTAGTGCCTTGATCCACATTCCATTGGTTTCAATTTCCTCTCCATCCACATAACAACTCCCGATGCTTCTTATTATCTTCGCCACATCATTCAGGTTTTGAGTTTAACTGTTTCATTCATTAGTCGGCCACCTCATACTTTGTATTGATGGTTATTAGCTAGCAAGTACTTGTTTTACAGGGTAGTTTCATGTTTGTATTGCACATCTTTTGGTCATTGAACCAACATGGCTCACCTAGAGATATACATGCTGCACCTTCGATCATTTCCTTAAAAAATCCTTACGTAAAACCAAGGATGACTCATAATTATAGTAGAACTTAGTTTGTATTTTTCTACACGCAGTGCTAAACTTAGTTTGTATTGTGTCTCGCATGACTCGGTCAGTTTTTCCACCTCTTTACACTCAATTACCAAATAACTCGGCATCAAACCTGATAATGGACTTTGAAAATATGTTGACTGAGATAATTCTGGCTTAATGAATTTTCCCCTCGAACACGTGAGCTTCCCTTGTTTTTAACTCTCTGAACCCCAAAATTTGAAACTCCAAATTTCAGAGTTTCAAGCTTTCAAGATTCAGACTCTATAAGCTTATTTTTGTGAAATCGGTGGGATGAGTTCTGAATCCAAAACATCTGAAAGCCCGAAATATTCATCTCTCTGAAACTTATCTACCTATTCTTTCAACTACGGATATATGATTCCAGACTAAACATTCTAATCTCTGTGGCCCGATCTATCATGCTCTATCATGCCATTTTTTTAGTCATCTTTTTTTTCACTTGGTAGGTATTCAAATTTTACCTTGATGTAACTACGATTCGGCCCAACAACATCTCTGTGAGTTAACTCAATGATGTTAAGCTCAATTCCTTGACTCATTCATTCTTTCCACTGTGGAACTGTACTCACCTCTCCTAACTTAACTGACCTGAGGTACTCATGAGATTTATTTTGAATCTGAATCTCACGAGTTATCTCTTTCTTCATTGTGAGATCCTATTTTTGCTATGAATAGCTTGAGCAATGCTATAAAGTTCTTACCAAATGATGTTTGAATTCTAAAACGAACTATGCCAAGGCTTACCTGATGCGACAATGATTTATGCATAGTCCCAGAATGAACTAAAATAGCTTGCTTTAAATCCATTTCTCATTTCTCTACCGAATGCGTTGAGACTCAATCATTCCTTTCACGTTTCAGCTCCAACGAACTTTTCTTCATACTCAAGTACCAGGTTACTCGACTGAAAACATATGTTTGTCGATCGACTTGGCCTCCACTTGGTCCCCTCTCGAGTCCTCTTGTTTTTTTATGTACGGCTCATCATTCTCAAGCTAAATTTGAACTTAACGTTAAGCTCATTATTGCAAGCACGAACAATCTATTTCCCTTGTGTGTCATGCATTCCCTAACCTAGATCGCTTTCCCTGACTGAGCCACCTATTTGTGTTCTAGCGAACATAGCTTGAGATGTTTGGCTCCATTATTCTCCTACATGTTGAGCTCACTTTTTGACCACTTCGAGAATCAATAACGACCAAACTATGAAAGTAAACCCGAAACCATTTACCCACTATGCCTAGGCTTAGTGATCTCGCTCAACCATCAACCTCTCGAGCCACTCAAAGAGCTTGGTCTATATTCATGAGCCCATGGTGCTTGTTCTTGTGGTCACGACTGACTTATAGCGTGACCTCATCCTTCATGTTGGTTGAGCTTGCTGTACAAGCTCGTTGTGTTCTCCATTAGCGGGTTTTTCCCTTTCCACTTTGTTCTTGACTCGATGATTACATGGCCTTCATTGTAGTCTCAACATTATCGGGTATATCCCTCATCTCATTCTCTAAGCCATATGATTTGAGCCATGAGCTCTCCCAACTGAGCTACTCTCGGTCTCCCTTCACAACTAGATTTTAAGTTGTATATGCTTCATCTAATACATGTGATCAACAATGAATGCCTCACATGGAGTCACTTTGACCATAGCACAATTCTTCCATTTTAGTCATCAATTAAGCCACTAGCGCTAACTCCTGAACCATTTACTAGCTCGGTTTATAATAGAGATACCTAGTCTCACCACAACCAAAACCAAAAGGTAATTGAAACACAATAAGATCCATGACACATGATTTATCTGTCCAAGGCAATTATTACGTTCCATAAAAGAATTTTTGGTCTCAGGGGCAATTTTACCCCCATTTTCCATGTCCAAGAGGACAAAATTGACAATAGTATCATAATTTAGAATGAACTAAATCCTATGTGCATTAATAAATTTGTTGATGAAAACTTTTATTGGGGAAAGATGTTATTCAAGAAGATACCAGCTATAAAAAAAATTAATGCAGGATTATGAGATGGTCTCTGGAAAGCTTATAAATTTCCATCAGAGTGTTGTTTTTTCTCACATTCTTAGGTTCAAAATAAAATCCTTTTCATATTCATATATTGGGATGCCCCTCATTATTAAAAAACTAGACATATCCATCTAGAATCCCCTCATTGAAAGAGTGAACAAAAAGCTATCTACATGGAAGCAATATTTGTTATCTTAGGCAGGTAAGATTCAACTTCTCCAAAGCTCTTTGTAAGGAATCCCAATTTATGTCATGTCCCTCTTCACATCACTACTAAGATCATTGAATCTTTAGAAAGGATTCAGAAATGTTTTCTATGGTTTGGTGTGGAGGAACATTTTAAATATCATTTGGTTGCTTGGAACAAAGTTACTAGACCAAAAATTGTGGTGGATTAGGGCTAAAAGATATCAAATTAATGAATAATGCCCTCCTGGCTAAAACTAGATGGAGAATCGCTAAAGAAGAATGCCTATGGGTTAGCATTCTAAAGATGAAATATTTATGGAATACTAAAAAGCTGAAATCCTTTTTCGAAAGATGATCTTCCTATGGGATCGATATTTTGGAAATCCTTTCTAGATTCTAAAGCCATCTTGGGGGGGTATTAAATGGATTATTGGTAAGGGAACCAAAATCAATTTTGGTAGGATTATTGGCTTGGGACAAACCTCTTGCATTGGAGGATCCTTAGAATTGTGTTTACAACTATTTTGAGGATACCGGAAAAAGATGATTGAAGAATTTTGCATTAGAACTAGTGAGGGCCTCAAATGGATTCCTATTGACCACCCTACCAAATTTAGAGGATCCAAGTTTCAATCTCAATAAGATTATGTCATTGGGAGAGGAGGAATCAGGACATTTCTCTATTAAATTGTCTTACCTGTTAAATCTCAAAGCTCTTGAATAGAAAGATTATTGGAATAATTTGTGGGTTAAGGATCTTAATCCTAAATTTAATATCTTCTATTGGCTTCTTTGCCAAAAATAAGATCCTTACACTGGAAAATATGAGGAAAAGAGGTATGATTATCCCTAGTAGATGCATATTATGTGGTAAGTAGTAGGAGTATGTTAACCATTTATTCATATATTGTTATTTCTCTTTAGTTGTGTTTTCCACTATTCTGGATCTTTTCAATCTCCTATGGTTGATACCCAATTCAATGAAAGAGATGTTCTTATAATGGAGCTACCCTTATAAATATCATGTTCTAGTGGATTTTTAGAGGATGTCTCTTCCCCATTTCTTATTGAGTTTATGGAAGGAACAAAATGATAAAGTTTTTAGGGATGAATATTCTACAGCTAAGAGGGTCAATGCCTGTGCATGCTCATCCCTTAAAGATAATGTTAGGATTTTTCAAGGGAAAATTAAGGCTCCTTCTTCTAAGACTGAGGCTATAGTTCTAAAATAGTTCCCCTTTAGTCTTCCCAACTTTAAAACTCCCTAGGTTACCATTAATTGGTCTAAACATGAAGTGAATAATTTTAAATTGAACTTTGAAAATGCCTCGATGGGTAATCCCATTCTTGTAGGTGGTGAAGGCATCCTCGGGGATCACGGAGGAAACTAGATGAATGCATATTCTCGGGCCATTGTGGATCTAAAACAATAATGTTGCTAGGGATATGACTCTTCTTTGGGGTGTTAATCTAGCTAAGGATAAGGAATTCAAGATTGTTTAGATAGAGGGGGACTCTATAATTATTATTAATTCCCTTAAGAAAAATTAGAACTATAATTGGAAGCTTGGGAATATTCTTATTGATATGAAGGATGTTCTTAAGGCCTTTGAAAAAATCACCTTTCTCTACACTCCACGTGGAGGAAACAAATGTGCTTATCGATTAGCCAATCCAAGAGTGATTAGTAATGCTCTTAAAATTTAGGAAAAAGGGAATGAAGTACCAACTGATATGAATAATATCCTTATACATGACAGAAATAATTTTAAGGTCGTCCCCCATACGGTCGAGATTGTCATTATTAATTGTATGAGTGGTAAGACTGGTCATATGTGTGAGATCCTTTTTGAGATCTTTATTTACAAAAAAATTAAAAAGGGTCCTCGTGTGTGTGTGTGTGTGTGTGTGTGTGTGTGTGTCTATATATATATATATATATTCCAAATGTAATTCCCTCCCGAGAAGGAAAAATATGGGTGGTGATAGACTACGAGTGGAAACCTCCAGCCATGGAATGATTCATAATAATTCCACTCTATGGCATATCTTCAAGACGAGAGGATTTAAAGAGTTTATTTCCAAACTCAAAGGGTCGAGACCCTTCTCTTGCCCTCGAGTTTGGACGTGTTGGGGATAATGAGAGGGTTATAGTTAGAGGGGTGGAATTTTAGATCCGTAACAACCACTTTTGTCACTTAACATCTAGGAATTTTTTTATTATTTTTATTTTACTTTATGCTTCACGATCTAAATACCCATATATTTAAATCCAACATAAACCTTAATGCAATCCATTTCCGATAACTTTCATAAACCATGTGCAATTGTATGAGAGTATACAAATCCTACTCAATCCCCCTCAATGCTCTTTACGAGCCAATACATCAAATGTATCCTTTGGTCTTTCCTTTATCAAGATATGATAATTAAGTGATACTCTCTAAGTGTCTACCTAGGTTCCACCATGAAATCCCATTAGGCATCTCTCAGCTTAGATATTGGTGAAATCACGACAGTGTAATCAGTAGTTACACTACTTTGATCAAATTTTCAGAGACATGTATGTCATGCTTGGTTCCATGATGGCACACTCGTCATTCGGAACTTTTCATCTCACCTTATCATGTACTTAGTTATATAGATTAGCATTCAACAACGATGTTTTTAGGTTCTCTTATAAGCTTCTTAAGTAATCATTAATCATTCATTCAAAAGACTCTTAACAGTACAAGACAACCCATGATAAAGGACTCATGCGATTCTACCTCCTCAAGTGTCCCATATAACCCAAGTGGGTATTTACATTAGGAACCCTAAATCGGCTTATCCTCACTGTAAGCAAGATACTTCCCTTAAAAATATCACGTTCTTGTTTCCCAATTCTAAGTGTTTTAAGGTACATTTAAAAATCTTATAGAGTTTATAATGATAATAATAAATGTATATCGTTGTTAAGTATTACATACATTGTTCTCTTCTTCATATAAATTTCCTTTCATCCAACTATGTAATATCAATTCTTTCAACTAGGTAGTATTCGAGTAATGAAAACTCCCATAAAATTACCATAGCAGTTATGAGAATTGTGATTACAATAATCCTAACTAGTTGTTCATAGTTCGGTTCTTCGAGTCAAACTACAATATTCTTTGCTCATTCTTTAGTAGAAATACTAGATCTTCCTTTCATGGGTGGGTTATATACGCTTCCATGATGCTATTTCAATCATGTTACAGAACACAATCAGCTCCATGATTCAATTCTTAATCTCACTCCTGCCATCACATGGTCGATAACCAAGTAGTTTACAATTTAGAAGTATATCCTTAAATATTGCACCCTTATCATAACATTGAATAACACCCTCTAACATACTTAGGGAAGATCCTTACATCTTCCCCTTTTGAGTGATCACAATTATTTTCATACTTGTAGCATAATGTCGTATTACAAAGTTAGGCTACTCTTATAACGACATTAGTTTTCACAATGTGTGAGTAGCTTTGTTGGATTACAACATCATACTTGTATTGTTAAATCATGTTTTCTATTTTTATATCATTTTGTTTAGATATGACCTATCGGGTTATCCTTAAATATTGGTTTTCCTATAATCTTGTCATGCTAGATTACCTCAATATTATGAGTGTTTATTTAAAAAGGGTGGCATTATAAATATTAGAATTACTAGTTTATAGGGTAGATTATATTTGGTAATCTTAAATATCCTCTTCAATATAGACATATTTATATCAATTAGTTTTTATATATCCTTAAGTTATTCCATCAAGTTTATCAATATTAGGCCCCAACTTAAATGAATGGATCTGCTAACCGCTAGAGTTGGGGATTACTTCGAATCATTAATTATCTTCATTAATATATATTGTTCGCTACTAAATTGATTTAGTTTATTGGGTCAGATTGACATAAGATCCCTTCGAGTATAGAGTTGATACCAACCAGAGACAACCAACTATCTTCAATTTATTCAGAACACTCAAATCATATCCTCCTGATTGTCTAAGTGTTAAGATATAATAGTCCTAACTAACATTGCTTCTTTTGAACATTCCATGGCTCTTGCCTCTTACGGTTAAAGATACATTTACTCTTCCCTTCACTTAGAAGAAGAGTACCAGATATTTGGACCATTGTCCTCGTGTATCAGTATGTATATCTAGGACCAACATTTGCATACTCCAATTTGTATATATCCAAAGAATCCCTATAACCTTACTATTTTTTTATCACTTACACACTCGAAGACCCTTTACTCATGATAATACGTGTAGTAAATTTCCATATAAGCTGAATACTGTTTGATTTCAGCAGTCCAAAAATTGGAGTAAAATACGCATTCTTATTACCCTGATAACTACTTCATTCCAGATCTAGATATACATCCTTATTATATTACTCTTCTTTGAGTTGCATCATTCAAATTCGGAGTAATTTTTAGACATGTTCCCACGAATTTATTACCAAATCAATAACTTCAAAAGTTATACTTCCTTCATCTCCTAAACCGAGATTAATTGAAATCCAATACACTTTTCCTCTAGCATATATCGTAAGTATATATATGTAATCAGTTTGCATTTCTTGATATTTGATAGCATAGTTCATTATAGTCAATACCAGATGATCAGTAATGCTAAGGGAAGTTTCCCATATTATTACCTATCCGTATCCAGTACTTCATTACTTGACATAGAAATACCTGAGCTTTTATTCGCGTATGTATATAAAGATCTGTTTAATTAGTGTATCAATTCCTAACTTCTAATACAGTTTCAAATAACTATGATGATGATCATTATTACACAACTTGGCCAAATAATTCCATTTTCTATTCAATTGCAATTTTTGAAATCAATCACAGTCTTAAGGAACTGATAAATCTCTTTATCTTCTTAACAAAGAGTTGTAAATATTATTACAAAGTTTCAACGGACAAAACAAGATGTACATACGACTGTTCATTGTTTTTAAAGCTTACTTATTTGAACAAGGTATATATTTTAACTGATGAATCTCAGCGATACTATTACCTTACCACTTATTAGCATTATAACACACTTTAAATAGGGTCTTAATGATCCGTAAAATCTCTTTACTCATATATATAAGCAATCATAATTCTTAGTACAGAGTCATAATTGACAACCAAGAAAATCATATTTCACAACAATCATAATTTCCTTAAAAGTTTAGATAAATCTTTCACTTTGCTATACATTCTAATGCATTCTTTCCTTTCATAAAGACAGGCACAAAGGATCAACGCTTAGACATTTCGTCCCTTCCTTTTCTCTTCCCGAAGTTCACATAATTGTTGTAGCTGAAACATGGTAAGGTACAATTTGTACAAGGTCAGTTCACGTCTTGAACTGGCATGGAACCGCTCCTTCAATCATGCTATTATATTACAAACTAAATGTCCTTACCCTTTGTATCCATTATCAAATAAGGAAATACAAATATACAATTTCCATTAAACACAATCTCTTATTTATACAATACATTCTTTTGATATGAAATAAATAAATAAACTCAGATTATAATTATAAATAACACAAAAATACCATAACTAGCATTTATTACTCTTCCCATAAAAATATGCAACTCTCTCTCCAATAGTTCAGTGTAAAAGAAAGGAGAGGATGTTTATTTCTTCTTCAGATAAACCAGTATATAATATTTCATCCTGCTACACGGAGAAATGATATCAGACTGGATCAATAATCTCACAGCAATGTTCACAAATTAACATTCTTATAATAAATAGAAATGGAAAAGGATGCCCAAATAATCAACTAATAACTAGCACAAGAGGTCCTTAAATAGTAGTCGATATCCGTAAACTCGACTTAACTGTTTTAAGAGTGTGCTACAGTATTATACAAAAATTATGATTATTTATTTAATATCTTACTTAATAACTCGACCGAGTTGAATTCCTCAACTCAGCGATCTTATCTAACTTGACCGAGTTGAACATGCTCTAGTCAACTCGTTAAATATCCCACGTGGATAGCTCGACAAACCATTTGTCAGATCCATAGTTATTCATTTAACCTGGTGATATAGCCTCAAATCACACCAACCCCATACCATCGAAAATTAACACTTGACCAAGTCAGATTGTGTGCCAATTCCTGACATGGAGAACCCCAATGAACCAATAATAATCGTGATCACAGCCACCCGAGTTGTGTGTCATATTCGACCGAACAGGGTCTTAAGAAGGTTTATTCTATAATTATTGTCTTTAAAAGTACAACTCAGGCCCCCACTGCAGGTTCATCCCAGACCAACAAAAATTTCACTCACAGCATATCATGCAAGTATACTGCATTTAATTATGCAGAGACCGAATACACATGATAAACACATTCAGCTTGTAATTTAATAAACAGTAGTAGGGAGATTCCATGCCTTTTTATTTGCTAGCTTCCTTTATGCAGAAGAAACAAATGCCTAAAAATGTTTTCTTCAGCAAAGTCCCTCGACCATTACTTCAACATTTCCATCCTCATCCAAGAGATTTTTTAACCATGAAAAACAATTTCCCCCAAAAATTGAAACCCCTATTTAACTTTTGAATATCCATGAAAAGAGATAGTTAAAACTTGCATGCGATTAGTTCCCATCTTGCATGTACAACTTTCTCTATCTAACATTGTCTCACTTTTGAATCTCATTAAGAGCCCAGAGGGCTCAAAAACTAGAAATACATATCCAAAAGTAACCCTATGATTGCATGCCCACATTACCCACAAAATCACCAAAACTCGAATGCAGATCTCGTAGAAAGGAAGAATGAAAATTGGAAGGGGAATGAAAACGAGATAATAAGAACTCACACATGGTAATGTATTGAGGAATATTTCTAGACTCAAGTGCTCCAATTTAGACCCTAGACCCTTAATAATATTCAGTACTCAAATACTAACTCAGACTTATATACCAAACTTAGACTTTCTTATGATTACTTCAAATGCTCTACTCTTTTTCCGATGTAGTGAATGAGTCTCAACATACCTTTATATAGGAATGTGAGAGGCTTTTCACTGGATAGATGGGAAACCTAGAAACCGAAACCGGTAACCTAGGTAAACAAGAAGATTCCCACTAAGAGAAAAGTGGGAGAAGACGATTGAGTACATGCCACTCAACATGACACCTTTAGATAGTGGGGAGGTCCACCATGCTTTCAAAATGACTAAAGTGAAGTCACCTCAAAGCTTTATTACGAATGACAACAAGCCTGTCATCATAGCTTTATGGACTGAAATGGACTCTAGGACTATTGTCATTATCCGATGAGCTAGACGATTCTTCCCAATCTCTTCTTTCAGCAAAGTAAAGGTCACGAGTGTTCCTCTCATACCAAAGTCTAGATAAGGATGATGTTCCATCATTATCTGGAGCTAGATGCCTTCTTGATGGAAAAAGATAATGATCTGGAATTTGAAGAAATGACTAGGTGCAGGAGGATGAACATTCATTGTATGATGGAGATAGATTCTTCTCCATAATTGTCCATTTGGATGAGCATGATGTCCCTGTAGAGGATTAGTCCTAACATAATAGGATATTTTTACATACCAAGGGATTTTACAATTGATTAAAATATTTCTAACAAAGATGTCGTTTCTACATTAAGCAAAGAACTCTCAAAAATCATAGTAGGCATGTATTTAGAAAGAAAATACTTAAAATGGTTAGCAATATACTACCTATCTCCTGGAATGCTTGGTCTGTTCCATGCATCATTCTCCATAGGATGTCCTTCAGGCCAAAGCTTAGAGAATTCAAACCTCCATAATGTTTTTGGTCTTGGGACCAATTGTCTTAGCCTAATTCCTTCTATTGGAATATCATCTGGAGGAGGTTCCACGTACCTTAGCGTCTCCATTGCCACATCGTCGGTACAAAAACCATAGGTTCTTTCCTGGTATGAAATTCTGTGGTTGGGATCTCAGGATCAACAAATCTTGATGCCACCTCTGTCATATTATAGGGAGATACTGAAATAATTCCTCTGGAGAGTAACAAATGTTGTGCTTCATATGACATCTCATTGTCATTCCTTTTTAAAGATTCAAGGTAGTTGTGACAATTAGAAGATTGCCAGATGGATTCAACAAATTCATGGATCACCTGTGTAACATTTATATTCTTTGAATAATTTAATTCTCTACTGGAAAAATCAGCTAGAGAATTATCTTTTCCTTTGATATGCTCAATTTCAAAACTAAAATTGTCAAACCACATTCCCCATCTTGAAGTCTGTTGAATGCAGTTTTGTTGGCAGGATCTCCATTATTAAGTCTGGCTTTAAAATCTTTTAAATCAGAGTGCAAAATAAAGTGCTCATTCTGTATAAAAAATAAGAAAGCTTTTATGGCTTTCTTAGCAGCTAAAATTTCTTTATGAGCAGAATGATATTTTAGCTCTGATCCTTGAAAAGATCCAGATGTATATCTGCATATCTTTTCTTTTCCATTATCTATTTTTTCTTTCAACACAGCTCCCCAATAATTTTCACTAGCATCTGTTTCTATGATCTTTAATCCTTGTCCAGGCAAGGACATAGCAGGAAGCTTTTGAACTTGTGCTTTAATTCTTCGCACAGCTTGAGTCATTTCTTCTAACCAACGGGAGCATTCTTCTTCAATCTTTTATTAAGCAAAATTCTATCTGCAGCAATATTTTATAAAAACCAGCAACATAATTTATACAACCCAGAAATCTTTGCAACTGAATCTTCTCTGAGATCTGGTCTGGGAATTCTTGAATTTTTGATACAATATGAGATTGCATTTTGATGCAACAGAATTAGTAGGAACTTGACAAGGTCATAACTTGAGCTCCGGTGTCTGTTTGAGTTCGTTTTTTTTTTTTAAACCATGTGTTTTGATGAGACGAACGCAGCGGTAACCCACCCTACCAGTTGGGGCAAGTTTTCAACACGTTTTGGGGCCCTAAATCCACCATCTTGAGGCCGAGAAATTAGGATTTAAGTTATAGTTCAGTTTTTCTTATTTTTGAGCATTAGTTAATTTTAGTCTATTAGTTGCATTATGAGTTAGAAAGTTGGCAATTCCTCTAATTTAGGGATGTAAAAGATGCATGGCAATTTTTGTGCTCGTAGGATTAAGCATGCGAACTTACTAAGAATAGCAGTGCTCTAGTAAATCGCTAAAAATAGTAATTTCGCCACCTAGAGTAGATTTAGTCGAGTTAGCTAGAGTTTACTTGGAAACTTGAGTTGGGAGTTGTTTTCCTATTTAGGAAAAATTGTAATTCATTATTCAATAACAAATAAGGAGATCTATTTTCTTTTGCGAGTTCATATTATTTGCAAAGATATCCGGTTTGTTCATAATTTGCCTACATTACATTTCAATGGATCCATCTTTAATTCTAATCCCTAGGAAATCCATTTCATCTTTGAAAATCTCCATTTTTGTTGGAGATAAACATAAACCATTCTTGTAGACTATTTCATAGAATTTCTCTAGATGATCAATATGCTCTTTGGGAGATTTAGAAAATATTAATATATCATCAATGTAGACTATAAGAAAATCAACTAACTCACCAAAGATAGAATCCATCTTTTTCTGAAAGATGGATGGAGCAGTCTTCAATCCAAATGGAAGAACTTTCCACTCATATTGTCCTCCAGAACTACAAAAGTTGTTTTGTAGGTGTCCTCTGGTTTCAAGAATATTTGCCAAAAGCCACTTTTCAAATCAAACTTGTTGTATACTTTTGATCCTTTGATTCTGGATAGCAGATCATCCTTAGTAGGAATAGGATGTTGGACAGCTTTCACAAACTTGTTCAAAGGCTTGTAATCAACAACAAGTCTTTTCTTTTGGTGAATTTGTTCACTTCTCTTATTCACATAAAAAGTTGCACATGCCCAAGGAGAGTTAGATTCTTTGATAAAACCACCTTGGATTAGCTTTTTAATTTCTTCATGGCATTCCTTTCTCTCAGAAGGAATCATGCCTTTATGATGTGCTTTGAATTTAGGAATGATATCATTCCCTTTATCATCTTTCAAAACTGCAAATCTAGTGAATAGTAATGCTTTTTTCTATTAATAAAAGAATGAGGATTATCTGAACAAAGATCTCTCTTGATCTTTGCAATAATGTCATCAATATTACCTTTACATAAGGCTATAGATTTATGAATCCATTCATGATTGGATTCTTTCTTTTGCTCTGGTAGAGGAATGATGGTTCTGAATGAATATTTCTGGGATTTGAACATCAGGATTGAATAAAGATATAAAATCTTTATTTAAACTGAAAGTACCACATTCCTGTAAAGCATCAACTCCTATCAAGCAATCATATGAAAGCATGTCATGCTGATAAAACTGTAATGTTCTTTCATATCCTTCTATCCTGATAGGCACATATGCTGTATATCTAGAAATGACTTCTTTCTTATCATATTTTTTCAAAATGTCTCTTTCCAATAGTCCCAAAAGAAGAAATCAATACAGAGGTATGTACAATAAAAGGAGCCCAAAATCCTTTTATTACTATTAATATATGCATCCCAAATACAAAGCCATATTCTATAGATGCAATGATTGATACTGGAGCAGACATCAGCTTGCTTAGAACTAGAGCCATACCTACATTCCACATGTCTGTGCCCTGTAAGGGTGGCTTTGGAGTTAACACCACCGCCTCCCATATCTCACGCCAATTTTAATCGGGTTTAATGAAATCTTCAAAATTACCAATTTGACTTGCATGGCCCTTCCTTGATAATATTTACCATTCTAGTAACTTGTATGTGATCAGAAATTGATCATTGTAAATAATACTTTGGAACCATTATCATTATCATTTCTCAAAAAATATAAGTGCATGCATATACATGCTTATTCCACCATCTTACTAACCTAACCATCATGATATTAGGTTGACTTAAAGACCATATGGTTCGTTGATGACCAAGAATAAAAATCACAAAGAACCTTATTCACCTTCCTAACTTTGGTCAATAAATGACCCATCAAATTCATAGTAAAACGTAAGGTCAAATGCTATGATGAAAACTATATCATTAACGTAATCAATCAACAATAAATATCAACTTGAAAATTAAGGTCTATGACCTATTTCTTGCTTACAAAATTGCAATGATAACTTTATTTCTATACTTATCCTAACTTAATACTTGAGTCATAGTTAGAATTTTATAAATATCCCCGAGAATGATTCCATGCAAATGTATTTCAGTCATCAAATCGAATGAACCAAAAAGGGTGATAAAGGTGCTTAATTAAGGAGGCTTGCTTCATTGAAGCAAGTGTTTAACATATTTTTAACAAGGTTAAGAAATCATCCTTGTGTGTATGCTTAAACAATGCTATCAAAACCATGTATTGGTCACTTCTATCATGCAATCATCTTACTTAAAAGGTACACATCAATTCTCATTAACGAGAAATAAATCAAACATCACGAAAGTACCGTAACCAAATATATTGCAAGGTAAGTACATACAACTGCCAAAGAAAAACATAAATATGTCACAACCGATAGTTACATTATGATATTTAAACATTAAGCATCGTTGCATGGTCATACATGTAACTACACATAAGTGTTTATATCCCTAATGGGATATGCACACGCATGTGTGGTGGAACATATATCCAGGAAACAGAGCTTACCCTCCAACTCTTGTAGCCTACTCATCATTTTTCAACTTATTTATTTCACAGACATTCCAAAATTGTGGGGTCTAACATACTTCCCCCCTTAACGAATCATCATCCCGATGATCTCTATCTCAATAGTCAGAACCAAAATAATCATATATAGATTATATAGATAATCTTTTGATGAAATAGTCTTCACTTTTAGAAATGAAATTGAAATTTTTAGATCTGCACCATGATTTATCAGCTGTAATAGCCTTCTTTTTCAACAAAATTGTCACTTAATCAAAGAAAAATGAAATTGTTTTTTTTCATTGCTATCAATTATATAAGGCAATATCATTTGATACACAATACAAACAATCAAAAACCCATATATTGTAGTAGCAAATAAGAGAATTTTTAAAATAAGTTTTCTAAAGTTGTTTTGCTTCGTCACTTGATTACTTTCTAAACCTTTATCTTGTATAATTACTAATTTTATTTGAAATGTACACAATGGTCTACCTTTATCTTACCATCAAAGCTTGCTAATTTCTCATATTTACTAGAATTTTCATGATATGTGCTTCAATAATAACTAATTTATGTTGGAAATGAATATATAAATAAGACAATACATCATAAGTCTAATTATACCAAATTATAATTTCATTTCTAGGAAGATGGTAAACACTAACCAAGAGTAAATAATAAAACTACCACTTCATAGAACCTATCATGTTTCATTACGATCTAAAAAAAGGCACAATAATATAGATAGCCAGGAATTTTTTCTTCCCCACTTGGATTAAGACTACCCAACAATTATATTATTTCAAGTCAATCACAGAGACATAAAATCCCCATAGGGGTCAACAGGCCACTTAATAAGAAACTACATTATTAAAACCTGATCTTGTTCACAATAGTAAATGATCCTCAAGATTATTATTTTACCAATCTATGTATGGGTGACCTTTCTTAATAAAATAATATGATACTCTAGTTATACCATACTAAGGAATTCTAGTTACATTCATTCATGCTTTGATATATTAAACGTTATTAAGTTATTTGTAGAAGATAACTCATAACCAATCATTTATTCATTCACCCATATTACTCCTTAATACAGATTCAGAGAGAGTACCCTCTTAAGGGTCATATTTTAAATATAGAAACCTCAACAAAGTACTCAAGGACTAGTACTCCTTTCCACACCAAGTTCATCTTATTAACTAGTAAATTTTTAAGCCATCCAAACACAAAAAAACTTTCCTTTACTTCATCCTAACAAAGATAAGGACGTTGATGGTTAACAAATTTCCATTTATTGTTCTCGGGTGATTTAATAAATGACTGGGCTAAAATACACCCTTGCCAATCTTAGGAAAAGTGAATCCTAAATAACTATTCCTCCTAATCGACTTCCATCGATATGCAAACCAAGAGATAGTAGATCGTAGTAGTACAAAAAGAACACGAAGAAATCAACACAAGGAAGTTGTCATCAACCCACACATCTCAAGACCCATTCTTGATAAGTATGAGACTATCTATTTCAAAAAGATACAGAGTTCACTTAGTCCAAAAACCACTGAGTGTAGGGACTTAGTGTCACACTTATCAAGAAGGAGAAATGAATATGAACATCCTCACAAACATCATGGAGGTTATGAGCTAACAATATTTTCACAGAAATCTATCTCAAGATCCTACATGCTCGGTCATTTCTTATGCTTCGTTACAGATTCATATTAGTCTTTCACTTCTAATAGCCCCATAAATGGGTATATACATACTATATTAACCATTTTGTTTAAGAAATAGAAGTATAGTCCATAGATTTGTAAGTGGAATAAAAGGAAGTGAATTAGTAAAAAGACTTAACATAGGTAAAATAATTTAGACACTCTTAAGGTTATGATTACTCTAGCCAATAGATGGGAAAACATACATCTCACCACACAAATCTTTCCTAATGGAATCATTTAGCCCACAAAAAAACATTCCAATACTCTATAAGGAAATAACCAGAAAAGGGAAACATAAATCCATGCTACGTTAATAGACATAGGTATGATATTTAAGTAATTTTTCTTCCATACTACAAATAAAAGTTATATTTTTGAATTAGTTGTCATTTATCCATTAGATACAAAACATCCATCTTTCTTACTTTTATACTACAATAACCTTAGGGAATCCTTCACAACTTACCCAGTATCCTCTTAGACATACTTGTTCCTTTCCTTTGTTTTTTTGTCTTTGCAACATGATTCATCATTTGATGTTTTATTTATCTTATTTAAAGGAAAATTGATGTCATAATCTCCATTACTAAACGTGAAACATCCTCCAAAAGGTCCTATTGGACCACATCTAATCTTGCTATTTGAAGTACTATTTTAATTTTTGTTGCAAAGTTACTACAACAAGATTTTGTGCATTTTATTTACGGTAGAAAACATTTCTCTATTATATTTCTTCCACCACATTTTCTTAGCATTCCATGATGAAGAAGAGTTAAAACTCTTATGATTCTTCTCCTTTTTATGATTTTTAATGTCTCACAAATTCATTTTTAGCCTAATGGATTTTTAATATCACCTTATTAGGAAAATTTCCATGTTCACCCAATGCATCTCCCAATTTTGGGTTTAATTCATCTTTGGATTTGTAAGTCCAAAAATTTTCATCTTTGTTCGGTTCGAAATCAAACAACTCACTGGTTGTTTTTTACTAACAAAATCAAGTTGTTTTTCATCCAACTTGTCATTTCCACCCATCACCAATTACTCTTAAGGTAGCTAACTAGTTCCGGGTATATTAAAGGATTGTTAGAATCTTGTCTAACTTTTGCACCATTGAACCTGTAAAAAAATCTGATCTGGTTCTTTCTTCATGGTACATCCTTCTCATATCCATTGTTCCTCTAAAAACAAAATAAGAATTTTAATTAGCATAAGGACCCATTAAGTCCACGAGATGTAGCCTTCAACTCTGATACCAAAATGTAACAAACACTTTTTCAATTAACATCTTGGACGTGTTTGGGATAACAAGAGGGTTATAGTTAGGGGGGTGGAAGTTCAGATCTTTGAGTTTTCCATTATGGAGGCCACTTGATATAGACAAGGTAGGATTGAAAAAATATAAGGACCGAACTTAAAGAAATCATGAAATCCAAACTTTCTTCCAAGGTAAGGAAAAAGTGTGTTTTCTTATTGATGGAATCGCGAGGTCCTGTATCCCTGGTATATGGAACATAACCTATCTTCACATTATGTGGTACATTACTTTGGAGGGTAAGTATAGGAAGATCTATACACATCACCTTTCCATTTTAAACATGTTCAGACACAAAATTGTTATGAGCATTCCCTTCTTTTTTTATATATGTTGATCTTTGGGCCAATTAAGGATTTCCCGGAAGGGTAAGGTGGATTATCCCATGCACCCTTATCCTCCTCCTTTACGAAAACATAAAAATCTTGTTCCCAAGGAGGGTCGGATGACTCGAGGTGGAATTTGATGATGCTCTCACTTTGGTGGATTGTATGGCTAAGCTTAGGAGAGGTAAGGGAACTCAGAATCAAGTCAAAGAAAAGGATTGTCAAAGGGATACGGTGTCGTTGGCTAATATGAAGGAGAAAATTCCAAAGGAAAGGAAAAATCCCACATGGAGTGGGAAGAGACTTGTGAGAATCTCATTCTCAGGATCCGAGAAAAATCAAGGCTTGGAAGGGGATATGGAGTCCATGGGAGAAATTGGCCAAGATTTGAGGGACAATATGTATGACTACATTGAGGCCTCCAAACATATTTTTATATCCCAACATACTATGAGAGAGGAATTTGCAGGGATAAATAATGTGGTAAAGGAATTACAAGAGAGAATGGACAAGTTAGAAAAGGGTTGATGGCATGAGATGTTCAACTCCACCTGACTAGCTCCAATGATGATGACGAGTAAAAGGAGGAATTTCAGCCCAGGACACTCACAAAGGTTATATGTTGTAAGATCAACCCAGAAATCAGGGCCCCCCCTTAAGCGCCTTAAGAAAAATTAGTTGCCTTGTTGGTTTAGAGCCTTTTGGCTGATTGTTTTCGAACTACTTCTATTTTTTGTAGTGGGATGTTTCCCTTTTTGCTTCTATTTACGTACGGGCTTGGTGGTATTTGTGTTAATTTTTTTAACTCTATTTTTGTCCTTGTCTAACTTTTTGTTTCTCTCTCCCTATATTCATGATGTAATCTTTGGCTATAATGGTCTCTTAGAACTATAATCTTTGTATTATTACCTTATCTAATAAAAAATTTACACACTTCTCCTAACACCAATATATTCCACATTTGCATTCATATCTTCTTGGGCACACGAAAATTGAAAAAATGACCAATACCCACTTTCCACTATGATTGATGGATGGTCATTCGATATCTCATTTCTCCTATTTTGGCATGGGAAGGGAGTGCCTTGGAAAAGGTTGGAAATATGGATTTTGACCTACTAAAGGTATTTTCTTAAATTCCTTCAAGGCCTTTTCAACAAACCCATTTTTTTCATTTCTTGTAACAAGGACAATCCGAGTAATGACTTACGGGGGAATGCATTCCTTTAAACAATATCAATAATTTTCAAGAGAACCATAAATCTTGCATTAATTGCATTTTAATGGCATTGAATTTCTTCAAGGCATTTTGTCAAATAGTGCACGTGCCCTATCTCCACTTTTAGCACTACATTAATAACCAAACATTTCCAATTCCATCCACTATCAAACTCAAAAATTGTCAACAATTTCCATGCTAAGTGCATGCTTCCACATTTCTCACTTTGCCACTACAATTTCCTAGAAATATCATGTCTCCATTATGGATTGGTGGACTCCCATAACATGTTCAAGGCTCCATGCACATATTTAGAGTATGTTGGATAAGGTTTGCAGTCTAGTTTTTACCCCTGTCAACTTCATTTTCTTGAAAATTTCAATAGCCTTAATTTTAAGGTGATGACAACGTCTACAAGAAAAATATGAAAGAAACCTTCTAAACCTCTACATTTTATTTTTTGGTGGATGGTCCAACCATTTCTAAGGCTTATAAACTAACATGGAAAGAGACTATACCAGCGAAGGTGAGCCGATCACGAAAAAAATGATATGGTTGCAAATGGTAAAATAGTGGTGTTGTTTCTTGTGGATGTACATACCCTTATCAAAATGTTTTCTATCTATCCAGATTATCCCTTGTTCTTGTTAACACTAAGAAACTTTTCCACACACTGTAGACACCCAAAATGGCTTCACAACCCTCTAAGCCCCTTTCAATTAACATACCCCCTTACCATGACCCCTTCCACACATTATTATTAATCTAATTATAAATATTAGGTTAATTACAACCTCACCCCTCCACCTCACCTTAGACCCATTCCAGAGGATTTTAACTAACTAAGACTAGGTCATCACTCCTAGCATTGAGTCATCAATTCACTTAACTAACTAATACTTTTCCTAAACCTAATATTTATTGCTAACCACTTCCTCAATCAATTCCCCGCATGCTTAAACATGAACCAAGACTCCTAGCCCACAATCAAATCTTGAACCATTCCAAAAGGGGAAGAAACAAGATATTTTAAGAAAATTGGACTATTTATCCTTAACTTGATGTCAGTTATTCCTCTGCTGACACCAATTAAGGAACTGCCATTAGTTCCATTAATAAAGATTTCCAAATCTTTCCCTGAGTTCTTATTTTGATTGTATTTTGGATTTCATTTGCATTCTAGCATTCAAATGAGCATCTGAAAATCAAACACAACAACATATATTCTAAGTTCTTCACCAGTAACCAACCTCTTACTCCACAATCTCATATCATTCACAAGAAGCACAGAGGCTCTATTACCATAACACTGGATCTAGACCCATTTATCCCACAAATGCCCACCAACCACCACATATACCAATCTCCGGGTCTTAATATAAGTATCTTAAATAGCTTGTTAGTTCTTAACTTTGGTTTTTAGATCTCTTATTGTCTTCTATTGTATTGCTTCTTTCTCACCTGAATACCATCCGACACCCATCTTCCTAATACCCTATAAATTCCTTGAGGCCTTTTAATGACTAATTTTTCAAATTGTATCTCTCTTCCTTTCCAATCACCTCTCTTACCCTTTCTAAGTCTTCCCAAAAACCCTAACACCCAACATAAGTGTTTTCAACACTTTATGACATCATAGAGAGCCACAACCAACCCCTTTTCATCTTTCACACTCAATTACCCCTACTATGATCAGTTAGCTAACCGATATCGGTTAAAACTAGTGACCGAAATCGGTTCTAAAATCATCATCGGTCTTTGTGCCTGACATTCTCCCTCGAGATCAATGAGTTAAGTTACCTACCCAAAACTTGTCAAAACCTCCCAATACCTCTCCTAGACCTTCATAACACACTGTGTTACACCTACAAACCTTAACAACCCACCACCTACTTTAAATTTAATCTTGTATTCACTATTTAGATTAGATTTAATCTACTGTGCTTGTGTGAGATACCTAAATTATACAACTATAGTAGGAATCTATATTTCATGTTCTTATTAGTATTTAATTTGTTTTAAACATGGATTGAAAACCTTCTAGGAAGTACCCCACTTCCCGGATCTATCTCCCACTAGGAAATCCACCAACTAATGTTTTTAATTCTATCTTGTGGTCTTGTGTTCTTTTTAGGTAGTCCTTCACAAAAAAGGAGTACTCTCGATTGGCCTGGTCTTTAATGGTGCACAACCCCTTCATGACATCTAGGTATTCCTCATGTACCCAACCCCTTACCTTAAATGTTTTGCTTATATATACACTTCTTATTAGTGAAGCAACACCCACAAAAGGTTTAACTCAAAACAATATGATAGGATTCAAATTGGATGCCCAATAGGAAAAATGAAACAAGATAGAATTCTACATAATCGGGGTCATTCTAAGAGGCCATATTTATTTCATGCATGGCATAAAAACATGGGCATTAATAAAATTCCTAAAATTCCTATGTTTCCATAGATAGTGAGGAGGCTAGAAAAGGCTAAATAATTTGATTTAAACCTTCTAATTTACAATGCGAGATAAGTAGGGTAAATAAGCCAATGAAAAATGTGTGCAGGAATAAAATTTTAATGTAAGAAACATATCACTTTAACTAAGGCTAGATGCATCCATACCAACAACACTCAATAGGGCATCAAATAATAATAATTATTATATTATATAAAGTTGTACGGTGCTTAGGAAACCACTGCAAGGTGAGGCACGAATAAATGGAGTATTTCAAAACCAAGGAATAAGGTAATGGAATGGAATCCAAACAAAAACATAAAATATCTCAAAACCAAGGCTTCACATATCCCAAAATTTTATTTCCTCAACCCAAAACCTCACCACTCCCCTATTAATATATTTATTTTATCATGTAATAATTTTGATTTCAAATGTATAAGGGTTATCATTATTGTTATCCATAAAAAAAATTCATTTTGAGAAAAATTTATTGATATTATAATATTTAAAATTCAAGAATATAAAAGTGATCTTGATTCAACCAAATCATAATAGCGAGACGACATCACTTCAGCATTTAGAAACACAAAGACACTCCATATGGTTTATCCGCGGAAGGAAATTTACAAAGTTGACAAAATTATTTTTTAATATTTCATTTTCCTAAGTAAATGGATCGTAAGCACAACACTCAAGAAAATTAACTCAACCTTATAATGGGCTAACTCGAGCTCTTGAAAATTATGTCAACAACATCAAAATGGGAGGGGCATTACATCTCCCTCCCCTTATAAGAGCATCATCCTCAATGCAACCAATGTTAAAGTTAACTATAAGAATCGATAAGAAAGGAAATTCAACAAAAATTCCTTTTAGGGATAAGTGATATGTTGCTAATATGCGACCACAAGGAATCCAATCACATTTCTACATTTTTTAATTGATTTAAAATTCTTTGAAGATTTTTATTTTTATATACCATAATGAATTTAATTCAAATTTGATAATCACAGCCAAAATTGTTTACTCATGTGTTTCTCATAAGTGTACTCAAAATTTATTAGTTTTAGTGATTACAAAATTCACTTATTCAATGTTCACGATGTTATCACTTAAGAATTTCAATTTTTTATTAAAAATTCTAGTAGGTTACCTACAAAACTTGACATCATAATGTCACACAAGGTCCCAAGAAGAACACTAACAACCACGAAAACACCATTTTACCACATTCATGGTTGTATCACACCAAGACTATCAACCCCACTATGAGAAGGAACATAAAGGTCCACAAAACACATAACTCAACACACATGCCTTGGGCATAGATCAAATACACACATGTTCTTGGCATACAATAAGTCATCACAGTAATACGTATTTGTTGGCAAAATAATTTTTTGCTGGGAAAAATTAGTTGATTTTCATCAATGATATTGGAAAATGACCCTCCTGCTTAAAGGGGAGGCTCCCTTATTGTATGCGAATAAAAATAATTATATGGTTCGATAGGGATCTAAAAGGAACACTCCACTTCGCACTGTGACAAATACTTGTAATTTTGTGCAAGGGAGGAATTTGCAAGGAATACAAAGTATTGGGAGTGGGAATTTAGAGAGATGTTTAATACTCCAAGTAGACTAAATAAGATTCTCACAAGTATTAACAAGATATATATCAATAAAAAATTATAAATAATGAAAAATATACTAATGATATTAAGATAAAATATACTACATTGAGCATAAAATTGCATTCATTCATTCATTGAGAAAAATTAAAACACATTTTGTGATTGACATGTCTACAAAGTTGCAACATGAGAGAGAGAGAGAGGAAACATATATGAAGGAAAATAGAATAAGTGTTATCTTTTCTCATTCTTTATAGCTATCTACTAATGAAATAAAAAAATTGATACCCCTTGAAGTGAGGAAGTCACTACAATATGTAGTTTTCAAAAGATATTCTTCACCTACTACCCACATGTCTTTTCACTTGTATTTTACAACTTTTGAATTTTTGTATTCTTAGGAAAGAAATTAATTCCCCTTTTTATTAATTAAGGTAAACTTATTAAAATTTTCAACTATAGTCACATCTTAATGAATAAGAAAAAAGTGAATAAGACAAAAATGAAAAGTGCAACCCCTAATGAAGAAATAGAACATGAAAGAATATAGGAAGGGGTGAGGAAGAGAGAAATGATGAAAGATGGCTACTCAGATGAAGATAATGCTACATATGTCGATGGATATTCCTCTTATGATGGAATATTGGATAGTTCTTCTAAAGAGATATTGATTCCTTGGAACTCCATACCATATTGTTCCCCCACCGGAGAAATTTTCTCAACCTAAGGAATGTGGACAAAGCTCAACGACTTGACCTAATTTTCAAAGAGAACATTGATTTTCTTGTGTTCCATGAACCATGAATGATGCTCCTTTTCTATGTTTTATATGATGAACATTATCCAATAAGATACTCAAATGTGTCTTCATTGAATTAAAATGGATCACCGACTTCTTTCTTAACAAGATCTTCAAATGGACTCAATAGACCATCCACCAAAGTGTTCTCATCAACTGTTGGCACTTCAATGTTTTGTATCTAAAAATTGAAATCCTCTTTCATATTTTAATATTTTCCCTCACAAGAATTTAATTCAATGTGAGAATAGTTTAGTGTTTTGTAATGAGAAACCATAGTTGTATCCTAGATTTTAGACAAGTCTTCGAGATGCAGAATTGAATACCTCCTTTCTCACCAAAGAGAGAAGAGTTAACTTTAAGTATATCCATGATCAAAGGAAAATTCTAGTCTCAAAGTCCCATTTACTTTTTAGTTTCCTCTCTAGCCATTCTTACTTTCATGAACATGTCACTTATGTACTTGAACACCGAAAGGATCTCGGAAGAAAAATTTTACCTTTTTCTAGAATTTTTATTACCCATTTATGCTCTTTCCTACAAGGTGAAACCTTGTGCCTTTCTCGTAGATTTTGGGTCAAAGCTACGGATGGGATAGGATAGATGGAGCAAAATTTAGATCCATGAATGTTTACACATACAAAGTGATCATCCCGATATGGTCTTTCGATTGATCAATTATCTGATTATACTCATGGTTTCTTGTAAGAAGGCAAGTGAAAGACTCTTTGAATAGATGATCATCTCCCTCATGTGTTTCTAGTCTAAGAGGGATGGTGTTAATATTTTAATTAGATAGGTCCATCTCATTGATAGGATTGATGAATTTAAGTTGAGCTACCTCCACATAATGATTTCTTGAAGTGTTGCTGAAAAAGTGAGATGTAATTTGATCTTTCTTCCATTTATTTTATTTCACCATTATAGATATAGCACTGTAAATATGGGATCATCACTTATTGGACCATATGGGTTTTTCCTCCAATCATGTCATGTACCCATGAGAATGTTTCATTTTCTTCATGTATGATATTGGGAGTGCTGGTTATTTCTTGTTACGGTTGAGAAGGTGTATCCTTGTTTGGTTGAATAGGTGAAACTATAGAAGAAGAAATGATTTGAGTTCTTTGAAGGGTTGGTGGATGAGGTATATTAATTTCACCTTGTTCCATACCTTCTACATGCTCTTGGTTTTCTATTTCCTTCTTTTGTGTCCTCTTGTAGTGATTTGGATCAGATTCCATTGATTTTATTTTTGTGAGTCTTTCAGAGTGGGTAGAAATTGAATCTTTCTTAGCTACATTTGAGGTGAAGAGGGGAGATTTTTGTTTCTTGAGAGCTTGGAGGTATCCTGACTCAATGAATGTAGCTATCTTATATTAACCACTCTCTGGATCTCCAAACCATTTCCTCATTCCTTTCATAAATATCTCTTGATTCCCAAATGCTCCAAAAACTTATGGGAGAGGTGAATCTTTCACATATTAATATTCAAGATCATACAACTCAGTTCCATCATCATAAATTCCCTCTTCAAACTAATAAAAATGAAATCTCCTCATTTTCCAAATTGTCATCCTTAAATGATCACTTTCCTAACCTAAAGATCATCATTACAATTCACCCAATAGTCGTCAATTTGTAGAAGATGGTGCAAGTTAGGGATATGAAACATATCAGGAGTTCTCCGAATATAAATTTTTTCTCTTAAAATTTAGGAGTAGAGGTTCAAATGTGAGAAATAAGCTTCCAAATTTAATGCATCAATAGGATATTTGCAAGAGAAAATTCCCAAAGAGATAGGAAAAGACACACCTTTCTTTTTCTTGCTTTTGAGTTTTCCATTGATATGGGAAAGTTTTCTACAAAGCTCGAACATAAAGATATTTTCACTAAGGTACCTTAGAATTTTTATAGAGTGATGTAAAATATATATACCTCGATGTATGAGAAATTTGAGAACTATGTGAAGAAGTATCCATATATTTGGATCAACATGGCAAATGAGGACAATCTCATTTTTGGATTTCCTTCGAGAAATATTACAAAGAACATGGTGAACGTATCATTCACCCTTGTACGGGTGATTACTCTCCTTCTGGGTCAATTTTGAATATCTCTCATAGGGGGGCATTTTGGGATATGTTCTATGTGAGAGTTAGATCCTTGAAAGATCTCCTACTTTGAAAGAGCATATATTAAGTATTATGTCATTGCAACATTCCTTGTGACTAGTAATCGGAGTAGTTGAAAGTCAAGGTTATAATTGATTATTTAACCCCGATCAATTATTTTCATGCCCTTAATGATGGAAGGATAAAAAAATCCATCCAATGTTGAAAATATATGATGGTCTCCTCTCCCATCAACATGCTCAAAAATATGACAACGTCTTAAAATCATTCATGAAACTCATGCCTAGACCAATAAATTTAATACATGAGAGGTATTTCTTATTTATTTCAAAAATGATCCCAATGTAGGTACATATAGGTATGAATTCGTATTTAACCATTATCCTCATGAAAATTCATGTGGGATTATTACCATGTTTCTCTAGGTCAAGATTTGAATACTCGTGATATTCCTTTAGGGGTGAGCACTGACAAAATTGAATTATCATCCACCATTATGAGTTGATTATCTAGTTCATAATATTGAGCACAAACCATCACCAATTATGTGCTCTAGATGGATAATAGGTGGCCACTGCGCAGACAAAAACTGCATGTGTATACTTTTTCTTTTATACGTTTGTTGTTAATTTTCCCCCTGGAAAAAATGGACAATATGATAATACCCTGAGACCGAAGATTCTTCCATAAATATGTTGGGGTTATCAGGATAAATTCAAGATTTGAAATACTTGTATGTTATTCCGAAGGTTTCGGATCATCTAGGATTGTTCCTTCTTTTTCATATATTGGACGTTCAAATTGGTCTCGGAACGAGAAAATTACCTTTGGAAGGACCCATATTTGCTCAACTCAAGCAAGACACAGTTAAAATTGGCATATGTTTTTTCAAGTGTCTTTTCATACCCTCATGTCTCATTTGTTCATAGAAAAGTTTAGAATTTTAAGAAAGGACAACGTAAGGCTTGAAAATTCGTCAACGCCAATGGGTAAGAGCTAAAAGTGGTCGAGCTGCTCATTGAGTTAGTTGGCATGTGTTAGTATAATTTGTGTAGAGTGAGCTCTGCACTAAAATCATTTTGGTGGTTGAATCTTTATTCAAAATTCATAGGAATAGAAGCTTGGGAACGAGGAAATGAAGGTCGTGGAGTCATCGCAGGACCAAAAGCTTGGGAACGAGGTAGCCGAGTTGAATCAAGCTTTCGGAGTTTAATTTTGGGGATTCTTTTCAAAAATTCTGTTTCAGAATTTTGGATATTTTTGGGATTAAAAATGTCAAGTGAGTTGAAAATTTGAAGCTCGAAACCCCAAAACTCCGAAATTTGAAAAAAATCGGAGAAATTTTTGGAGAAATTTTCAAAAAAATTTGGAGAAATTTTTGGAAAAAATTTCGAAGAAAATTTTCAGAACTTTACGGTTCGAATTTCGAACTTTTGACTTCGGAGATTTCTTTGGAACTTTCCTCTACAAAATTTCAGATATTTTTCTTTCGGGTTTTCAAGACTTTATTTTCAGAATTTCTCCAACTTCGGCTTCCGAAACATAGAGCTTAATGTCTACTTCCACATCAAGGGGAAAAGAGAAGATGAAGTAGGTGTTGAGATATACAGTGAGTTACAAGGTGCAAGAACCACCATTTCTAAAGTGGATGAGTCATTTTCTGAAGATAGTAACAACCTAAATTTGAACCCAGATCAAGTTGAGCAGCCATGAGAGGACTGATTCGAGCTTTGTATCAGTCAAAGTTGCAGGGTTGACTTGGTCAAAAACTTTTGCAAAAAAATTGTTATTTTCATGGGAGCATGTTCCCTTAATATTAATAACATTTCTATTTTTAGTTAAGTGTTAGTTAAGGGCCCAACTGTCATGGCTTAGCCTAAAAGGCTTATAAATAGTTGAGTATAAGAAATGAGAGAGGAGAGAGAACGTAGGGGATAGATTATTTTTGAGAAGTTACTCTTCAAGCTTGGAAGAGTGATTATGAGATTCCAAGAAACCTTTTGATTATATTCAGAGTTACACCTTCTTTAAATCTGATTTATTGTGTTGAATGTTAATTAGCATTTACTTTGTGAATTTACAATTCCTTAGTGATAGTGATTAACTTACCTTTATTTTAGGTTGTCTATTTCATGCATGTGAACTACTATATTTTATGCCAGTTGTGAAGACTTTATTTTCCTTCTGCATTAATTTTTATGTCATTATTGTCCCTACTCACAGAAATAGATGTTGTTATATGCATGTGTGGTTTACTTTTGATAAATTAATTGTGTTGTATCGGATTTGATCTACCCTTATGTACACTCGAGTTTAACAAAGGAATGTATGCCCCTAGTTTGTGGTATTTTGTACCCTTTCTAGTTGCTATAGGTGAAGGTGGTCAGTGATGCAAACCTCACTCCCACATTAACCCTTCTAGATGTTGAACATTCCCTAAATTGGTGCATCACCACTTCTAGTTTAGGTTTTATTCCTTGCAAATATCTCTCCCTAATCCCATGAAATGTTAGTGTAGGTCTAGTTAACCATTTTTACTGAATTAGAAGTAGCATTGTATTTAGTTTAGGAAGAGGAAGTCGGCCTTCTCTAGAGGTTCACCTCGAGCCCAAGTCCCACAGCTTGAGAGGTGAACCCATGTGTCCCAACCACACCGAATGTCATGATTCATTCTTAGGCCATGCGGGGTACAATTATTTGGTGACAACAATGTTCTTCGGGACCGCTAAACATACAATTTTTTAGATCCTCCAAATCCATGTGAGTGATATTGTTTCCACCCACATCTGAATAATATTATGTAAGGGTCAAAAAGATATCCAAACTAACAAATTTAAAATTTATTATTGTAAAAATCTACTAGATGAGAAAAAATGAGGAAGACAACAAATTTCTCCACGTAAAACATACACTTTCTATTTTTAATAAGTAGGAGCTAGAGGTTGGGTTTTTATTTTTCTTAATTTTTTCACTATCATGAATCTCCTAAAATATACTAAATACACCTTTTTGATGTATCTTTGATTATTTTTATAGTTAATATTTTATGAAAGTTTTTTTGTATTTTTCCCTTTTTTGTGGTTTTTTTGCTTTTGACTAAAAATTTCTAGTTTGTCTTCTCTAATGATATTTGAGTGCAATGATCTGAGAGGGTTTTATTTTTCTAGAAATTTTATATTTATATTAAGTTAAAATAGTAGATACTTACTATATTTATAAATGACACTTTCCTTGTCAGATTGTAATGAAAACAAGTTCACTAGAATAGGCTTGCTCCCGTGATCTCGTGCTAAAAGACTTTGTCTCAATCCGCTCGCTAGAATGCTTGTAAATTAAACAAACATGATATAGGTCATAAAAATAGGGTTTATTACCATTAAAAATAGATAATCATAGGGTTTTATTCACTTTATTCTTGAAGGAACCTAGGTTATAGAACATCCGAGAAAATTTCATTCAAATCCAATCGGTGGTTTAGAAGATATGAATTTATCTTTGTTTCAGTTCTCATGGCTACCTTGGATGGATTTTTAGGTATGTCTAAGGAATTTTTAGATATCTTGAGATTTTTGACATCAACAATGGTTGTCTGGATTGAAATGGTGAAACAATTAGGTAAAATAATCTTGTGGAAGTTTTTAAAGCTCATAAAAGTGTATTTTTACTTGTGAATATGATTTAAAACCTAAGTTTGAAAGCAATAGGGGTGGGGCACATGTTGTTATCCCAAGTTTATACAATATCCCTAAAATATTTTGGATAATTCGGGTAAGAAAATGCACCCCGTCCCTTGAGCATGAAAAGTGACGGAACGGGAGTTGAGAGCTTGAGAGATGGGAGAGAAACACTTAAGCACATAGGTAACAATAAATTTGATCACATGATGAACCTAGGAAAGGGATGAGGATGGGATTATTTTTTTCCCCAACCATCCCCACTATTCCTAGGAAATTTGGGACAGTTGGGATAGTAAAATGCACCCATGGGTTTGAGGAAAAACTTAGCCAATTTGCAAGCAAAATCACTTAGCACCTACCCAGAAAAGAGATGGTCATGTGATGAACCAAGAGTTAAAAATTAGAGGTAGTGCACATTTTTTTGTCCCAATCATCCCCACTATCCCTATGATAGTTGGGATAGTTAGGAAATTTAGGACATTTGGGATAGTCAGGACACCAAACTACGCGACCCACCCAACTAAGAAAATGACTAACTCCCAAAAATGTGAAATCAATTTTTCTGGAGTTCTAGGAGGTCGTTTTAGGAAATGTTTTATATAATTTTGATTCAAAAAATAATTTCAATATAAATGGGATGGTTTTCAATACATTATTCTTCATATTTCTCCAAAAAATATGATTTTTCATTTGGGATGACAAGGTGAGTTTGCTAAAATTGAGCTTCCTTGAGAAGCTCTTGGGTATTGTGAAGAATGTGAAAATTCCATCATGTAGAGGAATATTCAAGATTTTAGATGATATATTTTTTGTCTATTGAATAATTATGGAGCTCTTGAAATTCTTTGTTGAATTTTAGGTATTGTTTTTAACTTCAAGCTCCTTAAGCCTTCAAAACTCACTTTCAATGTTCTTGTTTGAAAACCTCCAAAACTTTCCTAAATATTACTAAACCTGATCCAATGAATTTAAAACTCCTCAATAACATATCTAGGTGGTTTTAGGATTTTGATCAATCCCAAATGATACACACCTATCCCGAAAGGATAAAGCGCAACCTTTCTACACTTACTAGAGATTTTACCTTTTGACAAAATTCAAATAAATGGAATGAATGACCTCATGACCACATTTCAAACACTTAGAAATGTTATTCATCACATTATGATTTTTTTCAAGGACATGATGGTTATGAAACAAAAGGTAGAATGATCTAAAGCATGCTTCAAGAAGGGCTTAGAATAAATGGTTTTACACTAGGGTAAAGTTGTCATGTTTTTAACTTGAATTTTGACCTTGCAAAAACACAAGACAACATTTGGCTCTCACTTGGGGACTCTTTATAGATCAAATGAAGTAAGTAAATGATAAGAAGGAACTTTATAATCTCAATATGTAGTCATTATTTTAGCATCAATACTTATTTTTAACCCCAAGCATGCCAACCTATCATCCAATATATGTTGGGCGCTCACCCAAGGCACACGCAGTCTTGAGCCCCTCCTTTACGTGAGATTTGCAAGAGAGTATTCCATTAATGGAGGATTATTCACAAAAACATAACTACATTCACTTAATTTAAAAGGAGGAAGATGTAACTAGTAGATCTACACATCATTGCATCAAAAAAGCTAAATAAACATTGCACGAAGCACAAGAAACTAGATCTAAATCATGATAAGAAAAATAACATGAGGGTTTATACCCATAAAAATATGTACATAATAGATCCATGTATATTGATTTAAAAAGAGTCTCTAGTATCCATACTACACTCAAAAGGGTTGACTCAGACCATATACATTAAATGAGAAAGATCCAACCCTTGCAAAACTAGTCTTACCGTATATCCTAACTATTATTTTCCCCATTATATCCCTTGATACAAATCTCGTACCCATATATATGCTTAATGGTATCCCATACAAACCTCTAACACTAAGTAATCTAAACCCTAGAACCATGAACTCCAAACCCTTCACATTTCTACAACACTTTGTTACCCTCCTCTTCCTTTGCATTCTCTATGCATTCTCTCTCGATTCCCTTTGTGTCTCTCTATGTGTATGTTCTTGTCCCAAGCACCTCTTTTAATAACATCATCGACCACCAACATGACTTCTCTTATGAGCATATCGTGTGCAAGTGTAGATGTGGTCCTCCATTAGTGAATTCTTATCCTTTTTACAAACCTTACACTAACTATAATGATGTCTCTCGGGAATATTCCCAAAGCACGAAATATCCTTTTCTTGACCTCCAAGGTTTCGGGATGATACCTTATCCACTCATCATGCCTATTCGGGTCCTCACATTTCTCATCAAGTGACTCCATGATGCAAAATATGGCTAAGTACTTTAAACCATTGTTCTTCCTCCCATGTGTGTCATGGTTTCACTTAAACCATTCTTAAACCCCTTTTTCCTACACGTTTTCCTTGAGTTCCCTTCTATCTACTCGATCCTACGTGCATGCACCTCTTAGTACTTAACTAATATTTTAGGGTCCAATATCACCCCACACTATGCATGTTCTCGACCTTGAAACATTCTCTTCCTCAAAATATAAAGAATAGAGGTATTGAAACAATTAATGAATGGATTGATGGAAGAATGGAAGAATATAATAATATGCTACTGCTACATGAGGAGTGGGAACTCCTTCTTCATAGATGCCTCAATCTTCTCCCATGCATCTACTTCTCCCTCTTCCTGTTGAATTAGGTCACTCACTAATGCACTTACTTCATCAAAAAATAATTTCCTCACTCTTAGATTTCAGTGTATAAACAATGATTTCCAGGATGTTTGCTAAGATTTCCTAGTGCATCCATCTTGCAAACAACTTAGGGGGTACAATTCCTTTAGCTTATTCTTAATTGAACCCCACAAGGTTTTGATTTCATGAAACTTCTTCTCAAGTTTAAATAGGATCCTATCATGCTCCTCCCTATTGCCTTTGTGCTTCTCCTAAAATTCTATTATATCCTCCTCATATTTAGTGACTAATATGCTTACTACCCTATCCTTGTTGGTAGAGTTATCATACACGGCTTCACCCATTTGTGAGCAGTTTTTAATGTGACAAGGAGCATAGAGTGCCGAGGCAATATCTCCCCAATCTTCATAATTTCCTCCTTCTCCTAGCGTGCCATCACCTCCTCTGTTGACTCTAATGAAATTCGTCACCTTTCCATGGTGAGGATGTGCTTCAAGTCTTCCAATATTTACATGGTTGAATCACATTTCTGCTCTGAGAGTCCAGGGCTAGGTGCTTTAAGATTATGGCATCTAAAATGACCTCTATGTTCTTATGGATTTCACACACCTTTTTGTTTTCATCCCTTATCTCACACCTTAAATTCGCACCGATCAATTCCTTCTATTTTATCTCTTTAACCCGTTCAATGATCTCCTCATTCTTTTCTCAAGCTCTTCCTCCAAGACCCTTATCCTGTCATTTCTATTGAATAGTCTTTCCTCTACCTCTTTCGATGCTTTGTTGAGCATTTTGAAAAATTTCTCATCAGACAGTTGTTGGGAATTTACCAAAGGGTTTAATCTCTTGGGATCTAGTATCTTCATCAATGCATCTCAGTTTACCTCGAATTTGGGTTCATCAACATGGGACTCAAAAGACCAAGATAGCATTTTCCTTGTGTGCGGGTATGCACCTTCTTCATCAAAAGAAGACCAAGTGAGGAGTTAGTTTGTGGGCATGATACTTTGGAAGTATGTGCATAATACCTTGTTCAGATCATTAATGTAAGTCATTTCTTATTTATACGCCGCTACGATGCCCTTTCCACCTATGCATGCTCCCTTTGGCAAGCTTACTTTGCTAAGTTGGGGTCTCTGCCCATGCTTCCATACTCCTTTCCCACACTCACACTTTCCTCCATTTCCTTTAGCACTTCCTTAATGCTTCACTTGACTTCATGCTCCACCAACTATTAGATAATTCCTGCCACTTCCCTCTTTATGGTATTATCCATCTTCTCTTCGGTTGGAGTTGGGGTTTGGTGATCCTTCATGCTTACTTCCTTGCTCCCCCTTTTGTCATGAGTGCCTTCTTCATTATCATCCTTATCCTCATTTCCTTCTTCCTTTGACTCATGTACATCATACACATGATAATTTTGAGCCTTGTCATGCTCTTCATCATGTTAATTTCCTTGTCAAGCTCCATGCTTTCTGCTTTTGCATGTGTCTCGACCATTTTGTAACCCTCTCGCTTCTTCCTTAGTGGTGATTCTAGTTCAAGGGACTTATATTCTTCTTATTTCTTGGGAAAATCTCCCTAACTGGAGACTCTTCCCTCTATGGTGATTCCTCCTTCTACGATGAATCTTTTCTCATGAGAGAATTATTCTGGCGGATGTAAGAACTTGTGCATTATCTACACGCTCGGTGATTTTTTCTCAAGATCTTATCCTCTGTCTCTTTTCCTTTGCACAACCTTCTTCCATGTGGTGGGGTGCTCAAGAATAGAGTCATCATCTTCAACATAAGTTCCATTTTCATGCTTAGGCCTTATGCACAAATACACCCTCACCGCTATCCTCCTAAAACATGTAATGTTATCGTTTTAATTTGTGCACGTCATGTGAGACATAATTCTCCACATAGGCACACTTTTAAGGTTATATTAGTTTCTGCACAACTCGTGATAGTCTTGATATACTACACTTAGATAAAATATGATTTTTTTCACCTCCTTTAAATGAATAACCCCATCCTAGAAGTACTTGCATTCACGAAGGAGAAAGAGAACTTACACCAATGACTCTTGTTGTCATCTACCAAAGTAAATATACCAATGCAAAAATGTTGGTATATATGGCGAACTCAAGTTCTCCTAACACTATTGAATGCAAATGTTTGGGTATTTTCCATTCATCCTTAAATGTGTCACACATCTTCTTATACCACTTTTCCAGTGTGCCTTATGAGCGATCATCATGCTTTGTCACATGTATACTATTCAAACCTCTTGAGGAGGGGTTATCATCCGGGTATTCCCAAAAAAACCTATCCAGCCCATCGAGACACTCAAATCTATAAAAATATAATGGTGAGGACATTACCAAACATGATCTTCTCTCTCATGTCGCACATGGCATCTATGATCTACTTTGTAATTGTTAGAGCAAAATCACAAGACCCCGGATGTTGATCAAATTTCTAGTTTGATCACTCTTACACCCAGTGTGATTGCACAACATGGAAACCTCTCTCCAAGTGTGGGACTTGTGAAACTGAGAGAGGAATCTCAAGATTAGTTACTGGTTCCTCAAACTCCTTTGATTAGATCTAATGATTTGCACAACTACGGAGGTTCGATCCTAATCCTACTCTAAATTGCAAGGAGACAGGATAGAAATGCAAAAATTGAAACTAACTAAAGATGGTGATGCACCAAAAAGAGTGGTGAATATTTTTGTCATGCAAATAGACACAAACAAAAGATTGCAACATAAAACATACATAGGTTGATAAGATATAATTTAGGATCTGAAATGAAGCAAATAATACAAAGGATTGAAACCCATTCACAAAGCTTGCATTATCATTTCCAATGTCAAAAACACTGCATTACAACCTCGTAGAGGTAGAAAAGCTGTTACAATCTTTGAAGAGGTCTTATTCTTGCAAAAACACTTACTTTGGGAGGTGAAAGAAGAAGTCTGCTATGCCAAAAAGTGTTCCACACTTTTGAAAATGAGCCAAATCTGGCTTTTACATTGCATGGGTCGAGCCCAGGAGAGAGAAAATGTACAAAACGTGGGAACCCATTCCTCATTGACTAAAAATGCATTAAAATGGCATGGGGACCTTACAAACCCATACCCTATCATTTTTGACCGAATTGGAGGAGAATGCGACCCATTCTGCATTAAATTTGGTCGCTGAAATGTCATTTCTGGCCATGGACACACGTTAGAGCCGTTTCTTAACTTTCTCTCTCCAGACTAAACCAAAATTCAAGATTGACCCTAGAATCATGTAGAGAATTTTATAAGCTTTCCAATGATATAAAGAACGTGTAAATCCGAGCTCTGGATCGAAAGATATGGCGATCTGAAGATTTAGGGCACAAAACAGGAAAAAATGGGTTTTGAAATTTTTCCCGCGCTCCGCCACCTGGACGACACGTGTTGGGTGCTGATTGGATGAGAAATTCTCTCTCCTTCCCTTACCCACGGGTTTTCCTTGAAAGTTTTGACTTTTTGTAATTTTGGAAAATTTCCCATTTTTTCCCCGCGTCCCCGCCACTTGGGACACGTGGCATGATCTGGTTGGAGGATAGGGGCGCGGGGTCATCCTTTACCTTTTAGTTTTTGGGAAAAACTTTTGCCAAATTCTCTAATTCCTCCCCGAGCTCCACACTCCCTTTCTCCTTAGGACATGTGTCCTCTTTTTATTGGCTCGGGCCAACGCTTCAAACCTTACCTTTAGAAATTTTGGACGTTTTCCCTTGTGACACGTGGCGTTTCTTGATTCATCCGCAGGCCTACCGACTTTTCGCGTCCCTCGCGTCCCTTTGGCCCGGTTGTCCTGAACTGTCTGGGACAAATTCCTCCGATCCACCCGATTCGGGATTCCCTATCCCTCTTTGAGGCGAAGACATGTGGCATTATTTGATTGGCTCTCGGCTCCTTTGGCTCTCCACGTCCCACGCGTCTATGTCCCAACTGTCCCAAAGGTGAAAGTTCTCTGTTTTGGCCGATCCGGCGGTTCGCATCCTTCATGTCCTCGCGGCCCGATGTCCTGCACTGCTCGCACAACATTTAGTTAATTTTTCCTCCTTCAGCCGAATTGGCTTTCCGCGTCCCGCGCATCCCGATGTCCCAACTGTCCCATGCGTGCGACCGCCTGGAGGCTTTTCGGCCGATTCGTGCCCCGACGTCCCAACTGTCCCAAGGACCGCCTGGACTAGGACTTAGCTGATTTTCATGATTTTTTCTAGCCCAAGCTTGTTTTTTGTAACTTTTTCACCCTTTTTTAGAACTTGCTCCTTTCTTCTTGGACAGGAGAGTTAGAAAAAATCGAGGGGACCCTAGAAACATGATTTTTTCCTTGAATCAATCTATCTTACTCGGGACCGAAGAATTCAATGCATGTTATCAAAATTACCCCGGGGGGTGAATTTTGGATAACAATTTGGTGACTCAATGGGTCACTCCGCCGCTAGGTAGAAGACACCAGCTTGCTCAAGCGAGTCCATTGGGCATGGAGTCATCAAATATTCTGTTTAGAACCCCAACCGACTCGAATGAATGTGTAAGGAGGAAGATGGAATATCACCTGATGGGAGCAAGGACTGCAAAACATCTCCATGGACAGCAAGTTGTGCCAAAGCACTTAGGGAAAACAAAACTAACCTACAGCAAAACAATGTGCACAAGCACTTGGAGGAATGAAAATCTAATCTAATATTTACAAGGTAGTGAATTTCCCTCTAGAAGCAACGCTTGAGATAGATTCCATTTACTGGAATCTGCAGTTCTTCACCATCCAATGGGGCCAATTGGAAAGCATTGCTGTCCTTGCACTTCGTGACCATGTATGGGCCACTCCAAATGGCATCAAATTTTGAATGCCTTCCCGGTTTTGCTCTATCCACATCCCATTTCAACACTAGATCTCCAACTTGAAAAGATCTATCCTTGGCCTTCCTATCAAAGGTATTCTTGATCAAAGCTTGATCCTTTTCCATTGCTTGGGATGCCTGATTTCTGATCTCTTGCAGCTCCATCAACTCTGCATACCTCACCTCCATGGGCTCAAACTCTAGCAACTCCAGCTACTTCATGAGTTCTAATGTTGGCAACTCAAGTGACATGGGCAAGATTTCCTCTCTTCCATAGACAAGTTTGAATGGAGAGTTACCTGTGGATCTTTTGGGAGTTATCCTATCATCCCATAAGGCTGATTTCAGTTTGGTATGCCAAGACCTCTAATTCTCGTCAAGAGTCCTCCTAATGATCCTCAACAAGTTCTTGTTTGTAGACTCAGCCTAGCCATTACCTTGAGGGTAATAGTTTGATGAAGTGCTTAGGTAGATACCGTTCTTGACAGCCCACTCAGTCACCTTAGATCCAATGAATGCCAATGCATTATCAGAGATTATTGTAGCAGGTACACCAAATCTGGTTGTTATCCCCTCATAAAAGTCTAAGATGCTAGACTCATTTGCCTCTTTGAGTGCTACTGCTTCTGTCCATCTGGTGAAGTAGTCCGTGGTTGTCAAACCCATTTGTGCCCTTGGCTTGAATTTGGATTAATGACTCCAATGAAGTCCAAACCCCATTGCATGAATGGCTGGTCAACTAATATTGGATGTAATGGAAGGGCAGCAAGTCTCTCTTTTCCTGTGAAGAATGCACAATTCTTACACCTCTTGATCCATGCATAGCAATCACTAAAGATTTTAGGCCAATAATAACCAGCCTTCATGATTTTTAGAGCTGTCACTCTTGGTGCAAAATGGCCACCAGCTGGTCCACCATGGAACTCTTCAAAACCCTTTGAGTATGACTTGCGTTAATGCACCTCAAAGCAAGACTCCATTCACATATTTCTTAAACAAAACTCCATCAACAATGGCATACAGAACAACCTGCAATCTGAAGTGTCTCCTTTGGGTCTTGTTCATCTCTGGAGGGCATAGGCATGTGCCTAGGAACTGTATAATACCTTGGGTCCAGCAAGGAGTGGGGGCAGCATCATCTTCTTCTTGATTTCCACTTGGCTCATGGCTGTCCTGGACTATCAAAACAACCTCTTCTTCATTGCATACTTCTCTTTGCTTCCCCAAAACCAGCTGCTCACACAATCCTTTCCCTCTTACCAGCTTGGTGATCTTGATCTCAATGTCATACTCCATGACACGGGTGATCCAACCTGCCCTTTTCTCATTCAAATCCTTGTTGAGGAGGAATTCCTTGACTCCAGCATGTGAGACCAGCAACTGGACCTTGTTGTTTGAGACTAAATGCTTGAATTTCTTCAAGCTTCTAATTACTGCAAGTACATGCTTCTCAATAAAAGAGTACCTCACCTCATAGTCATCTAGGCTCCGCTAAAGAAGGCAATTGGCTGCTCATCATTATCCTTGTTCTGCTGTACCAAAATGGCAGAAATAGTGTCATTACCTCCAAATGCATAGAGGATGAAATCCTTGGAGAAGTCCAGTTGATGAGAGTTGGTGCTTGGGAGATGGCTTCTTTGATTGCTTCAAAACTCTCCTTGCCTTCTGTTTTCCACTTGAAAGCCATGCTCTTCTTTAACATTTTGGTGATGGGCTTGACAAGGGCTGCAAAATCTGGGACAAACTTTTGAACAAAGTTTATCCTTCCCAAGAAACTCTGAAGGGATTTCTTGTGGCTTGGAAATGGTAGTGCTCTTATGGCTTCAACCCTCTATGGATCAATTGCTAATCCTTCTTTGGAGACAATATGGCCAAGGAGCTTTCCTTCATGTGCAAGAAAGATGCACTTCTTAGGATTCAAAGACACTCCAAATCTCTTGCACCTCATGAAGACTTGTCTCAAATGAGAGAGGTGGTCTGCTGCATTTTTGGAAAAAACAGTGATATCATCAAGGTAAATCAGCACCACATTGTTAATCAAACCTTTCAATGCCATGTCCATTGCCCTTTGGAAGGTAGTACTAGCGTTGGATAGCCCAAATGGCATTTTCCGTATACAAAAGTTCCCATTTGGTTGTGAAGGTTGTCTTCAACCGTCCTCTTCCTTCTCCATAATCTGATTGTAGCTTTGAGTAGCCATCAAGTAGTGAAAACCTCTCGGAGCCAGCCACAACTTGCAAGATTTACTCCATAGAAGGGAGTGGGTAATGGTCCTTGAGAGAGGCTCTATTCAAGTCTCTAAAGTCAACACACACCGATCTCTCCACTCTTCTTTCTGACTGGAACTAAGTTGGCAACCCAACTAGAATGCTTGATTGGGAATATGATCCTTGACTCAATCAGCTTGTCCAATTCTTTCCTCATGAGAGGCTCCATGTGTGGATTGACTGGTCTTTGTTTCTGCCTGACAGGCTTAGTATTTGGATCCAATTCGATGGTATGCTGAGCTAAGTTGGGATTGAAACCTTTCAAGTCTTCATAGCTCCAAGCAAACACGTCAGGGAACTCTTGACACAGTTGTATGAACTCATACCTTTCTTGTTCAGTTGTCATCCTTCCAATTTGCAATGGTTTGTTCTCTTCTACCAAGATGGATACTGAATCCTCTCTCTTGACCTGAATGTTTTCTTTCTCCTTTCTAAACTGATCATTGGGGTTAAAAATGGACTCCAAGGTGATAAGTCCTTTGGGAAGCTTGTTAGTTCTCAGCTGTACCACCTAGTCACCATACTGTTGTTCCAATTTTTCTTGATTCTTAGCTGAGAACTCAGCTTCTTCTTACAAGAAATGGATGATTTGCTGGTCATTCTCAAACACTTACCAACTAACATTGTTATCTAGCACTGAAGGCCTCACAATCATGTGGATGTTTGGCTGTACCTTGTCTTGTTGAATGCTTTCCACAATGTCAAAGGCTGCCCCTACTACTGCAAGCCTGTCAGCAGCTTGATTCTCTTTCCTAGGAATGGATTTGATGCCAAAACCCTCAAAATCTTCCATGAGGTCCCACACCCTATTCTTGTAGCACCTGAGTAGATCATTCTTGGCAGCATGTTGTCCCTTGACCTGATTTACAATCAATTCACTATCACCAAAGACTTGCAAGTTCTTTATTCCTCTCTTGATTGCCCAATGCATCCCTTGCACCAAGGCTTCATATTCAGCAGTGTTATTGGAGCATGCAAACTGAAATCTAAAAGCTGAATAGTACTTTACTCCTTGAGGTGAAACAAGCATGGCTCCACCTCCTGCACCTTGTCTACTCCTTGATCCATCAAAAATAGCTGCCATACCTCATTGTCATCTTTGTGGTTTGGCTTGGTGATGCTAGGAATAGGCTGATTTTCTTCGTGTATGCAATAGAACCCTAGCTCAGATTCTTCCACTTCTTGATAAGGATAAAATGCATGTATCTTGTTTTCCCATTCATCAAGAGTTAGATCCGGGATGCTTCCAACCTTAGTGTCAGCTTCATCAGTGCTTAGGTGATCTTCTTGATCAAATGCTAAGCAATTGGCATTAATCTAACTTGGAGTGTAAGGCTCAATATGGAAGTTTGCAATAGGTTCTGACCTGATTGTAGCCTTAGTTCCATACCTCGTTCTGAACAACATGTGTGACCAATCAGCAGACAAAATATCCCCCAATCTTGGCTGTGAAGTCCCTTGACAAGCATAGGGCAAAGAGTGGTGGAAGGTCTATGACTGATACATCTTGTAAAACAACAACATTTGGACATGCATGCAAGGTAAGACTCAAGTTTCTAATCACTCCAACTGTTGCTACTGCTGTCCCATCCAGCTGCACTACCCCTTTGGATATGGTTTCATATTGAGCCCTAGCTGATCAGCTATCTGTTTAGGCATTACCGAGCTACTTGCCCCGGAGTCTATCATGTAATTATGTACTAGCTGATTTCCAATGATTAATGAAACATAGAAAGGAGGGGGCTTCAACATTTTACCTTGTTGTCCTCCATGATTTCCCTCAGGCTGGGCAGCATTTGTGAGCACTTTGTCTTGCATCTGAACTTGCTGATTTGAAGTTGGCTAGTCCTTCATGGCAGCTTGTAGTAGATCTCTTTGGCCTGGGATAGATAGGGATTCCCACATTGATATATTGACGTTTGTCTTCTTCATCTGATCAATGATACTGAATGGTGATGAAGGATCTCTTTGCTGTCCCTTGGTTTGCACATTCACTCCTTGCATGTGGGCAACAACAACTGGCATTTGAGTTGGCCTAGGGGCTGTTCTTGGCTGCCCTTGTGCATTTAAAATTGGATTTTGCTTGCCAATCATTTGTGGAGCCATGGAAGGTTGTGGATTGGTTGGGGCTAATGGGTGTTCTTCACCCAAATTCCTTATTTTTGATCTTGTGTTGGTTGCAACACCTTGAGACAACTCGCTTGATTCATGCCACGAAATCTTCGCTGCCGGTTTACCAATGTGGTGTCATTTGGGGCTGATTGCTGTTGGAATGTTTCTTGTTGTTGGCTGTTTCCTTGAATGCCCTCACCCTCCACACCAGTAGTTGTCACCATTAATGCTTGATTCAAAGCACCATTGAAGCACATGGATTGGTTATGAGGCTCATTGCATGGAAAACACCAATCATACTCCTGAGCAATGTTGTTTTGTGTTGGCACCAATGCCTTAGAGGCGAGATACGACATTTGGATTGTAGGGCTGAAATGGTCTATTGGCGGCGGAGGCCTTGTTTGATTCATATTTGCAACTGGATTAGGTGGCCTTTGTGGTTGGTATGGCTGTCTGTTAGGCTGAACTTGGGGTTGATAAGAAGGTCTAAAACCTTGGGCCTGCTGCCTTTTTAGAGTAACCAGCTCATTGCCTAGGTTTTGCAATTGCTTCATGACTTCTTGAAGCTCATTTGGGGCACTTGGAGATGAAGTGGAAGCTTCATTTGAACTCTAATTTCTAGGAGTGGGAGAAGGAGCCAAACTAGGTGCTTGATTGGTGTTTGGGCTCTCTAAACTTGGAAACAATGGCATGGGAGGTCTAGGGGCAAGTTTGCCAGCTTGGATTAAACAATTTTCAGCCCTAATGGCAATGCTATAAGCCATAGGGATAGTTATGCCTCCCATGGACTGAATTAACATAGAAATATCAGAATTTAGAGCTTTGAGATAGTAGAGAAAAGCACCTTCTGCTATTGGCCTGACTGCCACTGGAATCCTCTCCCAAGTCTTTTGAAATCTGAAGTTGAAATCGGTCAGCTGCTCATTGGGAGCTCTCTTGATGGTTGTCAGCTGCTCCAAAAGAGACAAGTTGTCTCCCTTTTCTCCAAATTTCTCATGAAGTGCTATACACAGCTGATTCCAATTTGTGATAGAACCAGCTCCAAGGCTCCTAAACCATTGCAATGCTTTACCCTTGAATGAAGATGCCAGTAACTTGACAGCCACTTGCATCTCATTGATTTCATGAATTGCACAAAGGTTAGCAATATCTTTAACATGATCACCTGGAGTAGTATGATTTTCTCTAGTGAATTACGGAATGTTCTTCAAGGCTGCAATAGGAATTGGATGTTGTGCATTGAGGGAAAGTGGGCTGTTGCCTGTGAAGTTGACATAGGGGTTGTTTTGTGCCATTCTAATTGGTCTTAAAACCCTTGTTGACTGAATGAAAGGCCTACAGTGGAGGAGTTGAGAGAGTTCTGTTTGGTGGAGATGGAGACCTTTGAATCCTTCTTCCTCTTTTCCTTCTTCTTGGAGATAATTGCAGGTATTCAAACAACACTTCTTCTTCTCCAACTCTTGACCTTGTGGTGATTCTTCTCATGAGTTTTCAGGCTTGCACTGTTGAAACCAGTTGATTCTTCCCCTTAGAGTCACCAGATATGCAAATAATAGCTCTTTTTAAGAAAGAAAATTACAGCAGATGCACATCAACTTTGCTGCAAATAAAAATGAGACCTCTGCTCCCACCGGCATGCCAAAACTATTAGTGCAAAATCACAGCACCCCTGGATGTTGATCAGATTTCTAGTTTGATCACTCTTGCATCCAGTGTGATTGCACAACATGGAAACCTCTCTCCAAGTGTGGGACTTGTGAAACTGAGAGAGGAATCTCCAGATTAGAGGTTGGTTCCTCAAAATCCTCTGATTATATCTAATGCTTTGCACAACTACAGAGGTTCAGATCCTAATCCTACTCTAAATTGCAAGGAGACAGGGATAGAAATGCAAAAATTGAAACTAACTAAAGATGGTGATGCACCAAAAGGAGTGGTGAATATTTTTGTCATGCAAATAGACACAAACCAAAGATTGCAACATAAAACATACACAGGCTGATAAGATATAATTTAGGATCTGAAATGAAGCAAATAATACAAACAAAGGATTAAAACCCATTCACAAAGCTTGCATTATCATTTCCAATGTCAAAACCACTGCATTACAACCTCAGAGAGGTAGAAAAGCTATTACAATCTTTGAAGAGGTCTGATTCTTGCAACAATCACTTGCTAGAGGTGAAAGAAGAAGTCTGATATGCCAAAAAGTGTTCCACACTTTTGAAAATGAGCCAAATCTGGCTTTTACATTACATGGGTCGAGCTCAGGAGAGAGAAAACATACAGAACATGGGAGCCCATTCCTCATTGACTACAAATGCATTAAAACAGCATGGGGGACCTTACAAACCCATACCCTGTCATTTTTGACCGAATTGGAGGAGAATGCGACCCATTCTGCATTAAATTTGGTCGCTGAAATGTCATTTCTGGCCATGGACACGCGTTAGATCTGTTTCTTAACTTTCTCTCTCCATACTGAACCAAAATTCAAGATTGAACCTAGAATCATATATAGAATTTTATAAGCTTTCCAATGATATAAAGAACGTGTAAATCTGAGCTCTAGATCGAAAGATATGGTGATCTAAAGATTTAGGGCACAAAACAGGAAAAATGGGTTTTGAAATTTTTTCCCGCGCTCTGCCACCTGGACGACACGTGTCGGGCACTGATTGGATGAGAAATTCTCTCTCCTTCCCTTACCCGCGGGTTTTCCTTGAAAGTTTTGACTTTTTGTAATTTTGGAAAATTTCCCATTTTTTCCCCACGTCCCCGCCACTTGGGACACATGGCATGATCTGGTTGGAGGACAGTGCGGGGTCATCCTTTACCTTTTAGTTTTTGGCCAAAACTTTTGCCAAATTCTCTAATTCCTCCCCGAGCTCTGCACTCCCCTTCTCCTTAGGACACGTGTCCTCTTTTTATTGGCTCAGGCCAACGCTTCAAACCTTGCCCTTTGAAATTTTGGACATTTTCCCTTGTGACACGTGGCATTTCCTGATTCGTCCGTGGGCCTGCCAGATTTCGCGTCCCTCACGTCCCTTTGGCCTGGTTGTCCCAAACTATCTGGGAAAAATTCCTCCGATCCGCCCGATTCAGGGCTTCCCTGTCCCTCTTTGAGGTGAAGACACGTGGCGTTATTTGATTGGCTCTCGGCTCCTTCGGCTCTCCGCGTCCCACATGTCCCTATGTCCCAACTATCCCAGTGTGAAAGTTCTTTGTTTCGGATGATCTGGGTGGTTCGTGTCCTTCATGTCCTCACGGCCCAAATGTCACAACTTGTTCTACATAGTAGTTAGTTAATTTTTCCTCCTTCGGCCGAATCGGCTTTCGCGTCCCGCGCGTCCCGATGTCCCAACTGTCCCAAAGGTCTTTGCAGACCGCTGGAGAGGCTTTTCGGCCGATTCGCACCCCGATGTCCCAACTATCCCAAGGACCACCTGGACTAGGACTTAGCCGATTTTCATGATTTTTCCTGGCCCAAGCTTGTTTGTTGCAACTTTTTCACCCTTTTTTAGAACTTGCTCCTTTCTTCTTGGACAAGAGAGTTAGAAAAAATATGAGGGGACCCCAGAAACATGATTTTTTTCCTTGAATCAATCTATCTTACTCGGGTCAAGAATTTAATGCGTGTTATCAAAATTACCTTGGGTGGTGAATTTTGGATAACAATAATGAAAGATGAGAGGTTATAGATGGTTTTGTCGAGATATTGCGGCATACATTCAACTAGGCCTTATTGATATGTGTCGATATCTATTTACCATTCAGCTTTGTAACCAAGTGTGTGGCCATTCTCATCACCATGTCGGTAATTGCAGAAATTTCAAAGTAGCACGAACCCTTCTTGTAGTCATAAGCCTTAATGGTATTCCTAATGGATTCCTTTTCTTCCAAGTCATCTTCCAATGAATCTCCTTCACAGATAAAGCTAGTTATCTTAGAAATTAGTTGGGGGCTATGTTCATCCTCCGACATGTGAAATATAAGTGGTATTCATGCATGCATGACATCAACCATTGGTAAGTCATTCGGGCTTTCTACGAAATAGGAAAAATCATAGAGTTGCATAACCCATTATTCTCTATTTTTACCTTTACCTCATCGTTATAGATGGGTATTCCATCTAGTTTCCTCTTCTTTGTATGAAGAACTAGATCTAGTGTCATTCCATTCTCTGTGGTGCTCATTTGATGGTTGTAATCACTAATGGCCATCTTCCCGACATGAGACACCCATTCTTGACCATGTAATATGTCGATTGGGTATTGCATTTCCATGTACCATTCTTCATTTAAATAGGTAGAGATGGCTTGTTTTCCATTTCCCTATCCTTTCTTTGGTGAAACATTTGTTACTTTCCTTGGTGTCATTCATTTGTTGGGTCCTTACAAATTCTTCCTCTTTCTTAGACATGGCTCACTCAAGTTTGTAGTCCCACTTCTTTGTGAAAATTACTTCAAAGCTTGTTCCCTAGCTATGTAACCCTAACTTGGAAAACCCTTTTTCACATGATGACATAACACCCATGGGATTATTCCACAAATTTTTTTGTGCTTACACCCACATACTTCTTTCCACTCTGGTTCATTGATAAAAATTTCTATGCACACAAATATTCACAACTCTTCTCAACTTTCTTAACAATGATGCCCTAGTTGATGAGATCTCTTTGATAACTTAAAACGTAAGGTATAAAATAACGCACCCCAAATATTCTATTTATAAATTTTTATTTTCTCAACAATAAATTCCATGCCACCTACCCATGTACTTTCCCAATAAAGGTGGCTTTTTCTTCCAATGATAACCTTTAGCGCTTTTCCTCCACGCTCAATTCTATGCGAACACTTCCTCAACCTTTTGGCATGCAACTTCCTTGACCATAGATTTCTTCATGCTTTCTCCTCTACCAAATTCAATTCTTCTTCTATGTCTTGGACCAAGTTCTTTCTGCTTCCTACCTCATGTTTCTCATGTGCTTTTTATTCTTGTATGTGGTTTCTTAAATCCTTTTGACACCAACCTTCCCTTATGTTCACCTTTTCCATGGGTGATCTTATAATCCAAGTGTTTTGTATTTTTTAAAAACTCTGGGCCATCCACAACCACAACTTCCGGACTTGTCACATCACCCCACCCCACATAAATAAGGATGCGCAATCCTCTACACATAGAATTTTTGAAAAATATAATAAGTGGCTACCAAAGACACAAACGCGAACAAAACAAAGAAACAAGAAAGTGAAACACAAATAAAGTAAACAACATCAAATAAAAATCTAGGATAACTGGAAATACTTCTTTATTTACAAACACAAAGAATAATAATTTATAATAGGGATTCAACCTACTCCCATTGAAATGGCCTGAAACCGTGTTCCATCTAATGCTTGTAATTGACAAGCACTTTGAATCAAGTATATAGGATATAATGTACGTGCCTATTCAAGTGGAATTTGAATTTCCCAGAATGGCACAAAAATTTGGAATCATACAATAGAACCATCTACCCAACCTTAAACTATTTATTCTTGATGTGTTTATAATGTCATGCCTTCTACCTAGAATTTTCTATTTTCTTACTCTAGCGAGCAATAGCACACCTCTTATCTAACTGCATAAAGTTATCAATCCTCTCCTCAAGTGCTTGTTCACTATCTAACTCTTAAAACGCTATACACAGGGATGGTAACATGAATTCAATAGGTAACAAAGCTTTCGTGCAAACTCTAATTGAAAAGGTGTGGCCTTGTTCAATCTCTTATAAGTAGTTCGATATGACTATAACACAAAAAAACTTTATCATCCCAATCCTTTCTTCCCACATCACAAATCTTGGTTAACATTTGGTTTAGAATTTTGCTAAGTGCTCTATTGGTCCCATTAGCTGGTGGGTGTTAAGGGGTAGCTTGTGGTGGGCTACCATGAATTCTTCCATAATATTCTAATTGTCTTATTTAAGAAATGAGTACCTCTATCACTTATTAAGGTCAAAGTGACGACCATATATGTTGATTATATTTTACCACAAGAACCTATTTATTATTTTCATTGTGCAATCCCTTATAGGTGTCACTTCTATGAACCTTGTAAGGAAATATGTGCATCTAATGATATAGCATGAACCTTTCCTTCACGTGGCTGGAGAAATAGGGATAATGAATTCAATTTCCCATTTCTCAAATGGTTCTACACTAAAAATTAATATTAATGGCATTTTATCTCTTTTCCCTAGTTTACCAAGCCTCCGGAAGTGGTCACAGGCCTTACAATACTTGATACAATCTTTATAAAATGTTTCCCTCCAAAAGCCTACTATTAGGATCTTGCATGCGATTGCATAATTTCTGCATTGTTTCGTCTTGTAACTCCACCATGTGCTTCCTTTGTGCTTGCATCGTGCTCATGCTCTAACACACACCAATGCAAAATCTCATCACAATGTAGCTTGTATAAGTCTCCACTAATTAGCATGTAGGGAATGACATGTATGGCTAATTGTTTCCTTTCTAAAGTCTTCATTCCCTCCAGTGCCACACCTATTTTGATAAACACAACAATATATTCCAAGTCAGATGGTGTGTGTCATAATCTAAACAGTTTTGAATCTGGAATTATATCCTCAATGCTTTGCACATTCTCCCTTGATTCAATCCTTGATAAATGGTAAGGCCCAAAATTACTCTTATCCGGTTTTACAACAACCATAAACTCAAACTCTTGAAATAATAGGAACCACATGCATATTCGCCCTTGTAGAATGTGATTTTTTACCAAGTAGTTCAATGCCATGTGGTCCATGTTGAATATAAAGGTTGCCAATAGATACTCCCGAATTTGTGCAACAAGTAGATCATTGATAATGCCTCACACTCACTAGTAGTATAGTTATATTCTACCAATGTTAGATTCCTATTAGAAAAGAACAAGGGGTGGTTAAAAATTCCCTCTCGGATTGTGTTAAGATTGCTCCAATCGCAATCCTTGAAGTATCAAAATGTACATGGAATGGCTTATCCAAAGAAGGAAATCATAATATGGGTGTATTGATAAGCCTATTTTTCAATGTATCAAATGCCACCATTGTGCCTTTCCCAATGAAATTTACTTTTGTGCTTCAACAACTTTTCTAATAACACGCGGTGATCATGGTATACCATTTAATAAGTTTATTGTAATACCTCATATGCCCAAGGAATCCACACACGCTTGCTCTTTGGCTGGGTAGGTTCCCCCAATCCTACAATAACGGAAAATTTGGTAGGATCCGAAGCAAACGTTCTATACATATGATATGCCCTAACAGGGTTCCAAATGGAGTAGTGAAAACACATTTCTTAATGTTGATGGATATCCTCAACCACCGACATCTTTCAAACATCAGCCTCAGATTGTCATAATGGTCCCTCACTAATCCATATATTGTCCAGGTCATCCGGATGGACTTCTAGAAACTTGTGGATGAATTCCTAAAACGTGTAAACCATAATACGTGAAAACACAAGTAGGTGTGTTACTTAGTCCAAAAGGCATGACTGTGTAGGCAAAAATTCACCATTTAGTGGAAAAAATTGTCTTTTCTTGGTCCTCCTTTGCAATTATAACCTAATGATATACTCAGAATCCATCTCGTGAAAGAATACATTTTTACCCAACTACTCCTCATAGGATATTCTCCATGAAGGGAGTTGGAAAGGGTCAATGAAACATACCACACTCAAATCTCGAATCAATGCAAATCCTTATCCTTTTATCCTTCTTAATACCGATGACCATTAGAATTATCCATTCGATTCTTCAACAACTTCAATGATGTTTGATGTGATCATTTTGTGAATCTCCTCCTTGACTTCGACGTGCAGATTAAGATTCATTCGATAAGGTCTCTTCCATATTAGGCACACACCTTCCTTTAACTTGATCTTCATTTCTCCCAACGAATGGTGAAATCCTTTAAGCTTATGGTACCCACACGTAAACAAATCCTGAAATTCATGCAACGGATCAATTATCTTTGAAAGCTCATTTTCTCGTCCATTAGTCTCAAATAGTATCCTCCTTAGGTTCCGCCTCCAAACAAATATTAAAATTGATGAGTCCATAAATTGGCCATAAATTACCATTATTTTTCCTTCCAAGTTACCTTTGAAATTGGTTTTAAATGTAATCTTGGAACTTATAGTTTGCTTAAGATACAATATAGGATATATATCTTATTCATTATTTAGAAGTATTTTGTTATCCATTTTCTTAACTAATCCTATTGATTATTTAGGAAAGATGAAAATTCTTTTGTATATAGACCATAATGGAAAGATAATGCTAGTTTTGGGAAAAGTGGAATTGATAATGAATTGTATATCTAAACTCAAATATGATTTCATATCCATATTCCTCTTGGAAAATTATGCAAGTTCAAAAAAGTAATCATCTCAATCCAAGATCGTGTGCAAAATTTATATCTTTTTTTAGTTAACTCGAGAACAATTGGAGTTAGCTCTAGAACTTGCAGTTTTAGTTCAAAACTTGCATATTTAACAAAAAACCTCATTCAAATTTTATATAGGTTTTACCAATAAAAAGGAATCTAACTTTTAGTGAATTGTAGTCCAAGTAAAAAGTGTATCGACGAGAACCAAAATTTCTATAGATAAAAACATAAAATTCCACCAATGTGTTGTGGTCCCGAGAAAGGTATAGCTAAGCATCCTTCTCCTTTTGGTCTCAAATCTCCACTAGGTCTCTATTTTTCACAAGAAAACAAGGTTGGCTCCCCAGTATAACATGGAAACTTATTTCTTCCTAGGTGCATGACTAAGTGCTCCTTGGTTACTCTTGTCACAAATCCTCTTAACTACCTTCGAAGTAATTCGTATGTCCCGTGCACCCAATTATCACATTCCATACTAGTTTTATCACTTATATATTGAGTGTCCTCTAACTGAATAATGCCTTCTTTTGTTGGTTACACAACCTCAAGGTTCGGATAGTGAGCACATAAATTTTTTCTAGGTCTTCTTCTCCTAAAGGCTCAATTTAGCGCACCGAGTTCCCATCCGAAAAAGAATGATACCATGTTCCTCTTTGTTCTCAAAACTTATATAACCCTTATTGAAACATAATTAAGCATCATTCTTATAACATCATGGGTGCCCAAGTAACGATGGAAAGTTTTCCACCTCATCAAGTGTTAAAAATTTGAATTCTCCAAAGAATTTCACTCCTTGGATAGTGATAGCAACATCCTTTAAAACACTAATGGGAATTTCCTTCGTCTTATTAGCCATATATACTACATTTGAAGATGGTTGTAAAGGGGACTTCCCATTTGATTCCAGAATCTAGGGTGAGAACAATATCTTTCACACTGTGACATTTGAATATTTCTTAGGAGCCATCCATGAACAACTACATTTAAGTTAATCTCCTTATCATAGTCAAGGTTATGGGGAGGAAGGTTATCATGAAAATATGCCTCTCACACTCTCTTCCAGCACTTGTTATGTTATCTCTCAACCATTATCCTTTTAGAGTAATGATATTCTCTTGGCACAACATCTTACAAACCTATTTGACATCATTTATATCGAGTGAGGGACCTCGGTGCTTTTCTTCTGTTCCAACTTCCTAGATTTCTCTTTTAGAGACCGAATTTCCCCAAGACTCTTGATTACATCCATGGTCTCTTGATAGTCTTCCTTCTAATGGGTAGGGTCCATATATTTCCCACATACCACCTCTCCTCATGTAATCAATGGTGTCTGATTTGATTTTTCCCTGGCACATTCAAATTCAACTCACATCGTCACTGTGCACGTGTTCTAGCTCTAACTCACACACCATTATAGGCATTAATTGTTGATCAATTTGATTTACACTCACCATGCCATCACCCTTATCCTTTTGCTACTTTTAGCTCATGTGTTCAAAAATTCAGAACTCCTCATACATGTGCCTCTTTCCACACTAAGACCACTATAGAATATCAAGGCATTCATTCTTATAGTGTTCAGTAGACCCATAATTATAACAAGTTCCACATGGGAACTCATTTCTTCCACCTCCATGGTTTCCATGGACTCTAACTCCTCCACAAAATCCTCTTCCTTGACCTCCTCAATTTACGTGCCCTTTATAATGATGACCATCATCCTTGAAGCTATTTGAAACACTAGTCGACACACATTGGTATCAATGACATTATGTATTTGGTCAATCAATCTACAATCCTTGAATTCATTAGTAGTAGAGGTGCAAATTTTGTAATAGCAGGACACATTCTTAAGGATCGCACGCTATAGTAGCAGAGACACCTACTTACATCATGATATCCATGGAAAATGTCATTATCCACCATCATCAAGCGTACTAATATTTGAGGAAAATTTTCCTTCGTATTCCCTTATACCTCATAATCTATACACCATAACATATTGTGAGCCTCATGAGATGAGTTCATAGATAATTTATCCAAATACTTTTCCTTTGCATCAATTTTACCTTCCAGGAATGGATTAAATCTTATATCAATGCTTCCTACTACCTTAGAACACAAGGTAGCCTCCAAGGCCTCGTGTGGATTTTTGAATTTCCTCTATTAAATCACCCTCCTGAATGGTGTGATCAGTCCTTCGATGAACCACTAAGCATGCTGTAAAGGATGAATGTCATAAGATAACTTGGATAGGAGAGTCTTGAAACACATGTCATACTCCCACACACTCTCTACCATTCCTTGTTGAATCTCCTTCAATGCGCTAATGCTTTTCTATTCAAACTCAAGTATGTGGAACTCCACCAAAAAGGCATTACACAATGCAATGTAATCCACCATTGTCTGGTGAGGGTCATACTTCCTATACCAGCTATGCACGCGTCCTTGCAATGTGGTTACATACTAACTTTTCTTCTCGCTTTGGGGTTGTGACTCCCTTCATGCACCATTGTAAAAAGACTTGTGTACATGTTCTGTGACATCCTCAACACCATTTTAATTAGGTAAGTGGAGTGACATTACATGAAACACTGTTGATGGTGTTGTGGACCTTGTCTCCTAGATTCGTGACCTTGATTACCTCCAATGTTACCTCCAACACCACACCCACTAGTTCCAACACCTCCATATTGACCTGATCCTCCTCTTGTCAAAGGCAAGGGGCCTAACACATTTTTTCCCTATGAAGAAACTATCGCGCTAAACTACGTGCTTTGATAGATGTTCTACCTAAACACTCCCAGCATGTGTTTCCTCTGTTACTCCTAGATGCGATACTCAAACCTTGTGATCCCACCCCTTGTCAAAATTTTGTGCTAGACAAAATACCCCAAACATGGGAAAATACTATGCTACCATAGATGTACCAAATCAAAAATTATACCTCCTAGATGTCACTCGATTATAAATACTCGATACCAACCTGGATTATCGAAACTTATCTTAGGGACCAGAAAACTAAGTACAAGGGTTTGGTTTCCATGTAGGTTAAGATGCACATCTACATATATTCTCCTTTCTCCATATGATGAGTTGTCTCAAGAATATGGGGGTTTCTCATTTACACCTACATGATGGGGTAGCTTAGACTGCTCAGGTTCCACATACTTAGCGCAAACCTTAATTCCTTCATGTAATGTTAGCCTCCATAAATCCATCACTCCTACAACTTCATGATGTCTTTCCAACTCCCTCTCCTGAGCTTCATTATACTTGAGCCACCTCTCCTCTCTCTCCATTTCCAACACAAGGTCTTCTATTCTTCTACCATGCTAGCTTCCACGCCCCGAGTCTAGCTGAAATTTAGTCATCCATGGAAAAGGCTTCCTAAATCAAAGTAATTACAAGGATCTCTATATGTATTGGGATAACACACAATAATTATCCTCTAGGCTCCCTCAAGAACTAAAAATTAGCAATCTCTAGGAAATAATACGTATAAATAGCATATTCAAGGTATAACTAGTCAACAATTTACTCCACTAGTGATCAACAACATAGGTCCATATCATATCAAGATCATGAGACTGTTGATATTCCTCCTTATTCTAAAAATGAGGTCTATAATACCAAATCATCCTTGATTCATTTTCTCACAGCCATTCATACAACTCTATTGGGAAACATCATAAAAATGTCTCATAGAGTTCATGATACATGTTCTCCTCCACCCATTTTTTGTGCATCAAACTCAAATCTAGTACTTGAACCTTCGAGAAAACTCATAATTCATGTTTTTGAGCCACATCTTGACACTATGCAAGGTCAAGCACTCCGTCATCACACATTTCTCTCACAATAGTTTCAAAATAGGTCCTGGAAATGGAACCAAGATGTAGTCATTATTTTACCATCAATACTTCTTTCTAACCCCAAGTGCACCAACCTATCATCTAGCATATGTTGGGTGCTCACCTAAGGAACACGCAGTCTTGAGCCCCTCCTTTATGTGATATTTGCAAGAGAGTATGCCATTAATGGAGGATTATTTACAGAAATAGAAGTACATTCACTTACTTTAAAAGGAAGAAGATGTAACTAGTAGATCTACACATCATTACATCACAAAAGCTAAATAAAATTGCACAAAGTATAAGAAACTAGTTCTTAATCATGATAAGAAAAATAACATGAGGGTTTATACCCATAAAAAGGATGTGCATAATAGATCCATGTATATTGATTTAAAAAGAGTCTCTGATAGCCATACTACATTCAAAAGGGTCGACTAAGACCATATACATTAAATGAAAAAGATCCAACCATTGCAAAATAATATTAGAAGAGATCCTAACTATTATTTTCCCCATTATATCCCTTGATACAAATATCAAAACCCATACATATGCTTAACAAAGATCCCATACAACCCTCTAGCACTAAGTACTCTAAACCCTAGAACCATGAACTCCAAACCCTTAGCATTTCTACATCGTTTCGTTACTCTCCTTCTCTTCCTCTATATTCTCAATGATTTCTCTCTCGATTCCCTCTGTGTCTCTCTATGTGTATTTTCTCATCCTAAGAACCTATTTGAATAACATCATCGAACACCACCATGACTTCTCTTTTGAGCATATCATGTGCAAGTGTTGATGTGGTCCTCCATTAGCGAATGCTTATACTTTTCACAAACCTTCCACTAAATGTAATGATGCCTTTGGGAATATTCCCTACATCAAATATCCTTTTCTCTACCTCTAACGTTCCAGGATGGCACCTTATCTACTCATCATGCCTAGGCAGGTCCTCATGTTTTTCCTCAAGTGACTCCATGATGCCAAATATGGCTAAGTCCTTTAAACCCTTGTTCTTCGTCCTGTGTGCGCCCTGGTTTCACTTAAACCCTTATGAAACCCATTTTTCATGCATGCTTTTCCATGAGAATCCTTCTATCTAATGATCTTGCATGTGCATGCCTCGTGGTACTTAGCCAATATTTTTAGGTCTAACATAATACACACCATAGGTCAATGCCTTATCCATTGGGATATATAGATTCTAATTATAAGACACAGATTAATTGAATGAGTGAACACACACACACACATAATAAAGGGAAACACACCACACATGAAAGGAAACAAGAACATAATGGGAAATGGAAACAAACATCCTAAATTCACCTATGGTACATGCGGGGAAAACCCACTTTTAATGCTTATAAAAATTCAATTATTTCATACTATGAGGTAAATCAAGATATGAGAGGTAGAAAGTATTTTCTCCATAGGATTCCTAAATCTGAAATGGTCCTAACCACAAGGAATCAAAATTTCCATGAATTCCTTTTAGATCTCTCCTTTTATCCCATAATAAGACAAGATCACTAGATTTTAAATATCTTTCCTTTGATTTATTATCAAATATATTCTTAATTTTCATCAAATGTTCCTACATTTGATCAACCACCTTATATATATCTTCACTCATCTTTTCAAGATACAAGATTCTCATCTTAAGAGAATCATGGAATTTTCCATATTCCATTGCTATGACTAGTTAGAGGGCTGAGATTTCAATAGTGACTTAAATCTCAACATTGATCCCATAAAGAAACTGAAATGGTGACATACCAATTACCTTTTTTGGGGTAATCATGTTTTCCCACAATGCATCATAGATCTTCTTATGCCAATTTCTATGATTCTAGATCAACTAGCTTTTAGAAAATGGTCACAATATTGTTGTCACTTGAATCATCCTGACCATTACCTTACATTTATTAGTCTTTGCATGTGAAAGAGAGATTCCACAACCATATAAAAAATCATTCAATTCCATAGAGGAAAATTATGTTGCATTATCAACTACAATCTTCTGAGGAATTCCAAAATGAATTATAATGTTCTCTATAATGAAGTTACCTACCATTTCATAATTGAATTGTTTAAATAAAATTTCCTCTACCCATTTGGCGAAGTAGTCATTGTCATGAAAAATATTTATTCCCTACACTCGAATGAGGATTGATAACTCTAATGAAATCTAGGCCCCATTTTTGGAAATGTTTTTAATAATAATTGGCTGGAGAGGAAACACAACACACAATGGTTTTCTAACAAATTGTTGACAAGGTTCACACTTGAAACCCATTGTTGATCATCTATAAACAACGTATGCTAATAATACCAACAATGAAGGATATTTTGCGTAGTCATCATGGTACAAAAATTCCCACCACAAGCCTGGTCATGATAAGCCTTTAACAAATTTTCTTTTTTCTCTTTGCCCACACATCTTGGGAAGCATCCATGTAATTATCTCTGTATAGCACACTCAAGGAAATTGTTTACTGACACATTCATAGAAAAAACACTACTTTATATCATCTTTATTCAAGAGGGATTCATCCTCACCATTAATCATCACAAGTACATTTCCTTTGACAAAATTTGAATGTTGGATGTCTAATTCAAACTCATAGATCCTACCCACCCAATTTCCTCTCTTAGCTCCTATATCTTGTTGAGTTAGTATTGATTTTATTGAAGATCTTGGGATCATAACCATGGTGCAAGAGTTGAGGATGTAAAATCTAAAATTATTTACTTATTTGACCACAACATAAGCATGTTTATCTATTTTATTGTATCTCAACTCATGGTCTTTCATTGTGCAACTCATAAAATCAATAGGTGCTTCGATTCCTTATTCATTATTTTTAACTAATATGTTTGAAAGAATGTGTTCCAAAGAAAAAAATACAAAAATAAATACTAATCAAATTTGGGACATACCAGAGTAGGATCCTTTGCTAATGATTCTTTGATTTTATCAAATTTTGATTTTCCTTCATCATCCCACTTGAAACTTGTTTGAGGCTTCATCATACTGGTGATGTGCTTGGTCAACTTGGAAAAATATAAGACAAAGTGATAGATAAAGTTTTCCTTATCAAAGAAAGAATGGAATCCTTTCTTACTTATGGGAAAGGAAAATTATTGAATTGATTTTATCCTCTTTGGATCAATTTTGTCCCCCTCCTTGTTCATGATGTGTCCAAGGATTTTCCTTCATTAACATCAAAGATACATTTTTAGGATTCGGGGAGATCCATGTTGTCGAATCTGATACGTACTTGTTCTTCATGTTTTATGTGATCTCTTCACCTCTTTGAAAATACAATGAGGTCATCAAGATAGATTGAAATGCAATGTTTGAGGTCTTTGAAGGCAAGATCCATTGCCCATTGAAAATTTTCTCTAGTGTTGATAAGACCAAATGAAATTATGCTATAGGAAAAAGTGCCCCATGGAGTTGTGAAGGTTGTTTTATGTTTATCTTCTTATGCTACCTTAATTTGGTTATATCCCAAGAAATCGTCGAGCAGAGAGACTATCTTAGATTATGTGACTACCTATAGTGTGTGATCTATAATAGGAATTGGGTAGTTGTATTTTAATGAGTCATGGTTTAAATTCTGGAAGTAGACACAAATCCTTATTTTTCATTACTCTTCCACATAGAGAAAATATTGGCCACACATATGGAGTGGTGAATAGGTTAATTGATCCTTGCATTCAACATCTTCAAGAAAAAATCTTTGATTGTATCTATAATATTTTTTTATACTACCACTACTTCTACCTATAAGGCTTGGCTTGAGGCCTAATTTGTATTGAATGATGTATCTCTTTAGGATTGAAAGACTTGAGATCATCATAATATTATGCTAAGACATCATAATATATCCTTAATGATGAGATGAAACTTCTCTTCTCTTTGAGAAAACAATACTGCAAATATTTACATTCTTGGTTGTTAAGGAGTACCAATGTTTTCTTTTTCAAATTCAAGAGTGCACCGAGAGAAATATTTTCTTTCTCCTTGATAAACATGTCATGTTTATCAACAAAGTCCTTAATAGACGTAAGGCCCTTTAGAATCTTATTTCCCTTCAATCGATAACTCCTTCGAATCAATTTTGTCTATCTCTTCTTTATCTTCATCCAAAACAAACTCTCGATTAGAAGCATCAATTCCGTCATAGAAAAGAATGTTGAAGTTATCTCTTTTTTCCAAAATGGAAAGAAGTAAGATGACTATCATCATTGAAAACCTACCAGGGATTCATGTTATCTGAAACTCTCGGCCTAAACACCATCTCGACAATTACTTTTTCTTTATTAAAGGATGAGTGCTAAGTTATTAGGGAAGCCAAAACTATAAGAGAGTCATATTTATCACTTTTATCATGAGGAAAAATTGAATAGAGAAAGCATCAAAAGATTCAATTCAATCCCATACTTGGTTCCTATAATGTTGTAGCCTTATATTCTTGACTTGATATTGATTTCTAACTTGTTTGAAAATCACCTCTGCATCACCAAGATACTTTAGTTTATTGATACCCCTATATTCAGCAACATCCATCCCTAGGAGAAGGGATTCATATTTTGTGGTATTTTTGGTGTTATCAAATTTCAATTTGTAAGCAAAACAAAATAACTCACCTTTTAAATAAGTTAGAACAATGTTGGTTGCAAATCCTACTCTAGAATGGATTCTGTAAAATTCCATTTTCCATAAATCGTCTTCTTCATCTTGTGTGAGGAAATGAAGATTATTGCCTCTTTTGTAAGTCAATAAGTAGTTACCCAGTACATTGTATTGAAACAGTATATCAGCCTTTGGGTCTTCTAATTTCTAGAAAGTTTACTTCATCTTGCGCATGGGTTACAAATTCTTCATGTCTCCTTTAACTGGAATGGTTTTCGAGGACCAATCCATTTGTATCTCACCACCTAGATCTCTATATAAACTCCTACTTAACAACATACCAAAGGATTCTTTAATGTTTGTTTCCAAAATTGTTAGCAAAACCTTATTTTTGGAAATTCTACATGGGCTACTTAAGTATCTTTGATTCTCCCTATCACTGGAACTTCTTTAGACTCCATTGAATAGACATAAATAGTTTCTTGCGTCAAGGTGAATCCTAGGGAATAAAAAAATTGTATTGTCATTACGATATCAAAAATAATTTAGTTTATTATGTAATTTTTCAATTGGTGGCCTTTGATCAAGAGGGAAAGGTAGAATGGTTCTACTTTGTTGGTTTTGGATGCACTTAAGGAAAACATGTTTTTTGTTGGAGGAGTGGGTGGTGTTGGCAAAAACCCTTTGGAATCAGAATTTTTAGCATTGGGATTTGGATTACTACTCTTAATATAGCTCACGAGCCTTTGAAATTGCTTTGGATGTGTTTGTAAGAATTCAAATTCAAAAATCTAAACTTTATACTTGTTCAAATGCTTAATGATATCAAACGAGTAAAAGTGGATGAGATTAATATTTTTGGGATAACAAATATTATGCAGTGGAGGAGGTATTATTTTGGAAGTTTGGGTATTATTAGAAGATAGAGTAGCTAGTTAGGAAGTGGTGTCTTATTTTGAATGAGAATTTGAATCTTTTGCAATATTGGTATTACGTACATAATTAGAGCTAGCAAAAGTACCTAAAGAATTACTTCACATAGAAAATTTCTTCTTACTCACTACTAATTTTTTTATTTCACAAATTCCATGGAATATGGGAGTGGAAATCCTCTATTAATTATAATTTTTGTAGAGTCTCCACCGAGGATAATCTTTATTCTTATTTTTATTAGTAGCGGAGGAAGAATATCCCTTTTGAGATTGAGAGAAATTAAATATGTCACATGAGAAAATTGGTGCCTCTTTATCATCATCATCTTATCCATGAAGAACACTCAAGGAAACAAATGTGTGCATAATATTCTACTTATTCAATTTCAAGAACATTACCATCCTCATTCTCTTCTTCTAGTTCTTCAATTTCATCTTCTTCTTCCTCAGCATCACAGGTTGCATTTATTAGAGGTTCCTCAAGAGAAAATTTATGGGGAGGTGGATCAATCGTTTTTATATTTGGAAAGTTCTTCTTAAAGCAAGATCTTTATTCATGATATCTTGAGCCAACCGCTTCTATAGAAACCCATAAGTACGCCTGTAATTTAAATACTTAAATTGGATAATTATCTCCTTTCTCATAAATCAATGACATATCATCAAAATCACTCATATTCCATCTTATCGTCATTAATTAATTACAATATGTTAATTGATTAAGTCACCTATCCAACTAACATCCTGATTAACGACCTTGTGTTAATTATTCACCCCTTCTACCTAGACTAGTTAATTATTATTAATTAATTAGATTTCCCTTCCATTTAACTAATAAATCAATATTTACTTGATTTAATCCCTTCTAATAGCCTAAATCGTACTAATATTCCTCTAATTAGCTTCTATAAGCTACATATTAGTTAATTAAATTAAAACACCCCGAACTCCCATGACTTGCTAAGCATAAATTAAACCCTTCTAAAGTAAGGTTACCTTTTATACGAAACCTTATACATTCCTAATCATGTTTTACCATTATCCCACATGCAAAGGGATGAAGTGTTTCCTTTATCCATTGGGTTATATAAGAATCCCTCCTTCTACCTTTATACCTACACCTAAACTCCTTGAGAAAGAAAATGCAAAGCATATAACAAAATAGACTAAGAGCTTGCCTTTTGTTTTCTTGAGAGTTCATCATCTTGAAGAGTTAAGTCTCTTTCCTAAGTGCTTAGGTCATATGGGAGGTGTCAAAAGGGTCTTGTAGCCAAACTTTGACTAGCCCTCATTCCTAGGTTCTTGGAACACCAAGGACAACCATTTTTGATAGCCATGGAGCCTACTTAGGTCCATTCATTTATTTGTTGTTAGAGAATAGAGGATTTAGATGCTTAACATTATTAGTTTCAAAGTTTTGTATATTGATGAATGTTAGCATCTAACCCTTGTTTAATTCTTATCATGATGGTGCTTAGTAGTTTGTTTAACTTTTTTTACTAATTAAGGCTATTTAGGTGTTAGTCTTTACTCACATTAGCATTAGTTTAAAAACAACACATGCACACATTTGGCACACCCGGTGGGACCTAGTCCCTTAGCATTTTAGTTTAAATTTCATTGTTTTGGCTAACTTTTGATATGCACATGTAGTAATTAATGTCCATTTTCTTGGAATTTTTACTAATTTTATATGTGTAAGTTCTTGTTCATAGCCATCATTTTAATGGGTTGTTGCCATTTTTAAACTAACTTGTCAAAATTTGAAGTATTGTGAGCTTTCTTGTGTTTTTTTGCCATATTTTGGTTGTAGGGGTGGCGTAGGCACACTTTCAGGAGCGCAGGCACATTTTTGGTGGTGCAGGCACCTCTCGGGTGTACAGGACATTGTCAAAACCTGGTTCTCTATTTATCAATCTTGGCGCATACGCACTAACCCCGTGCACATACCATAACCAGTGTGCAGATGCACTAACCTGGGCATAAACACCATTTTGTACTGTTCCTTCATTGCAAATAAAAACTCTTCAGATCGGTGCGTACACCCTAACCCGAGCACGCACGTTGTTTTAGTGGTGCAAATGCATTTCTGGTGGTGCATGCATTCTGGTAGAATCTAAGACTATTTTACAAAGCGGTGGCACACACGCTTTTCATGTGGTGCAAGCATTATGTCCTAATTTCCTCTTGTTTTTATCAAAAGTGGCACTTACATTCTTTTTTAGCACACACGCCTCTTAGGTGGCGTAGGTACATGGTAAGCCAAAATTACACAGAGTAGCACACATGTCTTTTTGGTGGCACACATGCCTCTCAGGTGGCGCAGGTGCACTGTAAATTGGAAAAACACAGTGGCATATCCACCCTAACCCACGCATAGATGCCAAAATAGGGGCACAGTGTCCTTTTGTTTTCTTGACATTAATGTGTTGAGGTGCTAACATTCTTACAGGTTTTATCTAATCACATACTTGTTTTTGTAGGCTATTTTTACATGTTTTTACTTGATTAGATAAACTTTACGTGTTTACTTATAGGAATAAGATCATGTATGCTCTTCCCTCGCATCCCTTAGGGCGATCTTGGGAATCAGAAATGATTCTTAGGTCCTTTTGATGCTTTGAGGTTGTTAGGAATATTTGAGTTGGAATTGGTTAACTTGGTGTATTTAAATTAAAGTGTTTTTCCATTTGATATCTTTTTGGATTTTGGAAATGCCACGTATGCTCTTCTCTTGCATCCTTGGATGATCTAGAGAATCAGAAATGATGTTTACTCTTTTGATGGAAAACTACTAAAAATCATCATATAGGACCAAAACACCTCACTTTTCAAAGAAAGGAGGAATCAAAATGAAGTCAAAAACTACTAATACAGTTGTTATACAGGTTTCCAAAAGGTGTTTCAAGAAAACCACACCTAATTAAACAAGATAAAAAGAACAACATATTCAAAACACTGTATTGCAGGTTTTAGAAAAGGGTACGTCCCTCTCTACTCAACTGGAACATAACCCCTTTGGCATAACGCCTTAAGCTACAACAATGGGGGTGGTTCCAAGAACCCCAAAGTAGTCCACACAAGAGGGAACCTTGTGGAAAAAATGGGAAGTGCTCCACACTACCTATTTGACTAGTGATTCCTTTGTGAGATAGCATTACAAGTTGTCCCTACGCGACCCTTTTAAGTACACGATGGATGCATTTACTGTCCACTGTGCTTGAAGGGGGAAAGTTGAGATACTACCAAGATAGGCAAGACTATTTGCATAAATCATCTCACTCGTGGATAATTTTTGTAACACCTAGAATGATAGAACCACTTAGAAAATATACTTTGGCCAAGAGCCCACTTTGACCATTCTAAAACAGTGTTGAGTTGTGAACCATATTTTCATTGTGAAACGTGTGACGCGTTACTTTCACTTAGTTTTTACTTGCCTTAGGGTGAGGTGAAACTCTACCAAAGTGAAGCTAGCATTTTTCATTCCCATTTTGAGTTTTCTTCCTTCACATTCTTTTGACACTTTGTTGATCAGAAAGAAGGGTGACTACCTCTGTGTTACCAATCGATTATTTCTACCACTTTTTTGTCCGTTTACACCCATCCATGTTTGCGGCTGGGTAAGTTAAACATCTAAAGTGCACGGAGATGTGTTCATATCATTAGTGGCCATTGTGATCTTGATACCCATGTCAAGATCATCATTGTAGTTAGGCATGGTTCATCATCTTGAACTTCCTTAGAAGGGTTACCTTGTTTGTATCGTATCACTACAATTTTGATATTTATGTCTTGTTTCTTGTAAACTCAACATAAATATTTATATTGTAAGGTTACGCTGCACACATTTTAACTATTCCTAGCTATACTTTGAGCTTTTGGTTTGATTCTATTATTACCTCGATTTTGAAGAGTGCTAGGTGTTACCGCTTATGCATGTTATATCAATAGCATCTTGATATCAATACCTTACTTTCTCGCAAATTTTAGTTAACATATCTTAGTGATATTGTTATTTCACTCACGAATTGTAACTGGCACTTTTTGGGATATAGGTCTTAATTAAATTTAGACTTGCTTTTAGTATATCTTGTTAGGAGGTCACATTAACCTTTTGTATTTACTTACATCTTGTTCATCCTCTTGAACTTGGCATAAGTGAGAACATCTTGTTAACTATCTTGTGACACTAAACTAATTTTTGAGACGTAGTCTAGGAAGTATTTCATCGGATAGACTTAGATACCAAAATTTGTGTCACTTGGTGATTTATCACTCTATCACATTGGTATTCTCACATTGTTATTCATTCATATTCTTGACAATTTATCTTGCATTTCACTTAGGTGTGGTCACAAAGTTTTGAACACATTTACAACTTACCCTAGTGAAACTATCACAAATCATGGCTCCTAAAACATGATTAGGACTCAAGAAACAAACATATGAGGAACAACAAGTGTAAGCTTGGGAAGCCTCTAATGAGAAAAGGTCAAACCCCTTTATTGGACATGATCTAGGGCCTCTGTTTTTTGTGGAAAAAGAGATAGAAGATATGGTCGATCATAGTGGTAATGAATTAGAATCCCCACATGTAGAATTCAACTTTGATCCCACTCTATTAGATGAGTTTATTTTCAGAAATAAAGATAGAGTGCTAGCACGGGTCATGGAATTAGGGGCCAAAATGCCCATTGAAAGTGAAACAATCCCACCTGTGAATAACACTAATGAGGAAGAATGACCCCTCATCAACATGGAGGATATTTTGACGCATGGACATGCTTCTACCTCCAATGCAGGAAATAATAAGATAGTGGGACATAGAATACCCTTTATCAAAGTACCACGTAAAAACATGACAGGACATGAGAATGGTGAAGAACCTCCACAAAATGAGGAAGAGGAGGAACCTTTAGAAGAAGAAACCACAATTCAACAATAGATTAGTAGCCTAAGCCAACAATTAGCTTTGCTAACCTCTCATGTGCAGAAGGAAGCAAGAAAAAATGTTCAAAAGTCAAGGCCTAAGGTTAAGATCAATGAATTCCATAGAGAAAATCAAGAAGAAGATGATACGGGGTATCACCAAGTATATCTCCCGCTTCTCCCACTAGAGAACAATTGCTCACACAAGAGGTACAATATATGAAAGTAACACTCATGAAGCCTTCAAGAGAGCAATATAGGGAGCATTAGAAAGTATCAATATGAAGAATTATGCCCCTATCCTTTTGACAAGACTATGACCCTTCAACCCTTTCCTAAGAAATTCGATATGCCAAAATTCAACAAATATAAAGGGAAAGGGGATCCATGGGATCATGTCAAATATTTCTATATGGCATGTCAAGAGGTGTCCTATAGTGACAATTATCTCATAAGACTTTTTCCCAAGAGTCTAGGAGGTCAAGCATTGGAGTGGTTTACACATTTACCTCGGGATCAATTTTCACTTGGCTAGAATTGGTAGAAAGGTTTGTGCATCACTTCTCATACAACATAGAGAGTGATGTCACCATGGTAGATTTATGTGGTGCCAAACAACACCCTAATGAGACTTTCGCCAGCTTCCTCCAATGGTGGAGAGGGATAGCTAGCCGCTTCCCTTGCGCTTTCCTGAAAAACAACTGGTTAGTATTTTTGTACCCAACCTCAATCCGGATATAGCTTTCCACCTCCAAATGCATTGTGTTCACACTTTTGAGGAGGTCATTGAAAAAGGGGTTCAAATAGAGAAATCTCTCATTGTCAAAGGAACTCTCAAGTCCCAATCTAGAGATAATCAAAATGTTAAACCCACGGAGAAGCTGAAGGTTTTTAACAAAAACAAAATTGTGGTGGGAGATGGGATCACTGATTCCAAACATGTACAAACGGTCCAAACCTGGTCAACCTTTTAAACTGACCAAAGGACCAATTCAACCACCACCAAAGCAAAGAACATTCACCTCTCTTAGTGAACCCTTATAGGTTATAATAATAAAATAATTGAATGTGGCCCACATGATGACATATCCTACGACACAACCATTTGATTATAATGCCCCAAAACCTTCATGGTACAAGGAGTATGAATATTGTGAAATGCATCATGTCAAAGGACATATGATAGAAAATTTTGTGACTCCACCATTATATCCAAGACCTCATTGACAACGGGGAGATAAAGGTGGATAACCCAGGAAAAACATAGATACCTAACAAGAAAATAGGGATATATAAAGAACCATTTCCCAATCATGATAAATAATAAAAGTCAAAGCTAGATCGAGGGAGAGTCATCCCAAGTTTATAAAGCAATGAATTACTTGTACACCAAAAAAGACAACAATCATTATGATTCGATTATTGGATGTATTCACTCTGCTAATAACCATGTTAACACCATCCGAATCAAGGGAAAGGATTGTGCTACGGTTCAAGAGCATGCCCACCTCGTGATCCTGGAACCTTCACCATCAACCCTACAAACCGTAAATATAATCTCTTAGAGAAACTTGAGAAGACGTATGCTAAGACTTCAATCTTAGATCTTCCTAAGATATCCAATCTACATAAATACATTCTATATCAAAATCTTCGAGGGGTCGGGAGTACCGTTAGAGGTCTATCCTACACATTTTCAAGCTACATGGTAAACATCATACCAAATGAACTTATTGCCTTCAACCATAAGGAGATCCCTACGAGAATCCAACACATAATATTCGTTTATATATTGAGGTAGTTGTTACCTAGAGGAAGATCAAATGGGTGCTTATGGATAACGGATCGGGTTGAACATCTCATGCACACCAAGTTGGTTGAACAACTAGGACATACTTGAAGTAGATCTTGAGTCCAATATCATCACTATCACCACATACGACAATATGGAAAGGGATTCAACGGAACAATCACACTACCCATGGAGGTGGGTCCTACTTGCCATCAAACAAAGTTTAATGTCCTAGAATTGGAACTTCTATATAATATGCTTCTAGGCTGACATGGATTCATGCCATGCAGTCCATGCCATCGACGTTCCATCGGTGCATTAAATTGAATCATTAAATTGAAGCATGAAGGAAATAAGATTACAATACAAGGAGATCCAGAGCCCTTCACTCACTATAGAACTCTCAATAGCTTTTCATGAAGGGGCACATATGCATGTCCCTTCACCGATATAGTTTTTCCTCTCCAATTTGAGGCCATGGAATCTGGATAGATTCATATTCTCTCAATTCTTATGCCCATAGTGTGTCTACATCAACCTCTCCTTTTGATTCCTGGGAGATGAAAATCCTTGAATATGGTTGCGGGAATACAATGTGCAACAAGCCCTCTTGGTTTCAGACCTCTCATTGTCACCCAAGACTAGAGGTCAACCCAACTATCACTTCAGAAGACCTAGAAATGAACACACTATTGGGTCATTCTTACTTGGAGGCTTGTTGGCTAAGGAAAAATTATTAGATCCACCTACAACTTGGGTCCTAGAGGATACTCAACCATCTTGTTATCAAACCCCTGAATATAAGAAATCTAGTAAAATGATGTACTCCATGGGCTACAAAGGCCTAGGATGTGGAAGAAATGAACAAGGACAGAGAGAACCAATGCCTCTTCCACATTTTAAAATAGAAAGATACGGCATTGGGATTCACCCTTATGGAGCACACCCTAATGATCAAGATGCTACTTGTTCTTAACATGAAGATATCTCTGACTATTTAGATAGTGATACAGATTACCATTATAGCCAATATGAGGATCTTGCCTCAAAAAACTGATTCATGAACAACACTTGTCCTAACCATAACCCCTACGGAACCAACCCTTGACCTTGTTTACCCTGCCCTTTTTGAATGGGACCAACAATGTCACATGTCGCTAGATTTATTCAAGAATGACGAAGCTATCGCAAAGTTCATGGGCATTCGGGATACAATTCCCATTGGAGACCACAAGAAGGGTTTCTTTATTGACTTGGATACATGTGCCTACTTTGGTGAGGAGGTTGAGCTTCATGGTTAGAAAAGATTAAGAAAAAGTGAGAGCAAAATTTCCAACGTAAAGCCTTGGAAAAATCAAATTCAAGTCACACAAAGGAAAACCAATTTGAGGCACTAGTTGACAAACAAATAAAAAAATCAAAGGAAAAATAAAGTGACCATTGCATGGATGAAAATCTTGTGGAGACATCCTTAGACATAGATCTCAACCTTCCTCCCGATCCTATGCATATGGAGGACTTTTCCAAATTAATAGTTGAGGAAACCATCGATGTGAATATTGGTACAAAGAGAGACCCCAAGATAGTAAAATTAGGAGCATCACTCTCGGCTAGGGAATAGAAGACATTCACTATGCTACTGTGAGAGTTTATAGATGTGTTCGCATGGTATTACAAAGACATGTCAGGCTTAGATCCAACTTTGGTTGTGCACAACCTAGTTGTGCATGCAGATGCTAAGCCTATCAAACAGAAGCTCAGAAATATGCACCCAAGGGTAGCCTTACTGGTTAAAGAAGAATTAGAAATATTGTTGGTGGTAAGATTCATTTGGCCTATAGATTATTCTGAATGGATATCCAACATCATCCTTGTCTAGAAAAATCCTGTCGGTATCAAAATTTACATGGATTTTAGAGACATTAATAAGGCTTTCCCTAAGGATGATTTTCCACTACCAAATATTGACATGATTGTGGATTCAACAACAGGATATGAAATGCTATCTCTCATGGATGGATTTTTAGGATACAACCAAATCAAGATAGTTAAGGAAGATCAGTACAAAATGGATTTCATGACTCCATGAGGTACCTTTTGTTATTAGGTGATGCCATTTGGTCTCAAAAATGTAGAAGCTACTTATCGGCAATGACAGTGATTTTTCATGATATGATTCATGATATCATGGAGGACTATGTAGATGACATCCTCAAATTCCAAGACATGAGAATATCACCCTATCATTTTACGGCGTATATTTAAGTTCCTGTGAGAATACAAGGTCAGGCTGAATCCAAAGAAATGTGTATTTAGCGTGTTATCAGGAAAACTATGGGGCTTCATCATATCAAGAAGAGGGATTGAAGTGGACCCTGCTAAAGTGTCTGCTAATAATGAAATTCCTCCACCTAAGAATATTAAGCAACTACGTAGCTTACAGGGGAAAATCGAGGCTATCTGCCACTTCATCTCCCAACTTTTATATAAATGTTGTTCATTCACCCACTTACTTAAAAAGATGTCACCTTCCTCTAGGGACCAGAGCAACATCAAGCCTCTTTTCTTAAACAATACTTGGCCAATCTTCCTATCCTCATGCCTCTAACTCTTGGGAACCACTCTTGCTCTATATCTCTGCCACGTAATTTTCTATTGGTGTGATGCTCACCCAATACGACCTTGGTCATAAGGAAAAAGTTGTTTTTTATCTCAGTCGCACTCTCATTGCTTATGAGCTCAACTATCCTCAAATTTAAAAAGATTTCTTGGCTATTGTTTTTACTTTTCAAAACATTTCCATTATCTATTAAATACTAAAACCAAGCTAATATCCAAAGTTGACCCACTCAAGTACTTGTTATCCAAACCAGCCCTCATAGGTAGAATGGCTAATTGGATCATACTAATAATTGAGTTTGATATAGAATTTGTGCATTAGAAGTCACTTAAAGGACAAGTACTTGGTGACCAACTAGAAGAAGCACCTTTGTAAGGCACAAAACCTTTGAATCTAGATCTTCCAGATACCTCATTGCTCTACATTGAAGAATCTATTATATGGCATATACAATTTGACGGGTCCTTTACTTTTCATGGTTTAAGTGCAGGGGTAGTTCTCATTACTCCTTTTGATGACCTTATACCATAGGCTTTTCACCTAGGCTTTCCTTTCACAAACAATATTACAGAGTATGAGGTAGTTATTGTAGGGATGAAGCTAGCTATCAAGTGGAACATTCATCATGTCAAGGTTGTGGGTGATTCTCAGTTAATTATCAAACAGTTAATGATGAATACAAGGTTAAGGATGACAAGATCATACCTTACAAAAAGCTAGTAGAAACTCTAAAGGAGTACTTTATGTGCATTACCTTTGAACAAATTCCAAGAGCGCAGAAAAAATCGAGAAGATGCTATGGTGACAGTGGGTTCTATGCTTTGTATTCCACCAGGGAATAATGACATGCCATTCGTTGTATAAAATTTGTGCCAACCCGCGTATGAAATGTCAAAATATTGTTTGGCTTGTGATGTTTTTGGTCCTAATTCCCCATGGTACAAACCCATCTTTACCTATCTCAAGGACAACACGTTCCCTCCTGATATCTCCCATTCTAAAAAATAAATCCTATTTCACCAAATAGTCCATTACACCCTTTTAGGAGGTACACTTTATCATCGTGGCTATGATGGGAATCTGTTATGTTGTCTTGACATGATGGAGTTGATCTAAGAAATCAAATAAGTTCATGAAGGGGTGTGTGGAGCACATACAAATGGAATGGTTTTGGCCAAGAAATTGATAAGAATAGGCTACTATTGGCCTACCATGGAAACCGATTATTGAAATTACATCAAGAAGTGTGTACTCTTCCAGAAGTATGGAAACTTCATCCATGCTCCATCACTACCATATGACCATTTTCTAAATGGGGACTTGACTTGATAGGGAAGCTTACCCATAGCTCATATGATTGTCATACCCACATTATCATGGCTACAGAATACTTTACAAAGTGGGTAGAAGCTGTCCCTTTAACCTATGTAATAGGAGCTCAGATTTCCAAATTTATCATGAATCATATCATTTGTCAATATGGCATTCTTGCAGCCATTGTTACGGATAATGGGAAGTCATTTAAGAATAAGACTGTAAAAGGTCTTTGTCAGTGGTTCCAATTAGGTTAAAATGGTCTACACCATATTACCCCCAAGGTAATGGATAGGCCGAAGCCACAAACAAGAATTTGGTGAGAATAATGGAGAAGATGGTTAGCAAAATAGGTCATAATTGGCACTGCAAATCCACCCAGCTCTTTGGGCTTACAAAATCTCTGTTCACACTTTAATAGTGGTGACACCGTATTCTCTAGTATTTGGGATAGAATCCATCATCCCACTAGAAATTGAACTTCCTTCCCTGAGAATCTCTCTTAGGGACTATTTGGATAAAGATGAGGATTACCGGGTCATAAGACTAGCTGAATTAGAGCTCCTAGATGAGAAGCGCATTCATGCTCTTAATCACCTTAAAGTGTATTAGAATAAAGTCTCTAGAAACTACAACAAGAGAATCATACCTCATTAGTTTGAGGTTGGTGATTTAGTCATGAAGGAGAACTAGTTCAACACAAGAGTGGAATGAGAAAAGAAAGGAAAGTTCAAACCACATTGGTTAGGACCCTACATTATTGTGGCCAAGTATGGCACAGGGGCATACAAACTTGCTCACCCCAATGGTGATGAGCTCCATGAGCCCATGAACACCATGCATCTTAAGCGGTTCTATGCTTAAACATGGCACAAAATAAAAAAGAAAAGAAAAATAAAAAACATGGTAAAATGATCAAAAATACAAAACAATCGAAAAAGAGAGAGAAAAAGAAAAGAGAAAACAGGTTGTCCACAAGTGAAAAACACACAATTGTGGAAATTTGGGTAAGTCCTTGGGTGAAAAATGGTTCTCGGCACCTTGGGAGAATTCATTGTTCATAAGCATCATAAATCTGGAGGGTAGTTTTACTTGGCCTTGCCCTAGTTCTACCTTTGAGATTCCCTGTGAGCCTAATCCTGTCAAGCCTTGATCGCTTTGTCTTCTTTTATTCATCTGTGAGGGGCATGGTATTTTACTATTCCCCATCTTACACTAGGGAAATTCAATTAATTCACCTTCTTGTTCATATGCATGTGGCCTTTGCCCTTGTATATTCCCCATCTAATGTTGGGGGCATCCACACTTTCTTGGTTACCTATGCATAACTCTGGAAAACTATTAGAAAATAACACAAAAATAATAGAAAATTGTTTCTCAAAATTGCAAAAACATTCAAAATATTCAAAAACATAAAAACAATAGAAAATTGTTTCACATAAACCTAAACAATAGAAAATTGTTTCAAAACACCAAAAACAATAGAAAATTGTTGCATGAAAACAAACTTACAAAAACATTTACTTACATTTACTTGCATTGTCTTATTTCTTTCTTTGCTTGTTACTTGTATAGTTGCTTCATGTTTTTTCTTTTGGGTTGTTTGTTACTTGGGTGTACTTTTTTAGAATTCATCTTTTCTTGCTTAGATTAGATTTATTCTTACTTGTGCATATTGAGGTGTTTTTTTGCATGCTAGTGAATTATGGTGCATTATAATGTTAATTCATTGTGTTATTTATTAGCATTTGATTGTGTTTATTGCATGTGCATTATTTTGTTATCACAACATCACATTACCATCATATCATCACATCTAATATCATCTATACATCATATATCGAGAAAAAGCTAAGTATACATCATACATGAATGCTAAGATAATCATCGCATATTGTATCATCAAATGGGGTCAAGAGGGATTGCAAATATCAAAATATTCCCCCATATCATCATGTCCACTAAGTATGGCACATCACATAAAACAAAACAACATTTGATATATTCTACAAGATCACATCATCTAGAAATCAAAACACATGTGATACATCACCAAGATCATAATACATATACATGTCAAATCAAATCAGCAAACATCATAAGCACATCTATCTATCCATGAGAAATAATAAACAAATGTCCATCTCATATACACATATGTCATGTCACAAATGTCCAAATCATACATGTGTGGTATATCTGTATCAAAAATGGATACACATCATGACAGTACATCAAAAATCCTTCATCTGAGGCATACAAAAGAATGGTACATGTAGCAAAGGAATAAAAGCCTTCATCAGAGGCATGTATCAAAAACTGCTCTATATCAAAAATGCCTTCATCTGAGGCATACAAAGGTGATACATCTATAATAGAATAAAATCCTTCATCAGAGGCATATGTCAAAACTACTTGTACAAATACAAAATGAATATACATGGAGCACAATCTACTCATAGCCTTCATAAAGAGGCGTACGTGGATATAAAAAATATCAGGGCTGACTTGAGCCCTCGATGGAGTAGCTGGCTTGTCCCATGGAGGTCGCATGGCATGAGCATCGCCAACTCTCTCTGGTTGTGGCTGCTCCACTGAGGCCTGAGGCCTCTCTCGATCTAGTCCCTCTGCTTTGGACTGCTTGACTATAGGATGGTGCCCATCACTCAGGAGGCACTACCTCAAAATATAAAGACCTGTAGTATGAGGCTCTACCCTCTGCTATAGCCAAATCTCTATGTGTCTGGCGAGTCAGCTGCACCGGCCCTCCATGCATCGGTAGGACGCTATCTCTACTATAGCTTGGGCCAGCTCAGCCTGACCCACTACACACTCTGCCCTGAGCCTGTCTCACTATACTATCATAGGCTACAACTACACTTGTGTCTATTGGTGTAAGCCTCTCACCTGGGTCATCTGGGTAACCATCTTCAAATCTGCTAGAAGAGCGAGAACACCGTCACATCTTGGGCCAGCTTGGGCCGAGCACTGGTATTTCTCGATAACAATGTCACAATATTGGGTTTGATCGCACTTAGTTGTCACGATCACACACCAGCCTTGGGCCTCATCTCTCTCTACTATAACTATGTCTCTCTTGGCTAAAGACTCTTTGTAGATGCTTTGATGTAATGTGGCTTTCGGTGCCACTAGCTATGTAAGGTTGGTCCTTGTGATGCCCTAGATGATTAGCCCTACTCTAGGACCTTAAATCTAGGGACTGTCTTCGGTATCTATCTTTGGGCCTATGGGGCACCCTACTCATAGTGCGGTAGGCCATCAAATGGATCCTCTAGATCAGAACTTGCTACTCTCTCTCTCCAATCCGAACCATGCTAGATCTCTATAGGTAGTTGAATACTTGTTGTAAGGCCTCCTCCGGAATGGTAATACACCGAGGTAACACGGTGGCATACCAAGCCACGTAATCTACTATCATCCTTGACTGTCTGCTAGGTCCCATGCTTGTGGGACCACCTGAAAAAATCACCCTATCTCGGGCCACTAGTATGTGAGGCCCCATAGTATTCCTCTTTGAATCTCTATGGGCATACCAGATACTAGGATATGGAACCCCCATACTATTCCAAGTTCTTTCTTAGCACTGGCAACTCTATACAACTCTATGATATAGCTGTGACTACCAATGATAAAGTGCTCTACTGAGCACACACTGAGCTCTATGGCATCCTCTAGCCACTAGATATGTCTATAAGGTCACCATATAATATCTATCTTGGGAAGCTCATCAAAATCTCACCTATATCTGAATAGGCTACCTAGGTGGCCTCGTGCATCACCACCTACTGATACCCATGCCATGTAAGATGGCTCCTCTGGGTCTCGAACATGCAAAGTTCCCATAGGGCATCCAATCGCAATATGGTCCCATGACCAAATCTATAATAAAGAGGCTAGCCCCATGGTCTTCTGACCATGGTAAGTAATCAAATGCAGATCCCAGTATAAGTGGGCTAGTATGCATTGTCCCCAAAAATATCGCTCGCCACTGAAAATACCATGTACCAATGGTAATAACCCTCTCGGGAATGATGTCCCTGTCTTATTAATGATAAAAAACCACTGATAAGTGACATAATGTAAAGAGGCCCCAATGCAGTGTTGGGTCATAAATACACTCGTGCAAAGAAATACTCATACCATCATGCAGTATGTCATCTATATCAAACAAATCATTGCATGCTTTGCTCTAATCAGCCCTACATCAGAGCTATACTCAATCAAAGTGCCCATGATCGACACGCGAGAATCTCGCCATACATCCTCTAGGGTCATGGTCATCTCCCCAGTCAGCAATCTAAAACATTGGCTCTCGCTATGCCATCACTTAGCTAGTGCAATCAGCAAACCATGGTCCAGGGTGATGGATGACATCCGAGACACGGGGCCTAGCCCCACCGCCTTGAGAAGTATAGACATAGCTCGTCGGTCTCCCGACGCATGCTCCCCTCTACCTTAGCTATCCGGGTGTGACACTCCCACATCTACAATACTAGCAGACATCTCTGTAAAATATCAAATCACTCGTCAGTTACTAACATTTCTTCTAAAAATCTATCTATCATTTTAGGGTTAACCCAAAAATCCTAAAAATTTCTTCTAAGTGTCATCTTTTTGGCATTTTTCTGTCTATCCTCCATCGGCTTGGGATGCATGCACACCCTTTTGGGTGTGTGCACTTCCTTTTTGCATGTGCGCATGCACGCATTTATCTTTTGGCACTTTTTCCATCATTCGGGTGCTGCGCGCCTTTTTGGGTGTGTGCACCACATATTTGGTGCTTGTGCCATCATTTCTATTCCTACACTTACACACATGTCCCCCATGTGTGCGCCCTTCATATTGTGTTTGCACCCTAATTTTTGTGTGTGTACCCCCTTTCTGATGTGTGTGTGTGCGTGCACATGTGTACTGTGTGGGTGTGTGTAGCTTACACTTGCGTGTGCGTGTGTGCATGTGTTTGGTGATGTGTACGCCCTAAATAGATGCCTACGCCCCTGACTCGACACCTATTCTTGTGCACATGCATGCCGATGTGACCTCCTAGCCCTAATTACTAAAATTAAGGCATTAATGACAAAAATTGATGAGAAAAGTTTTGATACTCATGAAGGGGCCATCGTAAGCATGCGGTGGTACCCAAAATCGTAATCTGCTCACCTCACCCAATCCCGTGTGATCACCAAAGTCCTCGTTGCTATCAGAGCCTCAAAGTAAAAACTCAATAGTGGTTGGTAACAAATGAACTGGTCGTGGTGATTTACCCCCGGTGGGGTATATCAAGCTATTTTTCACCATCGTGAAGGCCTGGAGACCCGTTTTGACCACTGTTTTCTCCTCTGTTCACCGTGGAATAATTATTTTTATTAAATAATTATTTTTCTCTTATTTTTCACTATATTGGGGCTTTTTTTTCACCGTCCAATACCCCTTTCTTCTCCCTAGGGAAATTTTCTTTCTCCTAGGTGATTTTTCTTCTTATTTAATTATTTTTCAAAAATAATTATTTTATTAATTTTTCCACTAAGCAAGGACATTATTTCTCGCTTGTTTTCTTCTTTATTCACCTAGGGCGCATTCTCATTGCACCTAGGCCCTTCATTTTATTTCTTATATTTTCTTCTACTTGTCCCACCACATTTTAGAAAACGGAAAACAAAAATAATAAATATGTCACATCATAAATTAAAAAAAAGGGAATTTTTTTCACAAAATCCTAAAAAGTAAAAAACCTACAAAAATGGTAACTTGCTTATTACGGCTGAAACTTGTGTCTTGTGCATGGTATTTTCTCCATATCATATTGGTTTTTTTAACTTCTTCCCCAATTAATATGACTCGAGGATCGCTAGATTCACAACCATTCACAAAGCTAGCGGCTTGCTTCATTTGTACTCTGGGGCACGTTTGTTGCCTGGTGTTGTTTCGTTGTGCAAAAATCTTTTTATTTGGACCAAATGTCCATTGTCATTTCCCCTTGCATATATCCTTTCTTGGGACATCATTTTTAACCCTTGAAGTTCTTTAGAAAATTTGTTTCTTGTATTTGTTGTCCACTGAAAATTGAAAAATTTTCACAAAGCTAGCCTTGCTTCATTTGTACTCTGGGGCACGTTAATGTCTTTGTCTTTTTATTGTCTTGTAATGTGAAAAGTCAACCCTTGAAATTGGAAAAATCTCTTTAGCATTTTTGGGTCTTTTGTGTGATTTTGTTCGGGTTTTCCCCTGTTAAATGACATTTTTGTCCCAAGTGTCCCAAGTTCATTTTGAGGTTAATGTCTTTTCCGTTCTCTTGGTAATTGAAAAGTCAAGAAATTGGAAAAATCTACATTTTGATCATTTTATGTGATTTTCGCCACTTTTTTGTCCCAACCCAAGTACATTCGGGTTCTCTATTCCCGATCGGCCACTTTACTTTCTTTCGGGCCCGTCGGAACTTTTTGTCCCAAGTGTCCCAAGTTCACCCGGGCTCATTGTTCCCTTTTCATCCGATTCAACTTGAATCACGTACTCCACGTACTTTCGTCCCTCATGTCCCAGAAGCATTTGTGCATACTTTTCCTACATCACCCGTATCGGCCGAATCACGCTTTCACATCCCGCGTGTCCCAAATGAACCAAAGGCCATTCAAGTTAATTTTTCCCACTCTTCACAAATATCTTGCTTTCCAAGTTGGTAGGTGTGTATTTAATGCACATTAATTGTCTTTCTCTCTCCCAAATGGCTATATAATGAATTGCCCCCTATGTGTTTTGCACACTGCTTTCTTGCTATCCATTGCTCATACCTTTGTGATCAAAATTTCTACGCGCATACTCATTTCCCTATAATTTCATCCCAAGTCCAGATTGCAACCTTGGCTCCTCAAATTGCTAACAACATGAAGATTAAATTCCAAGGCCAGGAGCAAGTCTCACCGCTCGAGTCTGCCATTCCCGATATCGGGGACAGTGAGGTTCACCACCTCGACTTTGGAGATTTTTGGGCAAGAATGATAGACATGAACCCTTCACCCATGGCACAGATGATTCATGACAGTGGTTTGGAATTTGTCGGTGGTTTCCCTATCTCGGTGTAATGCGTAGATACAGTACTCTCTTGCGGTGCTCATTTCAACCCTGATTCGAGTGAGCTGATGAATGTGCATGGGGAACTCATCACCAAACTTGATGCTTTGCCACCATTGGCACTGCCCTAAGAATTCCAGAGATGGACAATGCTATAGTAATTTCTCAAAACTAGGCACAAGCCCTCTTTGATCAGGACAGTGAAAAATATAAGGTGCGGGTGGCGAAAGTCTGGCTTAAAAACCCTAAAAAGGGGGTGTTTTGTCTATCCAAGGATCTTTTCCCCACATATTTCAATGAGGAATTGTCGGATTTTATAATCCTACTAGCTCGGGTCATGGGCTTACCCTCTACAAATGAGTTCCATTTCTAGATGTGCCCACTTATCAATATGGTGTGCGAAGGAACTCAGAATATCAATTGGGCAGAGATCATTAGTATGAACCTAGCAGAGCAGCTTATCCAATGTACAACAAACCAAGAAGTTCTATATGACTTCATACTTGATGTATACTCTGGCAGCATCAAGGCAATGGTTTGGCTTCTCATACATTGATGCTCACAAGGGTGACCCCGTATATGCCTACTGCCCTCAGTTCACCTTGGAAACTAGCAATCACAACTTCAGAAGGGTGAATGATGCCTTCACCATGTACATTGTTAGGCTTCTGGAGAGTGATATAGTGAGGAGATTTTCTGATGAAGCTATGAATCTGATATCACACTACGGTGCCTACTTCATCCAATTTAGAAAATTTTCCTATATAAGGCTTGCTGGCTATGAGAGCACCCCTCTCAAGCTCCCCATGTTCTGCAATGATAAAATGGCCTTAATAGAAGTATGCAGGCAATTGGAAAAGTTGCATAGAACCTGCAGGGATAAGAAAATTACTGGCTTGCACTTCCCCATCACTTTGGGAAACTACACCTGTAAAACAACTCTAGATGCACAAAACATAGAAAGAGCCCTAGCTCCCATCACTGTCCATTTCTTTAGGCCAAGAACCTGTTTTGACTTGAAGAATTTTATTGAGCAGAACATCAAGATCACTTATCATCATAGGGCAGACACAAAGATTTATTGGGCTGACTGTGTTGATGATTTTGAAGCAAGAAGGAGGCATTATGGCAGATTTTCTCTTCAACTAATTCAAGAGCTTAACCTGTACCAAGTTCTTGAAGGGCTCCAGGATGATAATTCTGACCTGTACTCATATGAGTATGACAATGTGGTCAAACACACTCCCTTGGAGGATTTGGATTGGTTCAAAAAGGAGAAGGATGATCTGGCGGAAATCCTAGCTCCCGTCTTGGTAAGAACCAAAATTTGGTTTGACAGGAGAGTTCGCGAACTCAGAAGGCACTCAGGTGAGTCCTCCAAAGACACCTCAACACCAAGAAAAGAGGCATTGTCACCTAATTCATGAGTACATATGCAGACCCCTCCTACTTCGTCAATTCAAGGTCCCACAGTCTCCACTCCTTCCTCATCCACCCAGGTATATAAAAGAAAGTCAAAGAAGTCAAGAAGGAACCTGTGGAGGAAGATCCCCTAAGGAAGCATACGGAGTTTCCCTCAGGCCCAGAGAACATCATTGTTCTCGGTGAAAGTGAGGAGAGTGAAGTGCCGGTCTCTGCAAGCGCTCCGAAATCCCCTATGGATAAAGAAAAGGAGGTCCAAAGCATTGAGCTTTCGAGTGCTAGTGACTCCTCTGTACCAGAAGCCCCAAGCGCTCCACTCATATCCCAACTAGAGGCAACAGCAGTGCAAACCTTGGGTGCCATGAGTTCTTTGTCTCTTGGTCCTCTTGCCCCACCTTCTTCTTCCTCCTCCTCTTTTGCATGGGTGCAGCCTCTTGTTGACAATAGGAAGAGAAAGTCTTCCTCACGAGTTTCAGGACCCAATTTTGATGTTGTGGAGGCCTTATTAGGAACTACTCCACCTACTCATGTAAAAAAATCCAGAGCTACCACCAGGATAGTGTCTAATGCTCAGGGTCAACAATTCCTGGAGATAGCCAAGCCTAAGGTAGACAAGCCAGAGCAAGATTTGCAAGCATCCGACCTTGAGCTCTCAAGAATTCCCATGGGAGAGTCTACCCCTGAAGGTGAGATCCACAATCTTATGGAAACAATCACTAGAGTCATTGGGAGGGTAGAGAAAGGAAAACAAACCATAGAGCGAGTTGGAGGAGCAGGGCCCATTCTTACAAGTTTCATCAAGTCACTGCTATCCAAGGACAAAGTTTTAGATCCTACCCCACTGACTACTCTTCCACCACCTGTGATTCTCAGCCAAGATGAGGTGCAGAGTATCAAAGATATACACAAGTATTCCATCTATGGAAGGGACATGGAGGCCATAGGGATGACATGCTCATTGCAGGATTGAATTTCATTGAGAGAAGCCTTCAAACTCAATGAGAAGGTAAATAATTTGCAACAGAAGCTCTCCTCCACTATTGGGAATATAGATAAAGAACTCAAACTCTGGAGCAGCTGCATAGTAGACCTTCACCTTATGGGACAGGCTGATGAAAATATTTTGATGGCAAGCAAGGTCTTCGATGATGTAAAAGATAACTTGTCAAAGTCATGGGTATACAACGTGGAATGGAAAATCAAGGTGCTGGAGGAGGCTTTGGGAGAGTTAAGAAATAGCTGGCAGAAGGGTGAGGCCTTCAAGATTCTAGTTATATCTACCTTCAAGGATATACATTACCATCTCCATGATGAGACTTCTAGTGTGCCTCTCTCTTTACAAGAAATCAAAGCTCAATTCAGAGCTTTTGTCAAAGAAAATTTGTTCAGGGAGGAGTCTATTTCCAAAGAAAAGATAAAGGAGATCTGCTCTCTCCAGTCTGCTATTGAGGAGGCAAATAAAGATTATCATACTCATGTCAAATTCGATAAAGAAATGGAGAAGTGCCTCGGATTTTGGACTCAGTCCACTGCCAACACATCAGTCCCACGAGGCAGAGACATAGCAGAGGCATTGAAAATATTCAGACAGTGGATCCTAAAGTTAGTGGGCCCCTCTCAGTCGTGATCACCTGTCTTCTTCTCCTAATTCTTCTCTTTTCTTCCTTTCTTCTCGGATTTAATGTAATTAGTTGAGGTATTTTTGATTGGCAGCCCTTTAACTAAACATTAGTTAAAAGAAGTAGTTACCAAAGAGTAACTAATTTGTAAACTATATAATGGCCTCTCCTCGCCATTTTTAAGGGAAGAGAACTTGGCTTATTTATAAAAGTGTAAAGAAATCACAAAGAAATCAATACAGAAGGATTTCCATTCTTTGTCTATCCGATTCCTTTTTATTCGTACGTTGTCCATTAAATATTGTTAGATCATTTGTTTACATTATGCTGAGAAGCTTTGTATTCTTGTAGATGTTATTTATAGAACTGTGTGTCTATTCAAATTTCATCTTATTAACGTAAGTACAAATGATCTTATTCCAATCCACTGTAATCTTGCATGCATAAGGAATTATTCTGTCATCTATAATTCTGGATGGTGCCTTTCTACTTATTTTCACATTTTCATTCCTCTGTCCTTTTGTAATTGGTAACCTATTTAGGAAACACTTTTATGATATCCAAGTTCCATAGTGAAACCATGCTTTGTATATGTGTAAATAGGTTCATTTCTGAATAAGGGAACCTCTCCCATTAAAGAGGAGGGACTTCTTTTCCCCTGACTGTTGCTCTTCTTAAAGTTCCTTTTTGATGACCAATAATTTTTGGCGACTCCGCTGGGGATTGAATTCCAGTTCTATAATCATTTATCGATCATCTTTTGATCTGGCGACTCCACATTTTACTCGAGGGAGAAGGGCCCTTGGTATTGAAGATTCTCAGTTTCAGCTTTTGGAATAGCAGGGTTTTCCTTTCCCTTTGCAAGAGAAATAGAGAGGCTCGTTCAACAAGCACTCCTCCTGTCAAAGATAGAATCCCTATGGGTGGTATTCCTTCAGAGAAAATCAGTCCTAATCTTCGAGCTCGATCCTTCTTTGGTGTTTCAGTTCCTCTTCAAGCCATTTTTCCAAGAATGGCGGTACCATTGCCTTGGGGCCATCGTGTTGGGCCTCTTGCCCTTCCTCAACCTTTGCATGAGTTACCTAGAGGTAATCGGAAGAACTTTCCTAAATTCAAGGGTGATGGCAAGGTACATCCTGATGAACACATCGCGGCCTTCATAGTTGCATGTGGAGTTCTAGGAGTTGAACATGAAGACGTCTCCGTAAGGATTTTTGTTGAGACTTTACAAGATAATGCTGCTGATTGGTTCTATCACCTTCCGTTGGAGCTATCACTAGTTGGAACATGATGAGAACTAGGTTTGAAAACCGTTTCAAACCGGTGGAAGACATGCATGCTTTGTTAGCCCAAATTTCTCAAATAAAGAAGGAATCACAAGATCCCATGAGAGAATTTGTGGCTTGATTCAATAGGTTAATTAACAAAATTCCACCAGACACTCAACCTGTAGATCAAATCCAAAAGTGCTTCTTCCTAAATGCCTAATTGCCCGAAGTTAGTTATGCATTGAGAAGGGCTAATCTTGCAACATTGGCTGAGGATCAAACTCTTGCTGTTAGTGTTGAAGATGATTTAATCATGTCGGGAAAGTTGAGGAGAGACCCTTCTAGATCTAAGTCTTCTCCTTCCTCCTCTTCCACTCCTGGACCTAATACTGATCCATTGGTACAAAAACTTGCAAATGATCTCATCGCCATTAAGAAACAATTGGCTCAACATGCTCCATATGCAGACGTTCCAAGGAGGAATTTTCAGCCCAAAAATCATTTTCCTGCTTCTCAAACAAGGCTAGCGCTTGAAGGACCTCCTATTAAAGTCCCTGTCAATGCAACCTGTGAAGTTGAAGAACCAGAGGATGAGGAGGTTAATGAAGATTGTGAAGAATTTGTTGAAGAAGTTGATGATGGAATGAAAGAACTTGAGGGATCTCGAGTTAATTTCTTCACCACTGAAGGTGTTGATGAAGGAGACATTATGATGAAGTAGTAGCAGACATGAATAGTGAATCATATGCTGTCATGACTCGAGAGCAAACAAATCAGAGGGAGAAAGTGATGCAGCCCACCAAAAAATCTAAGGAGCAGCCGGAAACTATCCCTGTAATTGTAAAAAGAGGATCTCCTATCCCCATTTCATCCACACCAAAGGTGAGTCCTGTCAATTCTACTACTAAAGTTACTTCTTTTTCTCCTAAAACTGATAAGCCTAGGATCCCAAGCGATGATAGCCCGTTCACTTCTGGGTCTTTCGATATTATTGATCACCTGAAAAAGACTAAGGTTCAAATCTCAGAGGCTGAATATTATCAAACCCATCCCAAGGATTTTGCTAAAATGATTCACTTTGTCAATTCTCATTCTAAAACTACCTCTAAAGGCCTTTTACCCACTCCATCTTCTGCACCACAGCCCAATCTGGTAGCCGTTGTCACCTCACCCAATGACAAAATCAAACCATTCTATGTGACACTCCTTATAGCCAGCCATAGGCTCAGTAATTGCGTCATAGACTCGGGGCATCAGACAATGTAATGCCTGCCAAAGTAGCCCATGCCTTAGGCCTAACTCTCACACGCACTTACGGATCTTGTTATTCCATGGAGAGTAAGGAAGTGCCCCTGGTCGGAAGAATTAAGGATGCACAAGTGGCTTTTGCTACTTTTCCTGAGAAGAAAGTTTTGGCTACTATCCTAGTAGCGGACATTCCTCCTTCATATGGGATGCTGCTAAGTAGGAACTTCTGTAAGGATGTGGGTGGAGAAATTCAAATGGATTGGTCACATGCCCTCATACCTGTTAATGGGAAAATGAAGAAGTTGTTTCCTGAGAAGCAGTCTGAGTATATTGTACAAAAAATAGATGATCCCAAAGCACAAATACTCTATGAGGATATGGGGCATGAAAACTACATGATTATGTCTCCAGAAGAAATCCAACTCCCCAAAGTGTCACCTAAGGATCCTAATGGTGTTTGGATATTAGAGTTTGATGGAAGTTGTTCTTCAGCTGGTTCTGGAGCTGGTGTCATATTGGTGTCACCTGAAGGAAGCATTCATCCTTTCTCATTCAAGTTGCAATTTGAAAATACCAATAATACAACGAGAATATGAAGCTCTCATTCTTGGATTCATGTGGCAAAAATAACAAGGTGTGAAGAATCTCCTAGCTCGTGGAGATGCGGAACTAATTGTCAAGCAAGTTAGAAACCTCTTCCAGGTAAAGAATAGAAGATTGAAACATTACAGGAATCAGGTTTGGGACTCCATTGAATTTCTTGATGCCTTCTCCATCGAAGCAGTGCCTAGGGAGGAGAATACCAGGGCTGATTCACTAGCAGTCTCGGGGTCATTGCTTATACCTCATCCTGATTTCTCTCAAGATAAGTTTACCATTGAGATGATCCATAGACCCAGTGTACCTGATAATACAAGTAACTAGAAAGTTTTCAATGATGATCAACACCTTCTTTCTTTCTTAGAACTCAAGGATAATTTTGAACAGTTGTACTTTGAAGGAAGTGATAATTTGCCTCATGAAAGTGTGCCCTTTAACGAAGAAGCCGTCAAAGAAGAAGAGGCGGATCAGGATGGATGTATCAAACTCAAAGGAAACAAGATTCCAAAAGGATTGGTGAGTTTAGAAGAACTGTTTGACAAACATGACAGGTATGTAAAGTTTAAAGCTTCTACTGGACCTCAACAATCAGCTGAATATGAAAAAGTTAATATTGGGAGTTCTACTGACCCTAAACTCGTGAACATTGGAAAATGTTGTACACCAGATGAGAGGAAGAAGGTAATTAATCTTTTAAAGAAGTATAAAGATGTCCTTGCTTATTCCTATGAAGATTTAAAAGCCTTTCAACCAAAGGAGATGCAACATTTTATCCCTCTCAAACCTGGAATTAAGCCTTTCAAACAGAAGCAGAGGCAATACAATCCTAAGATAGCTGACACCATTTTTCAGGAAATACAAAAGTTATTAAAAGCCAAAATCATTTTTCCTATTCACCATTCAACATGGATTGCCAATATTGTGCCTGTTAGAAAGAAAAATGGTGAGATCCGCATCTGTGTCAATTTTAGGAATCTGAATCAAGCTTCTTTAAAGGACAACTATCCTTTACCCATGATGGATCAGGTCTTGCAAGCAGTAACGGATCTGAAATGTTGTCTATGCTTGATGGCTTCTCAGGATATAACCAGGTAGAAGTTAATACCGCATATCAACACAAAATGGCTTTCACTACCCCTTGGGGTACCTTTTCTTACAAAAGGATGCCTTTTGGGCTCATTAATGCTGGTGCCACTTTTCAAAGGGCTATGGACTTGGCCTTTGGAAGTTTGAAAGGAAGTGTATTGTCGTATACCTTGATGACTTGACTGTATTTTCTAAAACAAGGACAGATCATTTTTAGCACCTGGAAACAGTTCTTCTGAAATGTAGAGAACATGGGATCTCTTTAAATCCTAAGAAATCTATTTTTTGTGTCACGGAGGGGAAATTATTGGGGCACGTTGTCTCCAAATATGGTATAAAAATTGATCCTGAGCGAGTTCAAGCTATTCAGAAAATTCCTCTTCCAACTAGCAAGAAAGGAGTGCACTCTTTCTTTGGTAAGATTAACTTTCTGAGGAGATTCATCCCTGATTTTGCAGAGCTAACTTTGAATATCTCTCAAATGATGAAAGGAAAATAGATGTTTGGTTGGTCTCCCAAAGGGAAAGGGGCTTTTGAAGGTATTAAAAAGGCTATTGCTAAGACTCTTGTTTTAGCGTGTCCAAATTTCAACAAAGATTTTATTATCTATTGTTATGCCACAGATAACACCCTGGCTGTTGTTCTGACTCAAAAAGATTCTAATGATCATGAACTCCCAATTGCATTCATGAGCTACATTCTAAAAAATCATGAGCTAAGATACACCATAATGGAGAAACATGCTTTTGCAGTGGTTAAAGTTGTCAAGTAGTTTCGTTTTTACATTCTTAATTCTCACTCCACAGTATTTGTACCAGATACAACCATCAAGTCCATTCTCACACAACAGGAGTTCGGATCCAAGAGAGGGAACTAGGTGGCCAAGGTCCAAGAATATGACATTGACATCAGACCAACTAAGCTCATTCATGGAAAAGGCTTGTGTGAGCTCATTGCTGAGGGAGTTGGACATGGGTTACTGGAGGATGAGGCTGATCTTCCTACCGTTTTGTTTCTTGGCTCAATCGATGAATGGTATGCTGATATCACACATTTTCTCACCTATGGGGAGTGCCCCTCTCATTTGAATACCAAAGAAAAGAGAGCTGTTAAACTAAGGTCAGCCCAATATGTTTTGTGGGAAAATGCCTTGTTTAAGCGTGGATTGGATGGGAGATTTTTAAAATGTGTGGACAAGGAACAACAGAAGAAGCTACTTTCTACTTTTCATAATCAGGCATGTGGAGGGCACTACTCATCAACTATTACTACTCATAAGATTCTTCGTGGAGGATATTACTGGCCTACCTTGTTCAGGGATGCATCAAAGTGGGTTGATAAATGTGAAGCATGTCAGACTTTCGTGGGTAGACCCAAGTTGGCCTCTTTGCCCCTTAAACCAGTTGTGATTGAAGAGCCTTTTCAACAATGGGGTTTAGATTTCATTGGGACACTTAATCCCTCTTCTAGTGCTGGTCATACCCATGTATTAACCACCACAGATTATTTCACCAAGTGGGTAGAAGCCATTCCAGTAAAGAGTACTACTTCAGAAGTAGTATGCAGTTTTATCAAAGAAAACATCTTGGTAAGGTATGGTGTGCCAAACAAGATCGTGACAGATAATGCTTCAAATTTTTCTTCAACCGAGATGATGGATTTTTGTTATGGATATGGCATCTCCCTGGCTCACTCCTTAGATTATTATCCTCAGGGGAATGGACAAGCAGAATCAACAAATAAAAATCTGGTGGCTATAATAAGGAAATTAGTTAATGAGTCCCAACGGAACTGGCACAAGAAACTCTATGATGCTCTTTGGGTAGATAGGATCATGCCTAAGAGAGCCATTGGGATGTCTCCTTTTCAGGTAGTATATGGAGTGGAAGCTCAATTGCCAGTCACAGTGGAGCTACCAGCCTTGCATCTAATGAAGGCCATTGAAGACACCAGTTTCAATGATTCTTTGGATAAGAGGATCATGTACCTCTACAAATTGAATGAGGACAAATTGAAAGTTGCTGATAGGATATCTACCCACCAACAGAAAGTAAAGGTTTTATTTGATAAAAAGGCCAGGTTTAGAGATTTCAAAGTTGGAGACATTGTTTTATTGTGGGATAAAAGGCATGAACCTCGTGGCAGCCATGGCAAGTTTGATTCCCTTTGGCTCGGACCTTTCAAGATCAGGCACTTTGCTGGTAAGAATTATTTTTACCTTGATTATATGGATGGTTCTTCTCTCCCACTTCCTTATAGTGGGCAGTACCTGAAATTGTTTAAGTCATAGGTGATTAGGAAGTCCTTTTGTATATTCTGTATAGCGTTTTTTTTTTCCTTCCTTCTCTTTGTTTTGGTGTGTTGTCTTCTGTATTGTTTTGATTTGGTGACTCATGGCCCAATGGATAAGGTACTGGTCTACTTCCCCTAGTTTGTCTGAATTCTTGCCTTGTCTCATTCTTTGAACTTATGCCAAGTCATCCCCAGAAGGAGCCAGTTGTTGTCCACTCAAAATTTCCCTGCTTTTGAGAAGTTGAAAATTGAAAATTTTGAAGTTAAATGTCTTTTCTGTTGTCCTGGTAATGTGAAAAGTCAAGAAATTGGAAAAATCTACATTTTTGGGTCATTTTGTGTGATTTTCGGGCCTGTCGGACATTTTTGTCCCAAGTGTCCCAAGTTCATTCGGGCTCTCTGTTCCCCGATCGACCGCTTTACCCGAAGTCCGTTTCTTTCGGGCCCGTCGGAACTTTTTGTCCCAAGTGTCCCAAGTTCACCGGACTCATTGTTCCCTTTTCATCCGATTCGGCCGAATCATGTACTCCGCATACTTTCGTCCCTCATGTCCCAGAAGCATTTGTGCATACTTTTCCCGCATCGCCCATATCGGCCGAATCGCGCTTTCGCGTCCCGCGTGTCCCAAATGAACCAAAGGCCATTCGAGTTAATTTTCCCGCTCTTCACAAATATCTTGCTTTCCAAGTTGGTAGGTGTGTATTTAATGCACATTAATTGTCTTTCTCTCTCCCAAACGGCTATATAATGAACTGGCCCCTATGCGTTTTGCACACTGCTTTCTTGCTATCCATTGCTCATACCTTTGCGATCAAAATTTTTATGCACATACTCATTTCCCCTACAATTTCATCCCGAGTCTAGATTGCAACCTTGGCTCCTCAAATTGCTAACAACATGAAGATTAAATTCCAAGGCCAGGAGCAAGTCTCACCACTCGAGTCTGCCATTCCCGATATCGGGGACAGTGAGGTTCGCCACCTCGACTTTGGAGATTTTTGGGCAAGAATGATAGACGCGAACCCTTCACCTATGGCACAAATGATTCATGACAGTGGTTTGGCATTCCGGTGGTTTCCCTATCTCGGTGCAATGCGTAGATATAGTACTCTCCTACGGTGCTCATTTCAACCCTGATTCGAGTGAGCTGACGAATGTGCATGGGGAACTCATCGCCAAACTTGACGCTGCCACCATTGGCACTACCCTAAGAATTCTAGAGATGGAAAATGCTATAGTAATTTCTCAAAACCAGGCACAAGCCCTCTTCGATCAGGACAGTGAGAAATATAAGGCATGGGTGGTGAAGTCCTGGCTTAAAAACCCTAAAAAGGGGGTGTCTCGTCTATCCAAGGTTCTTTTCCATGCAGATTTCAATGAGGAATTGTCGTATTTTATAATCCTACTAGCTCGGGTCATGGGCTTACCCTCTACAAATGAGTTCCATTTCTGGATGTGCCCACTTATCAATATGGTGTGCGAAGGAACTCAAAATATCAATTAGGCAGAGATCATTAGTATGAACCTAGCAGAGTAGCTATCCAATGTACAACAAACCAAGAAGTTCTATATGACTTCATACTTGATGTATACTCTGGCAGCATCAAGGCAATGGTTTGGCTTCTCATACATTGATGCTCACAAGGGTGACCCCGTATATGCCTACTGCCCTCAGTTCACCTTGAAACTAGCAATCGCAACTTTAGAAGGGTGAATGATGCTTTCACCATGTACATTGTTAGGCTTCTGGAGAGTGATACAGTGAGGAGATTTTCTGATGAAGCTATGAATCTGATATCGCACTATGGTGCCTACTTCATCCAATTTAGAAAATTTTCCTATATAAGGCTTGCTGGCTATGAGAGCACCCCTCTCAAGCTCCCCATGTTGTGTAATGATAAAATGGCCTTAATAGAAGTATGCAAGCAATTGGAAAAGTTGCACAGAACCTGCAGGGATAAGAAAATTACTGGCTTGCACTTCCCCATCACTTTGGGAAACTACACCTGCAAAATGGCTCTAGATGCACAAAACATAGAAAGAGCCCTAGCTCCCATCACTGTCCATTTCTTCAGGCCAAGAACCTGTTTTGACTTGAAGAAGTTTATTGAGCAGAACATCAAGATCACTTATCATCATAGGGCAGACACAGAAGATTATTGGGCTGACTGTGTTGATGATTTTGAAGCAAGAAGGAGGCATTATGGTAGATTTTCTCTTCAACTAATTCAAGAGCTTAACCTGTACCAAGTTCCTAAAGGGCTCTAGGATGATAATTCTAACCTGTACTCATATGAGTATGATAATGTGGTCAAACACACTCCCTTGGAGGATTTGGATTGGTTCAAAAAGGAGAAGGATGATCTGGTGGAAATCCTAGCTCCCATCTTGGTAAGAACCAAAATCTGGTTTGACAGGAGAGTTCGCGAACTCAGAAGGCACTCAGGTGAGTCCTCCAAAGACACCTCAACACCAAGAAAAGAGGCATTGTCACCTGATTCGAGAGCACCTATGCAGACCCCTCCTGCCTCATCAACTCAAGGTCCCACAGTCTCCACTCCTTCCTCATCCACCCAGGTATACCAAAAGAAAGTCAAAGAAGTCAAGAAGGAACCTGTGGAGGAAGATCCCCTAAGGAAGCATACGGAGTTTCCCTCAGGCCCAGAGAACATCATTGTTCTCAGTGAAAGCGAGGAGAGTGAAGTGCCGGTCTCTACAAGCGCTCCAGAAGCCCCCATGGATAAAGAAAAGGAGGTCCAAAGCACTGAGCTTCCGGGTGCTAGTGACTCCTCTGTACCAGAAGCCCCAAGCGCTCCACTCATATCCCAACTAGAGGCAACAGCAGTGCAAACCTTGGGTGCCATGAGTTCTTTGTCTCTTGGTCCTCTTGCCCCACCTTCTTCTTCCTCCTCCTCTTTTGCATGGGTGTAGCCTCTTGTTGATAGTAGGAAGAGAAAGTCTTCCTCTCAAGATCTCAGGACCCAATTTTGATGTTGTGGCAGCCTTATTAGGCACTACTCCTCCTACTCATGCCAAAAATCCAGAACTACCTCCAGGATAGTGTCTGATGCTCAGGGCCAACAATTCCTGGAGATAGCCAAGCCTAAGGTAGACAAGCCAGAGCAATATTTGCAAGCATCCGATCTTGAGCTCTCAAGAATTCCCATGGGAGAGTCTACCCCTGAAGGTGAGATCCACAATCTTCAGGAAACAGTCACTAGAGTCATTGGGAGGGTAGAGAAAGGAAAACAAACCATAGAGTAGTTGGAGGAGCAGGCTCAGATTCTTACAAGTTTCATCAAGTCACTTTGCTATCCAAGGACAAAGTTTTAGATCCTACCCCACTGACTACTCTTCCACCACCTGTGATTCTCAGCCAAGATGAGGTGCAGAGTATCAAAGATATACACAAGTATTCCATCTATGGAAGGGCTATGGAGGCCATGGTGGATGACATGCTCATTGCAGGATTGAATTTCATTGGAGAAGCCTTCAAACTCAATGAGAAGGTAAATAATTTGCAACAGAAGCTCTCCTCCACTATTGGGAATATAGATAAAGAACTCAAACTCTGGAGCAACTTGCATAGTAGACCTTCACCTTATGGGATAGGCTGATGAAAATATTTTGATGGCAAGCAAGGTCTTTGATGATGCAAAAGATAACTTGTCAAAGTCATGGGTATACAACATGGAATGGAAAATCAAGGTGCTGGAGGAGGCTTTGGGAGAGTTAAGAAATAGCTGGCAGAAGGGTGAGGCCTTCAAGACTCTAGTTGTATCTGCCTTCAAGGATATACATTGCCATCTCCATGATGAGACTTCTGGTGTGCCTCTCTCTTTACAAGAAATCAAAGCTCAATTCAGAGCTTTTGTCAAAGAAAATTTGTTTAGGGAGGAGTCTATTTCCAAAGAAAAGATAAAGGAGATCTTCTCTCTCTAGTATGCTATTGAGGAAGCGAATAAAGATTATCATACTCATGTCGAATTTGATAAAGAAATGGAGAAGTGCCTCAGATTTTTGACTCAGTCCACTACCATCACATTAGTCCCATGAACCAGAGACATAGCAAAGGCATTGAAAAGATTCATACAGTGGATCCTAAATTCAGTGGGCCCCTCTCAGTCATGATCACCTGTCTTCTTCTCCTAATTCTTCTCTTTTCTTCCTTTCTTCTCGAATTTAATGTAATTAGTTGAGGTATTTTTGATTGGATGCCCTCTAACTAAACATTAGTTAAAAGTAGTTACCAAAGGGTAACTAATTTGTAAACTATATAATGGCCTCTCCTTGCCATTTTCAAGGGTAAGAGAACTTGGCTTATTTATAAAAGTATAAAGAAATAAAAAAGAAATCAATACAGAAGGATTTCCATTCTTTGTCTATCCGTTTCCTTTTTATTCGTAAGCTATCCATTAAATATTGTTAGATCATTCGTCTACATTATCTGAGAAGCTTTGTATTCTTGTAGATGTTATTCATAGAACTATGTGTCTATTCAAATTTCATCTTATTAATGTAAGTACAAATGATCTTATTCCAATTCACTGTAATCTTGCATGCATAAGGAATTATTCTGTCATCTATAATTCTAGATGGTTCCTTTCTACTTATTTTCAAATTTTCATTCCTCTGTCCTTTTGTAATTGGTGATCTATTTAGGAAAATCTTTTATGATATCCAAGTTCTATTGTGAAACCATGCTTTGTACATGTGTAAATAGGTTATTTTCGTAATAAGGAACCTCTCCCATTAAAGAGGAGGGACTTCTTGTCCCCTCGACCGTTGCTCTTCTTAAAGTTCCTTTTCGACGACCAACAAGATATTACATTGCATTGTTATATGTTGCGTGGAGTTTGTATTTTCAGCAATGGTCAATTGTTCGTAGTATGCCTTTTCATTTCATTCTACGTTTGTCGTATGCTTATATTTTTCATAAGGACCAATGAAGTAGGTCTTATGGATATGTGATGACATGAAATTATTCCAATACACAAAGGGCTAGAGGTTAAGCTCTTATCTCCCTTCCTCCATATTTCTTCTACATTGCTTTCCTCTCATCCCTAATCTTCTAACTTCTTTGGGGCATCCCGCCCTTCCCATTCATGTATCTATCTCTCACCTTTTCGATCGTCAATCACCTTCCTTCATCACCCCATTGAGACTCAAGGGGGCATATCTCCCTCTTACTAATTTTTCTTCTATCCCTTCAAAATTTCTTCCATCTACTATCTTTGAAGTGGCATCACTTACGCCACCCCAAAGAGGGGAAAATGTAGACACCCATAATTACGCCCAAGCAATTTAAATACTTAAATTGTGCTAATTATCTCCTTTCTCGAAAATCAATGACATATCATCAAAAGCACTCATATTCCCTCTTATTTTCGTTAATTAATTACAATACACTAATTGATTAAGTCACCTATCCAACTAACATCCTGATTAACGACCTTCCATTAATTATTCACCCCTTCTACCTAGACTAATTAATTATTATTAATTAATTAGCTTTCCCTTCCATTTAACTAATAAATCAATATTTAATTGATTTAATCCCCTTTAATATCTTAAATTGTACTAATATTCCTATAATTAGCTTTTATAAGCTTACATCTACCTATTAGTTAATCACCTTTGATTAATTAAAACACCCCCAACTCCCATGACTTGCTAAGCATAAATTAAACCCTTCTAAAGTAAGGTTACCTTTTATAAAGCAACCTTATCCATTCCTAATCATGTTTTACCTTTATCCCACATGCAAAGGGATGAAGTGTTTCTTTTATCCATTGGACTATATAAGGAGCCCTCCTTCTACCTTTATACCTACACCTAAACTCCTTGAGAAAGAAAATGCAAAGCATATAGCAAAATAGACTAAGATCTTGCCTTTTTTTTTCTCTTGAGAGTTCATCATCTTGAAGAGTTAAGCCTCTTTCCTAAGTGCTTAGGTCATATGGGAGGTGTCAAAAGGGTCTTGTAGCCCAAATTTGACTAGCCCTCATTCCTAGGTTCTTGGAACACCAAGGAAAACCATTTTTGATAGCCATGGAGCCTACTTAGGTCCATTCATTTATTTTTTGTTAGAGAATAGAGGATTTAGATGCTTAACATTATTAGTTTCAAAGTTTTGTATATTGATGAATGTTAGCATCTAACCCTTGTTTAATTATTATCATGATGGTGCTTAGTAGTTTGTTTAACTTTTGCTAATTAAGGCTATTTAGGTGTTAGTATTTAATCACATTAGCATTAGTTTAAAAACAACACATGCACACAACTTATTAAGCAAAAGAACATCATAATCTAGTTTTTGAACTAATGAGTCAAGTGGTACCTAAATTTTAACTTTGTCCTTTCTCTTTATTTGTACCTTTTTTATCTTTCCTAACATGATTAAGTCATATACCACTTTGATCGTAAGCTTTTTTGCCCCATCCAAATCAGTTGGTTTAGTTATTATCATCATAAAAATTACCTCGGAAGTTGGGCATTCATGAAAAATCTTAACTTGTTATCTTCCAAATGTCGGGAAACTTCATGGATGTTGTAGAAAATTATATTAAACTTTTCCAAAACTCCCTCATTTTTTAAAGGTATCTTTCTTTAGTTGATACCATTGGGCCAAAAGTACATGAGTATCTTCTATAGGTTTGAATCTAGTTTCAAATTTAGTATTCATATCATTCCAATTAGTTATATAAATTCTTGGCAAGTGATAAAAATAGTTCATGGATGCATCTTAAAATATTCTACAAATAGTTTAATTGATACATACTCGATCCGACTCTTAGTGCCTCCACAAGTAGTGACGAATGTGTTAGGGAATAAGGGATAAAATATGTGGAATAATCCCTCACGAGAATCGCAACAAGATAGAAACTAATATGCAGAAATTATTGCAGAAATTATTACAGATCTCAAATAAAATTGTAGAATAAAATAACACAACACAAAGAGACAATATTTAACATGGTTCACCCAATTTGGGCTACGTCCACCAAGAATCACTTGCTCAGATTTTATTACAAGCCACTGCTCTCTCAATACAATACCTAGATCCATTTGGAGCTATGCTCAACAAACTCTACAGAATTCACAGCCGAATTCAAAACACATTTGCAATACATTTGCTTGTACATCTATCATATGCATAAGACCATATAAATAGACAATCGCTTGCTTAGCTTTTACAAAACTATGGGTATCAAAACCATGGGAAAAACCCATCCCATAAACCTATGGGTCAAAAAACTCGTCCATATGAGAAAAGCACGTTTCTCGATATTTCGGGTGCAATTTTTCGAGGCCAAAAATTTATGCCAAAAAAAAATTCGGGGCTACGCCCCAAACCCCTATTCTCAGGGGCTGCGCCCCGGACCCCACTCGGGGCCCCCCCGAACCCAGCGAGGATACATGAAAAGTGTACAATACTCTTAGTGTACAGTCTTCAACACTTTCACACATGAAAACAGGCTCCACAACCTAATAGAATCTTTGTAATGTGGTCATCTAGATCTGCTTCCCATCACCATAGAACCTGGGAAATTTTTTTCTTGACCCTTTAGGTAAATCATGTAGATGTAGGGTGAGAGATAATGGGAATGTATTTTACCCCCAGTCAGCGATTCTTGTTTGATCCATTGGTGTTCTTCTTTAACTTCTTATTCTACTTCAACTATTTCAAGAATTTATTTGCTAACTTCCTTTTTGTGGAGGGATATAATTCAATGGTTCAACTTCAACTCGAGCACCAGGATATTCAAGATGCAATGTTTGGTCAAATTCAGGGAAGTAATACTAATTTTTTTCTCTTTGCATTCTCGATTAATAGGAAGTTGGAATTCTACTTGCAATCATTATTAAAAATTAGGATCAATTCTACCACTAGCTCTTTAATATCTCGTATATAATATTTCTACAAACTTTAATGTACAATTAAAACAAATTTATTTTAGGCCATTCTCTATTGATGTTTAACTTGTCTTCCTCTTTCTAAAGATTTGACACATTATTCTTTATAATTTAGAACTCTTGTAGCATCTTGGTAATGGAATAAATTTATTCTATTATGCCGAATGGCCTCCCTCAAGTCCGATGCAATGTATTCTTTGGTATGGAAAATAATTTTAGGTCTTAGGAATGGGGGATTACTAGGAATAGCCATTAGTGGAAGACATAAGGCTCAATGCATTTTACAATTTCATATTTTTATTATTTTTAGATATCTGATATTTCATATTTTGTGGAATATATAAGGGTACAGAATAGAAAAATATACCCCATGGTGGGCACCAAAATTTTTTTGTGAAATAATTTGTCATTAGGAAAAATTATTTGATTTTCACCAATGCTCTAAGAAAACGTCCCTCCTACTTGAAACGAAGGTTCCCTTATTGTATGTGAATAAAAAAATTACGTGGTTAACCAATAGGTTGGGGATCTAAAATGAAGACTCCTCTACACTTGTGGAAAATGCTTGTAATTTTATGCAATGGAGGAATTTGTAAGGAAGGTGAAGTATTGGGAGAGGGAATTTAGAGAGACAATTAATACTACAATTAGGATGAATAATATTCTCATAAGTATTAACCATAGACATATCAACACACAATTAAAAATAATGAAAAATATACTAGTGATATCAAGACAAAATAAACTATGAGCATAAAATATCATTCATTCATTCATTCATCTAGAAAATCTAAAACACCTTTCTTCATTGACATGTGTTGGAAAGGAAATTTTTTGGGGGGAAAACTTGTGGAATCCTTTCCAATGCTCTGGGAATCAAAGTCCTTCTACTTGACTGGTGCAACTACCGTATATGCATGCGCAAGAAAATGTGGATTTCTGCAATGGCCTTTCGATTTGGGATCTAGTAGGGGCACTCTCCACTGACCTTTTGGAAAATCTTGCAAGTACTTGCAAGAGAGAAATTTTGTCGAAAGTGGAAAAGGGAGTGAGAAAAGAGGTAGGATAACTAATGTTGTAGGTAGGAAATCAGATTCCTGCACACACTAATTAGAAAATTCATCACATGCATTCATGGGAAGAAACAACCCTGCAAATGGCAACAAGATGAGATAAGATCATGAACTCAAAGTTTCTAAAATCTCCTCATCAAAGAGGCTATGAAATCCCTCTTCTTGTATTGATGCTTAATCAGAAAGTTGTACATAGTGGAGAAATGGAGGAAATTGAAAGAAGGGGGAAAAATAGAAGAAAAATGGCTAACTCCTTTTCTTTCTCCAAGTACAATGCACTTGTGAGTTTACCAGGTCAATTACCATCACTTACAATGAATTTTAGAGTCCATCATATAGCCCGTAAGAAATAGTTACAATCTACTCAGGTGAGAAAGAAATAGTTACAACCTATTCTAACTGTTTGTGCCCCTTTAATTTCTTGATTCATAGAGAAACACTTATGGCAGAAAGAAACAATTTTTAAAAGATTCAACTATTACTTTATTTTTCTAGTTAAAACACAAAGCTATTTGATTTTCTTTTACAAATTTAAATATGGGATGCCCATGTGGAAGGAATTGATTAGAACAAGCCCACAGATGCTTTGACTGTTTACCTTTTGTTTGGCGGGGCCGTATATCTAAACCTGGATGTGTGGTGGGCCAACGCTCATTTGGAACTTGCCTCTATATTTTGTCTTTGAAGTTGCACCAGGATAACACGTGGAGAGCTCACAATGCTTTCATACCTAGCTGATCCGGGGTCTGTCCCTTTTTGACTCATGTTGACCCTTTGACAAATGGAGAGTCAGCGTTGATTTTATTTTCCACTTTAGAAGTGCCTTCTTCAAATTGTGCCAAGCTAACATGTGGAGAGCTCTGCAAGTTCTTTCATACTTAGCTGATATGGGGTTTGTTCCTATTTGACTTATGTTGACATCTAGACATGTGGAGAGCTAATTCTGATTTGAGTTTCTACTTTGGAAGCACCTTCTGAAATTGTGCCAAGCTGATGCGTGTCTCCTTCTGTTGGGGTCAAATTTTTAGTAGCCAACTCTATCTCCTTAGCTATGTGGCAAGATGGTGAAACTTGGAGACTGACTCTTGGGTTTTACTTTTGAAATGGTGTCGTTGTGACACGTGGAGACCTCTGCCAACCCACCCTCACTTAGTAAATTTTTAGCGATCGGCTCTGTCCCTTTTGGACCTGGGACATGTGGAGGACTAGCACAAGTTTGAGGACTACCCCCAACTTTGAATCTTGAAACTACGTCGATGAGGCACATGGATCCATCCACTAATCCTTCTATACTTAAATAATTTTAGCCCGTTTTACCTTCATTTTGTACAGGACATGTGGAAGTCCTACGCCTAATTGTGACTGTCCCTTGGGCCCTACCTCCTTAGTTATGTTGTTTGGACATGTGGAGGCTTCCATTGGACCTTGAAATATGACCGAACCGCATCAAATCAGAGAGACCCTTGTATTATCTGTGGATTTTGAGGTAAAATTTAACGGGGAAAATTTACCCGTCATTCCCGACTATGTAAAAATGCAGAGAAGAAGAAAACTCCATCATTTTGCACCTGATTTTCAAATTTATTTTGCGATCCAAGGAATTGAAAAAAATAAAAGGTTTGATGATCTAGGGGCATAGAAATATTGACAATTTCATTCAAATGAGGACAAGAATAAAATTTACATGCGTCTAACAGAAAACGAGCAGCTTATTGAAACAAGCAGGCTGGGGATTTGAAACAACTCTAGGACATGGAATTTTCTATCTCTTCAAATTTTCAACTTGGCTTAAATACTTTAGGAGGGTGAGAGATCAAAATCTCAAATTTAAATTGGAAAAAAAAAAAAGTTTTTGGGAGACAACAACTGGCTCTAGCTTGGGGACATGGCATGGACTAAGCATGGCGAAGATGTGGTATGAGGATCCAAAATCTCAATTTTTAAACCCTGTAATTCATTGACTAGTGCCTTATCCATTGGGACTTGTAGAGTCATGAATAACCTTGATAAATATAGATCAGAAGAAGGAAACACATGAGCACACAATGGGAAGGAAACACATGACACACAACAGAAAGGGGAAACAAAACCACACAATGGAAATGGAAACACACCTATGGTACAAGGTAGGGGACAACCCATTTTCACTGATGATATAATTTCAAGTATTTTCCACTTTGAGGAAATTATAGTGGCATTCCATCCAAGTATGAGAGAAGGAAAAAAATTTCATCACAAGCTTCATGAATCAGGAACGGGCCGAGCCATAATGAATCAAACTTTCCATGGCTGCCTCTAGGTTCTCTACTCTTGTCCCATAGTAGAATGAAGTCTCCAACCTTGAATTCTCTTTCCTTGGTATTCTGGTCAAAGTTATTCTTCACTTTTAACTGATGCTCCTTAATTCGATCCACCACTTGGGATGTATTTTCTTCTAGATTTTCCAGATATAGGATCCTCTTGTCAATGGAATCCTTGTACTGGCCATCTTCTATTTCCTGTAATAGCTTGAGAGCTAGCATCTCAATTGTGAGGGGAATTTATGATTCAACTCCATACAACAGTTGGAATGGTGACATACCTATTTCCTTTTTGGGAGTGATCCTATCCACCCACAATGCATCATACAACCTTTTGTGCCAATTCCTTTGATTCTCATTTACAAGCTTGCAAACAATGGTCACAATGTTCTTATTGCTTGACTTAGCTTGCCCATTTCCTTGGGGATAGTAGTCAGAAGAATGAGATAGGGAGATTCCAAAGCCATAACAAAACTCTGTGAGCTCCCTTGAAGAGAAATAGGTATCATTATCTACTACAATCTTATGTGGCACTCCAAAATAGACTATGATATTCTCCTTGATGAAGTTACATACTATTTCAGTGCTAGCCTGTTTGGTTGGAGTTGCTTCCACCCATTTGGTGAAGAAGTCTGTTGCTATGTGAGCACATAGGTATGCCCTACACTTGAGTGAGGGTTCAAAACACCAATGAAGTCCAGCCCCCATTGTTGAAATGGTTCTTCAATAACCACAGGCCTGAGTGGCAATGTAACTAGTTGTGGCCTTCCAACAAATTGTTGGCATGATTTGCAATTGGAAACCCAATCCTGAGTGTCTGCAAAGATGGTGGGCCAATAATACCTTCCTCGGAGGATCTTGTGTGTAGTGACCATTGCTGAAAAATATCCACCATGTGCTTGGCCATGGTATGCTTTAAGTAGCTTTTCCTATTGCTCTTTATCTACGCACATGAGGAAACAACCATGTAGGCCTATTTTGTAGAGCACATGATTCCAGATTACAAATTTAGCTACCTTCAACTTGAGTGTTCTCCTTTTATTGTAATCAAGATGGGGAGGGAATTCTCCATAAGTCAAGTAGTAGGCAATATCAGCATACCACTCATCGGTAGTGGTGACTAAGAAAACATGTGGGTTGTCTTAAAAAAAATTAAGCGAGAACAATTTTCTTCACTATGCTTTGAGTTTTAAGTATTTCATCTTCAGTAATAAACTTGCACAAGCCATTTCCCTTACCATATTGGAGGGTTGAGTCTCCAAGTCATACTCTTGAGTTTTTACAATCCAATTTCCTCTCTTAGATCCAGGATCTTGCTGAGTCAAAATGGATTTGATTGCACTGTCAGGGACCAACACAATAGTGTGAGAATTGAGCATGTAAAACCTAAATTTTTTTCAGCCTTGTTCCATTTGAAACTTGCTTTTTGTTTCATCATGGAAGTGATGTGCTTTGTCAATTGAGTAAACTCAGGCATAAAACGATGAAGAAATTTTACCTTTCCAAAGAAAGAATAAACTCCTTTCTTGCTTATGGGTAGGGCTGATGATTGAATGGCTCTAATCCTCTCAAGATCAATGTGCACTCCATGTTTATTCACAATGTGCCCCAACAAATTTCCTTCTGTGACTCCTAAAATTAAGTTCTTGATTTAGTGATATGTCATGTTTTCTACACCTTGCAAGAACTTTCTCCAAGTGATAGATATGATCTCCCCTCTTCTTTGAGAATACTGTGAGGTCATCGAGATATATGCCAATACAATGTTTCAAATATTTGAAGCCCAAGTCCATTTCCCTTTGGAAAGTAGCTCCTGCATTGATTAGGCCAAAAGGCATTCTATTGTAGGCAAAAGTGCCCCAAGGTGTTGTGAAGGTTGTCTTGTTGCAATCCTCTTCTGCCACTTTGATTTGATTATACCTTGAGAATCCATCCAAAAATGAGAGCATTTCAGATCCAGTGACTTCTTGCAAAATGTGGTCCATGATTGGAAGAGGGTAATTGTCCTTTAGGGATGCCTGATTTAGATTTTAAAAATCTACACATATCCTTATTTCGCCATTCTTCTTCCTCACTGGCACAATGTTGGCTACCCACGTCGAATGGTGGATGGGAAAGATTATTCTTGCATTGAGCATATTTTTGACCTCCTCCTTGATGGTATCAACAATCTTTGGGTTATAAGGCCTTTGTTTTTGCCTAAAGGGCTTAACACCCTGCTTCAAAGGAATTGAGTGGTGTATTTCTTTTGGATGTAAGGATTTGAGTTCATCATAAGAGTAGGCCAAGACATCTGAGTATTTCTTGAGTAAAGAAACAAACCTTATTTTTTCTTCAGGTGAGAAACATTTTCCAATATTGACCATCCTTGGCTCCTCTGGGGTACCAATGTTTTCTTTATCAAAATCAGCCGGGCACCGAGAAGATTGTTTTTCTTTCTCTTGAATGATTATGTCATGTTTGTCAAAGAGGTATTCTAAAGAGACTAGGCCTTTTGGAATTTTCTTCCCTTTTAATTTGATTACTCCTCATCATCAATCCCTTGAATTCCTTCTTTCTCTTCTTTGGGGGCTGCTTCACGGTGTGTATTTTCACCTCCTTCAAAGAAGAGAAAATTGAAATTATCCCTTTGTTCCAAAAAAAGTATAGAATTTGGTTATCATCATTGAAGACTTGCCAATGATTTGCATTGTTTGGTACACTAGGCATTAATACCATTTTGATGGTCACTTTGTCTTTACCAAAAGAAGGATGAGGTGTCATTAGGGAATCTAACACTTTGCAAGAGAGTTATCCTTTTCATTATGTTCCCTTGGAATAACTTCTATGGAGAATGCATCAAAAGATTTAATGTAGTCCGACACTCTATTTTTGTAATGCCGAGTCTTGGATTCTTAACGTGATATTTTTGGTGGACCTTCTTTACTATGACCTCAAAGATCACCTTGACATCTCGGTTTCTTGATTCCCATGTCCTCTACTATGCTCATGCCTAAGATTAGTGCTTCATACTCTAAAATGTTATTTGTATTATCAAATTGTATCTTATATGAAAAGGGGTACAACTAATTGGTAGGAGAGTACAATACTACACTAGCTCAGGCAGCCTGCTCTGGAGTGACTACCATCAAATTACATTGTCCAAATTTGATCTTACTCTTCCTCCATGAGAAGTGGTAGGTTCTCCTTTTTTTTGATGTGAGGAAGTAATTTCCTAGCCCACAATCTTGAAAGAGAATGTTAGCTCTTGGATCATCAAAATTTCATACTATGAACTTCATCTTTCTTACTGGAAGAAACTTCTTCATCTCTCTTTTTACTGGGATAGTTGTAGATGACCAATCCATTTTTATTTCTCCACCCAGGTCTCTGAAGAAACTCCTACTCAATAGCATATCAAAGGATGCTAGGATGTCTGCTACCAGTATGGTTAGGAGCACCTTCTTGTCTGGAAAATCAACTAGTGCTACCTGTGCACCTTTGATTCTTCCTACCAATGGAACTTGTTTATATTCCATTGAGTAGTAGGTGAGATTTAACTAGGTCAAGGTGAGGCCTAGAGCATTTGTAACTTTAACTATAATCACATTGTCTAAGGCTCTATAATCTATGATGCAATTATTCAACTAGAAACCTTTGTTGATGAGTGAAAGGTAAAAAGATTCACCTCTATTGGTGTTGAGGGAACTAAGGGATATAATTTTTGGGAAGGTGGTGTGGATGGTGTGGGAGTAAGCATTTAGAATTTGGGCTTGAAGAGATAGGGTTACCCTTATAAATCTGCATTGATGAATCTATCAAATTCGACAGTATGTGTTTGTAGGTAGTCTATTTTGGAGAGCTGGACTTTGGTTTTGCTTGCATTTTCTACAAATTCAAATGGGGAAATGTTGGGAAAGGAAGAGGCTCCTAAAATGGAGGAAGATTGACATGGTAGAGACTTTTCTACTTTTGGTGTTGGGTTCTCTTTTTCAGATGTAACAATTGGCTTGGAAGGGGGTGAGGGTGTAGCCTTTGACTGAATTTTAGATGTTTTTGTAGGGCCAATATTTAGAAGAGAATTATTCTTAGCAACTTTTGAGCTGGAAGAAGGATCAAATGACTTACTTGGTATAGTAGCATGCTCTTTGGCAACCAGTGAGTCTAGTTTTTCTTTGGCTGATTCCATGGAAGGTGGTAATGGTGATCCTCTATTGATGATTTTATTCTGTGTAACCTCTGGAGGACAATCTTCTTTATTCTTCTTCTTATCCTTTGCTACAACTGTTGGGGCTGAAATCCCTTTCTTAGATTGAGCACAAGTGAAAACAACACATGAGAAAATTAGAACTTCTTCATCACCTTCATCTTCATTATCAACATACTCAATCAGGCCATTATGCATACCAACTTCCACAATCTCAAGAATTTTTTCATAATCTTTGATGTTTTCTTCTTTAGTTTCATCAATTTCTGCTTCTTCCTCTAGGTCTTTGGTGTCATAGATGGCATTCACTGGTGGTGCTTCAAGAGAAAGCTGAAGAGGAGGTGGAGCAATATTTGGCCTATTTAGAGGATTTGTTCTCCTTGAAGCATTTTACGTTGTGATCTCGAGACACCCGCTTCTTCAAGGAAACCAATTCATTTACCATTCTTTAGAACATCAGATCTATGGTGATAGAGTTTGAATTCTGACCCTTTCACTTTCCATTGGGACCTTTCAACTTTTTGGAAAGGATTAGGTCATCGTCAATTTCTATTACAAAGTCTTGGGCTTGCTTCAATGTTCTTGGTTGGGTTCTTCTGAGGAAGAAACCTACTTCTGATGGCAAAGCACTGATGAAAAACCTCTTCAAATTATTTTTGAGAGGCACCACATCTTCAAGGATCCTTCTTATCACTCTATCATATCTTGCTATGAATTCCCTCATTGAATAAGAGGTTTCTTTCTTCATTTGTACCAATTGGACCAAAAGATCTTGACAATCTTCCGTGGTCTTGAACCTGTGTTCTAATGCACTTCTTATATCTTCCCAATAGGTGACAAACCTCGGGGAAACATGTAGAAAAATTTGGTAACCTTTTCTTGGAGTGACTCCATAAAGAGTTAGACTGACACATCTTCATCCTTAGTAGCCAACACACCATGAGAAGTGATAAATGTAGGTACATGCTCTTCGAGGAGTTGAGAGCCATCCCCTCTTAATTTTGGGAAGTTTTTCCTCTAGCCTCTCAGTAGCTCATGGAGTGGCTAAGTGAGAGCCAATAGACCGATGTTTCCTCCCCATGGTACGTTAGGCCTTCGAGCCTCACAATCACATTCAAACTCATGATCATGATCACCCATTCTTTTTCTATTTCTATCTTATAACCTTGCTAAGGCTATGGCTTCTACTACTGCTCTTTCATCTTCCTTGGCTTTAAGTCTCTCAATTTCTTTGAGTTGAGCTCTTATTTCCTCTTCTACTCTTGCTTATCTTTCTCTAGCTTCTTCTTCGGTCTCTATGTCGGTGAAATATTAAAGTTTCTCATTGATGTATGGAAATTCACTGTCTAAAGGATTGGCAACACTCAGGTTCCCAATATGACCAGTTGCTTGAGAAGGAAGCCTCTGGATTCTGAGTAGCTCTTGTCTCCTTTGAAGTTCCTCAAAAATGTGATTAGTTTGTCTTCCTTGTCTCTATTTCTGGGTGTATCTTTTATCCGCTAGATTTAAAATATATGCTCTTCTTCATGGTGCTGGAATTGTCTTTGCCTCTCTAATTTAGTAGTGCATTCCTCTTCAAGGTCCAAAATTTTCATGGCAATGAAGAAGTGATTGGCACTTTACCTATTATGCCGATAACTTCCTCAAATTTGAAGCAACGTATTCTTGGATGTGGAAGAGTAATTCGGTATTTCAATAGGAGGGTTTCCCAGTAGCTATGATGTGAATCCATGTGGCTCATATAGCCATTCAAAATCTAGGAATTTTCTATTTTTATTTATTTTTTGAATTTCTTGACCTTGCGGTCACATTCAGGTGTAAATGTTGCTAAATCTACCCCATGGTGGGTGCAAAAATGATGGTGGGGAAATTTATCAGGGGGGGAAACTTGTGGACTCCTTTCCAAAACTATGGGAATCTAAGTCCCTCTACTTGATCGATGTAGTTACCATATATGCATGCATGAGAAAATGTGAATTTCTATAATGGCCTTTCAGTCGGGGATCCAGCAGAGGCACTCCACTAACCTTGTGTCAAAGCTTGCAGATACTTGCAATAGAGAAACTTTGTCTAAAAGTGGGAAAGGGAGTGATAAAAGAGGTAAGAGAACTAATGTTGTAGGTAGGAAATCAAATTCCTGCGCATGCACTAATTAAAAATTCATCACATGCACTCATGGGAAGAAACAATCCTAAAAATGGCAATAAGATGAGATAAAATCATGAACTCAAAGTTTCTAAAATATCCTCATCAAAGAGGCTATGAAATCCCTCTTCTTGTATTGATGCTTAATCGTCAAGTACACATAGTCGAAAAATGGAGGAAATTGAAAGAAGAGGGAAAAATAGAAGAAGAATGGCTAACTCTTCTTTCTTCAAGTACAATGCACTCATGATTTTACTAGGCCAATTACCAGCATTTACAATGACTTTTAGAGTCCATCATATATCCCGTAAGAAACGGTTACAATCTACTCGGGTGAGAAAGAAATAGTTACATCCTATTCTAACTATTCGTGCCCCTTCAATTTCTTGATTAAAAAAGAAACACTTATGGCAGAAAGAAACATTTTTAAAAAGATTCAGTTGTTACATTATTTTTCCAGTTAAAACATGGGTTGTTTGATTTTATTTTACAACTTTAAATCTAGGCTGCCCACATGGAAGGAATTGATTGGAACGAGCCCACAGATGCTTTGACTATTTACCTTTTATTTGGCGGGGCCGTATATCTCGACCCTTGACATGTGGCGGGTAGCACTCATTTGGAACTTGCCTCTAGATTTTGTCTTTGAAGTTGTGCCAGTGACACGTGGAGAGCTCCGCAGGTTCTTTCATACTTAGCCGATCTAGGGTCTATTCCTCTGTTTGACTCATGTTAACCCCTAGACACATAGACAACCAACACCGATTTGAGTTTCTACTTTGGAAACACCTTTGAAATTGCACCAAGCTAACATGTGGAGAGCTCCGTGGGTTCTTTCATACTTAGCCAATATGGGGTATGTTCTGTTTGAATCATGTTGACCTCTAAACACGTGGAGAGCCAATGCTGATTTAAGTTTCCACTTTGGAAGTGCCTTCTAAAATTACACCAAGCTAATGCATGTCTCCTTCCACTAGGGTAAAATTTTCAGCGGCCAACTCATCTCCTTAGCTACATGGTGAGTTGGTGTAACTTGGAGACTAAATCTTGGGTTTTACTTTTGAAATGGCGTCGTTACGGCATGTGGAGACCTCCACCGACCCACCCATACTTAGCCAATTTTTAGCGATCAACTCTGCCCCTTTTGGACCTGGGACACATGGAGGACTGGCGCAAGTTTGAGGACTGCCCCCGGCTTTGAATCTTGAAACTACACCGATGAGGCACATGGATCCGTCTGCTGAGCCTTCCATACTTAAACAATTTTAGCCCATTTTACCTTCATTTTGTACCTGGGACACGTGGAAGGCCTGCGCCTAATTGAAGACTGTCCCTTGGGCCCTACCTCTAGAGTTACATCATTTAGATGAGTGGATGCTTTCCTTGGACCTTGAAATATGACTTAATAATATCCAATCAGAGAGACCCATGTATTATCCATGGATGTTGGGGTAAAATTTAATGGGGAAAACTTGCCTGTCATTCCCGACTATGGAAAAAATGCAGAGAAGAAGAAAACTCCATCATTTTGCACCTGATTTTCAAATTTATTTTACGAGCCAAGAAATTTAAAACAATACAAGGTTTGATGATCCAAGGGCATAGAAAGATTGAAAATTTCATTCAAATGAGGAAAACAATATAATTTTCACCCGTCTAAACAGGAAAACAAGAAATTTATCGAAACAAGTAGACTAGGGATTTGAAACAACTATAGGACATGAAATTTTCTATCTCTTCAGATTTTTAACTTGGCTTAAATAATTTAGGAGGGTGAGAGCTTGAAATCTCTAATTTAACTTGGAAAAAAATGGTTTTTGGGAGACAACAACATGTTTATAAAATTACAAAATTAGAGAGAGAGTAAACATATATGAAGGAAAATAGAAGAACTATTATCTTTTCCTATTCTTTGTATTTATCTACTCATTAATTCATAAAATTGACAACCCTTGAAGTGAAGAAGTCACTATAATATATAGTTTTCAAAAGATACTCTTCACCTCCCCCACATGTCTTTTCACTTATCTTTTAAACTTGTGACTTTTCGCATTCCTAGGAAAGAAATTAAGTCCCCTTTTTATTAATTGAGTGAGACTTATAAAAAATTTCAACTATAGTCATATCTTAATGAATAAGAAAATAGTGAAAAATATGAAAATGAAAAGTGAAACATCGTAATGAATAAATGGAATGTGAAAAAAAGAGGAAGGGGGTGAGGATGAGAGAAAGGATAGAAGATAACTACTCAAATGAAGAAAATGTTTCATATGCCAATAGATATTTCTATGATGATGGACTCTTGGAAATTTATTTTGCAAAGATATCAATTCCTTTGAATTTCATACTATATCATTCCTCTGTAGGTGAAACTTTAGTAGCCCAAGGAATGTGGACAAAGCTCAAGGATTTGACCCAATTTTCAAAGAGAGCATTGATGTTCTTGCATTCCATGAACCAAAATTGATTATCATTTTTTGTGTTTTATATGATGGCCCTTATCTTAGTAGGATAATCCAATGTGTCTTCATTGAAGGAAAATGGATCTCAAACCTCTTTCTTGACAAGATCTTTAAATTGATTCAACATATCATCCACAAAATTTTTTTCATCAACTGATGGAACTCTCTAGTTTTTGTATCTCAACATTGAAATCCTCTTGAATTTTTGAATTATGTTCCTTGTATGAATCCATTTCACCAAGAGAACGGTTTAACATTTTTAACGAAAAACCAAAGTTCTAGCCTAGAGTTGAGACAAGTATTTAGATGCAAAATTGAATACCTATTTGCTCACTAGTAGAGGAGAGTTAACTTCAACCATCTTAATGACGAGTAGAAACATATGCTCCCAATGTTCCTTTTCCTTTTCAATTTCCCCTCTATCCATTATTAATTTCATGGTTGTTACAATTATGTACCGAAACAATAAAAGGATCTTAGGAAACATGATTTTACCTTTTCCCGAATCATCCTTACCCATTTATCATTTGTTTTTCCCTACAAGGTGAAAGTTTATGCCTTTCTAATAGATTCTGGGTCAAAGATACTAATGTGAGTAACTTCCTTAGATGAGAGAGATGGAGAAACATTCAGATCCATGAATTCTTATGCAGATAAGGTGAGGCTCATTATATGGTCTTCTAATTAATCAATTATCTCTTTGTACTCATGGTTTCTCACAAGAAGGTGGATGCAAGAATCCTTAAATAGATTAGCATCTCTCTTATGTGTTTCTGGTCTAGGAGGGATGGTGTTGATCTTGTAATCATATGGGGCCATCTCATTGATCGGATTGATGAGTTTAGGCTAAGATACCTCTACATACTAGTTTGTCGAAGTGCACTGAAAACGGGAGGTAATTTTAGATTCCTTCCTTTATTTTCTTTCACCATTATAGATATAGCCTATAAATCTAGGATTGAAACTTATTGGACCATACAGATATTTCCTTTGATTATATCATGTATTAATGAGAATATTTCATTTTCTTTAGGTTCAATGTTGGGCATGATGGTATTTTCTTGTTTTTGTTGAGAATGTGCATCCCGGGCGGGTTGAATAGGTGCAAATGTAGAAGAAGAAATAATCTGAGTTATTTGAATTTTTTGTGGTTGAGGTAGATTAATTTCACCTTATTATATACTGGCTCTTGATTTGTTCTTTCCTTCTTGTGTGTAATCTTGTAGTGATTTGGCTGATATTTCATTGATTTTCTTTTTTTGAGTCTTTTAGAGCAAGTAGAACTTAAAGCTTTATTAGCTTCCATTGAAGCAAAGATGGGATATATTTGTTCCTTGAGAGAATGGAGGCCTCTTGAATTGATGAACATAACTATATTCTTTTTTAACCACTCTTTAAATCTTTGAATCTCTACCCCAGTCCTTTCGTTGATATCCCTTGATTCTTAGAAGCTCCAAGAAACTGCGGGAGAGTTGAATCTTTCATAGCTTGATACTCAGGATCATACAACTGAATTCCATAATCATCATTTCCCATTTCAAACCAATCAAAACCAAATATACTCATATGATCCCTTTCCCTAACCTTAAGATCATTAAAACAATTCACCCAATAGTCCTCAATTTGTGGAACATTGTGTAATTCAGGGATATGGAACATATCAAGATTGCTCTGAATATAAAATTTAGCTCTTGAAGTGTAGGAGTAGAGGTTAAAATGTCAAAAATAATCTTCCAAATTTTATGCCTCAACAAGATATTTTCAAGGAAAATTCCCAAAGAGATAGGAAAAGAAACACATTTCTTTTTCCCACTTTTGAGTTTTCCATTTATATGGGTGAGTTGTTTGCAAATCTCAAACATGACGATATTTTCACTGAGGTACCTTGGAAGTTTTTACATAGAAATTTCAAATCCAAATACCCCGATGTATGATAACATCAAGAAGTGTGTTAATAAGGACCCATATCTTTAGGTAAATGTGGCATCTTGCGAAGGACAATCTCAATTCATGATTTCCTTCAAGCAATCTTACGAAAAACATGGTGAACGCATCATTCACCCTTTGAAAGTGACGATTAATCTCCTTCACAATCAATTATGAATATATCTCATAGGAAGGGGCATTTTGTAAAAAAAAAAATTTGTGGGAGTTATACCCAAATATCTTGTACTAGCGACAACATATACTAAGTATGATGTCATTATAAATTTCTTGGTGACTGGTAGATGGAACAACTGAAAGTGGAGGTTATCACTGATTATTTAAGCCTATTAAATCATTTTATTTCCCTCCATAATGGTAAGTATTGACAACTCCATACAATCTTGAAAATCCTTGGTGGTCTCCTCTCATCACCACCTTTCTTCATAGGATAATAACATCCAAAATTCCTTCATGAAACTCATTCCAAGACCAAGAATTAGGTACACGAGAAGGATTTCATACCTATTTCAACCATGATCTTGATGAAAGGACCTATATGTAGGAATATTTCTTTGACCATTATCCTAATTCAAATTCCTTTGAGATGATTACCACGTTGCTCCAGTTAGGATCTACATACTTTGTGATATTCCTTTAGCGAAGTGAGCACCACCAAAATTGAATTATCATCCGGCCTTATGATTTGAGTATTTGTTTCATAATGTTGATTAAATGAAATCAAATATTATATATAAGTGTCCACCTGCAGCATACAAATCTCTTGTGTATACTTTGTCTTCTAAACGTTCTTTGGGACCGCTAATCATCTGGTTTTTAAGATTCTATAAGTCCATGTGAGCAACATCATTGTTACTCACATATAGATACTCTAATGAAAGGGTGGAAATGGGGTCCAAACAATAAAATTTGAACTTTATTATTACAAAAATTAACTAGGTGATAAAAAATGAGGAAGACAATAAATTTATGCACCTAAAACATACACTTTCTATTTTTAGTAAATAGGAGCTAGAGGTTGTTTTTTCTATTTTTTTTCTTTTTATTAATTTTTTTAATCTCCTAAATATCTTAACATACTACATACTATTTTTTATGTCTCTTTGATGATTTTTGATAATTACTATTTTTATAAATTTCTTTTTTTTTTTTAAGTTTTATTAATTTTTGATGAAATTTGCCCAATTTGTCTTCTCTCTTTTGATCTTTGACTACGCTGATCTCGAGAGGGTTTTATTTTTATGAAAAAATTATATCTATAGTAATTGAAAAGAAAATATACCTACTATATTTATAAATGGCACTCCCGCATGTCATATTGCACCGAAAACAACTTCACTTTGGAATACGCTCGCTCTAGGGATCATGTGCTCAAAATTTTGTGTCAATCCACTTAGGAATGATTGGAAAATGAATACGTGTGATATATGGAATAAAAATAGGGTTTATTCCATTAAAAATAAGAGTATCATATGGATTTATTTTACTATATTTTTGAAATTGCATGGGATCTAGAACATCTAAGAAACTTTCATTTGAATATGATCTCTAGTTTAGAAGATATGAATTCTTCTTTGCTTCGGTGGTCATGGCTTCCCTGGATGAATTTGTAGATATGTATGATGATTTCTCAATTATCTTGAGATTTTTGACTTAAAAAATGGATTCATGGTCGAAATTTATGAAATAATGAGGTAAAACTAGCTTGTAGAAGTCTTTTAAAGCTCATAACAATGTATTTTAACTTGTGAAAACACTTTAAAACATAAGTTTGAAAGAAATAGGGGGTGGGGCACATTTTTTGTCCCAAATATCCCAAATATCCATAGGATATTTTGGAAAATTGGGGAAATAAAATGTGTTTCCTTCCTAAGCATGACAAGTGGTGGAACGGGAGTGGAGAGTTGGGGAGATGAGAGAGAAAGACTTAAGCACCCGGGTAGCAAAAAATTTGGTCACATGATGAACCTTGGAACGGTTTGAGGGTAGGGTGAATTTTTTTTTCAAGAATTTCCCAATTTCCTTCAAATATTTGGGAAAGTAAAATGTGCCCATGGGTTTGAGTAAAAAACTTATCCAATTTGCAAGCAAAATCACTTAGCACCTGTTGGGAAAAAAAGATAGTCATGTGATGAACTAAGACCTACAACTAAGGGGTGGGTGCATTTTAACATCCCAAATATCCATAGTTTTCTCATTATCCCTAAAATAGCTGGGATAGTTAAGACATTCAAGATAGTTGGGTAAGTCGAGACACCAAAATGTGCCACCCACCCAACTGAGAAAATGACTAACACCCAAAAACTTGAAATCACTTTGCCCGAGTTCCAAGAGGTATTTTTAGGAAATTTTTTTATATAATTTTAACTCCCAAGATCATTTCAAGATCAATGGGATGGTTTTAAATACCTTATTCTGCATTCTTATCTAAAAAAATCTGATTTTTAATTCAAGACAACAAGGTGAGTCTACTAAAATTGAGCTTCCCTAAGAAGTGCTTGGGTTTTCTGAAGAATGTGAAAATTCCATCATGTAGAGGAATCATAAATATTTTCAGTGATATATTATTTTTATCTTAAATAATTATGGAGCTCCCGGAATCCTTCGTTGAAGTTCATGTACTATTTTCAACTGTAAGCTCCGTATGCCTCCAAAACCCGCTTTCACTGTTCTTGTTCCAAAACCTCTAAAACTTCCCTAAATATTCATAAACATGCTCCATTACATTTAAAAATCCTCAATAACATATCCATCTGGTCTTATGCTTCTTGTTCAATCCCAAAGGATGCACACATGTCCTAGAAAGGCTAAAGAATAGCCTTTTTAGGCTCACTAGAGATTTCATCTTTTAAAAATATCCAATTGAATGGATTGAGCGACATCGTGTCCACAATTAAAAACATTGGAAATATTTTTCATCACATTATGAAGGTTTTTAAGGACATGATGCTTATGACACGTAATGTATAGTGATCCAAAGGATGCTTCATGAGGGGATTTAAACAAAAATTTTGACATTAGGGAAAAGTTGTCATGTTTTCAACTTGAATTTTGACCTTGTAAAAACACATGACAATAATATGCAATAGGTTTCACATGAATCAAAACCATGAATGTATCCACATAGTGTCAATATAATATCCAATATCCCATGTCAACAATGAGGAACATCAAGCCTCAAAATCACAATACATAACATGACTCACATGAGTAACTCATGAATCATATATACCAACCCCATATGCCTCCCGGAGTAATTTTAGTGGTGAATATTTGTAATATGGAGAAAATTTCATTTTAGAAAAATTTGAAAATATAATTTTTTCAGAGTGGGTCAGTGTCCTATTCACCTAAAATTTACAGTATATATATTTTTATGGTCGATTCACCTACATTTGAAAACATCTCCTATAAAAACCTAGGTGATTCACCAAGTAGTATACTATGGTACTACCACCAGTAGCTTACCAATACCATGAACTCACATACTCTAAGCACCAGAGATTGTTGTTAGCTTGTTAGTAGTTTAGAGTCAAGTGATAGATGATAGATGATATTTGCTTGACACGTGACACGGGGTTAGGCATTAATGCTGCGACAGGGGATATAGTTGACATGTGACAAGGAGGTATTACAGACACACGAAAGGGGGTAAGTTTTTGATGAATGATAAGGGGGTTTGTTGTTGACGTGTGATAAATTGGTATTACAGATGCACGACAAGGGGGTTAGCTATTGATGTGTGATAGGGATATAGTTGACATGATGTTGATGTGTAACATGGGTAGTTGACATGTTTTTTGATGCATGACAATGGGTTATTTTTTAACGCGTGACATGGATATAGTTGACGTGTGATAGGGATATAGTTGACGCATGACAAGTATGTATTGAAAATGCATTACAAGGGGGTTAGTTGTTGATGTGCGACAAGGAGTTATTGTAGACACACGATAGGATTTTTGTCTCTAATGTGTAACTTGGTTCTTATGATGAGGCAGGAATTTGTTCAAAATAATAGAAGGTGTTAGTCCTTAGAATGTGAAGACCCTAAAAGTAACTAAGAAATCTCAGAAGTCCTTGTTCAAGTATTTTGGAAACTCTGCTAATACATATATTACAACTACCAACAACCATATAGCTGCCACCAGAATGAATCAGAATACTGACTACGTGGAAGGTAATATTGAGATGGACATGCATTCTACACAATATCAAACAAATGACGTCGATGATAATATTCCAGATCTCAAAGATATAACTTTTGAGATGCTAGATCTTGAAGATATTCTTCCTATTGGGGTGCAACCAGAGTGCATCAAGATATCACACATACAAATACTCAACAAAATGGAACACATAAATCAAATTCAAATTCTGGTTCATGAAAGAGGAAACCAGGTGATTGTGATATTGCTCAAAATTCTACTCAAAAAAGTAAAACATTGAAAATGAACAAGAATATGTGGACCATTGGCAGGACATATACATTTTATTAGGTCATGAAATTTCTGTTTATCAAACCTATAAAATCATCTAATTCAAGAGATCCCATCTGAATGTACATGTATAATATGTACGTGGAAATTGGGAAATTAACAAAAAATGCAAATGAAGCTGGACACTATAGAAAAACATTGTGGAAAATAATATTTGATTGTAATGGGGGAAGATGGCTAGAAAATCAAAACACATAGGTGGAAAACTGAAAAATAATGCATGCATGTTAAATACGCAATGGATTATGAAGAAAGAATAAAAATGTAGACATCTCGTGGAAAAGGGAGGAACGATCACATCACAAATTGGTAAGATGAATCAAACAAATCTACATGTAAAACTCATACAGTTCTCTACTTTATTTCACATACTAAAGGAAGGAAGACAGATTTCAGATTTCCTTGATTTTAAAGTTTTGTATCAATATAGTGGAATGCCGAACGTACCTCAGTCTCATTGGTTTGAAAGTAGTGGATGGGAAATGGAAAAATTCCTTTCGATGATAGAGAAGGAAGATTTGAAAGAGAATGTAAAATAATCAAAGTTTATCTCTCTTTCAATTAATGAATTGACAACAATCGACAACACTGCATGGGTATGTATCCATGTCTATACTTTAGAAAATCGTATAAGGACACCTCATCTACTGGGTGTTATGAAAATGGTTGAAAACTGTAATGCCAAAAACCTACATAAAATAGTTATTTCTCATTTGAAAGATATTACTGGAATGAATGATTATGAAATCACTACGAAGTTGGTATGTGTCGGAGTAGATGGTGCATCTGTCATGCAATGTCACCAAATAGTGTTGTGTGTTATATTACAAACAACAATGCCCCCATATATACTACCAATTCACTTTATGGCTCATAGAATGAATTTACCGTATAAAATGGTAAGTAACTATGAAAATGCTGCTAAATTAGAAGACCTTACAAGAGAACTTCATACCTATATGGCAAGAAACCCAAATCGATTTCTTGAGTTCCATAAATTTGCAATTGGAATTACGGATGTCAAAAACTTCGAAATATGTTGAGACGAGATAAATCTCTTTGTATGAACTCGCATGCGAGTTCATGAGGAGTATCCTTTGTTGGTTGGTTTCATGCACAAATATAATCATGAAGTTGATAGGGTGAGGGACTTATTATTCCATTTAATTGATTTGGAGACATTGCTTACATTGGTTGGTATTCTTCCAATGTTGTAGGAGATCAATACAATGATGAAGCATGCACAGGGGAGATTAATCTATATTGTGGATTTTATATGGATGAGAAAAATGGTACTTCAAAGTCTTGATAGCTTGTACTGTTCACAAGGTAGTTTTAATACACCTATTTTTGAGAATTGGAAAGATTTATTAGATCTTAAAATCCCAATAATTATTTGAGATTTAATATCCACGATCACCTATGCATCACTATTAATGGGAGGGACATACCACTGCATATTTTTCAAAAACGTTAAGCTATTACAAGATTGGAATGAGAAGATGTTCCAGTGACACATAATCTCTTTGAGTCTATTATAGTTGAAACATGAATGAAGCTTACAAAAATTTGAGAATCCTTATCATCATAAATTATAGAATGTTTCTCCAAAGATAAAATTATTGATGCAATGGGTGTGATGAATCCTAATTTTTGGAATACTTTGAAGGTGGTGGTGAAAAATTTGTAAGAAAAAATTTCAATAAATCCATAGGTACAATAATGGAACATTTCACAAAGAATTCAAAGTTCAAGGGTATGGAAATCCAAGGTATACTCTTGAATGCTAATTTATTAAATTTTCAATCAACAAATTTTACAACGACAATGAGGAACCAATCTAAAAATTTCGAAGAAACTTCCAAAAGTGGTGCTATTATAAGGCTATGGCAAGGAATCTATCAAAGTTCTATCTTACAAGAAGACATCAGTGAATATTTCAGATTATATGAGTTATGCCAAACAATGATTTTGGGGTTTGTGGAGGACAAAAGGGTTTTCAGTACTTTATCATTTATAAAATCAAAACTGAGAAACAGGTTGGATAAAAAATATGGAAAGTTACATGAGGTGTTATCTATCTCGTTACTCCATAGAAACCTTTCCTTTAGTCAAAGAAATTGTGCATTGGAATTCCCTTTGCGAAAGAAGAGGTGTGAATAATACAACTATAAGTATAATTGTTCCCAACGATGAGAGTGGAATTGGCGCATCGTCACACTCTATAGAAGAGAACATCGAGTTTGAAGAAGCTATTCATAATGGATTGTTTTAACTTTAAATAGGTATCTTCTTCACGTTACTTTTATTGTTTTTCACCTTAAATTTTGTTTCAGATATTGTTATCATTAAATATGTTACAGTTATATATATTTACATTTATTTAAATACAATTATTCCATCTTTTTTTTTGAAAAACGTGGGTTGACATCCATCTGAGGAAGCTCACACTTCTCGGTGATCGACAATGTCGAAACTCACTCATCTATGTACTAATACATTTCTCATGTTGAGTTTTCTTCAATCAAAGATCTAGCACACTACAAAGGATGATTTCACAACCATCTAAAACACTAGAGGTAACTTAAACCCTATCATATGACATTTCTTGATTTTTTACAATTATGTTTAATTTATTTTTAAACTTTGTGGGATAAAATCACACAATCAAATTTTACAAAGAGGAATATTTTTCCATATTATACAATTCATAATCCACGATCCATTATACAATTCTATATCCATTCTAATGTCATCATATCATTACAAGTATAGAGAAGAATATTTTGAGAACGTTTAAATGTCTCTGTCATACTACATTCCAAATTTTCTTAAAACAATTATCCATTATCATCATCCAGATTCCATGATCATGCTTGAAGCTAAATCTATGTCCACATACAATTCATGATAATCCATATCTATGAGACTATGATTCTATTGCAATGTCATCATCCACATCTAATGCAATCATCATTACAACTTACAAGTAGATAAGAAACATAAACACCATATACAATCTAGAAATTCTATACATAATATCTAGGAAGTTATAAAATTAAAGATTATATAGTATTTCAAATTTTCAAAGCCTATAAAATTTAATTTTCAACTTTCAAATACATATAATAAAACTCAAATGCCATGACCATCACATTCAATGTTTCAAATTTTCAAATATAGATTCTATTTTTCAAGTTTCCACACTCAATAATGAAAATTTTCAACCCTCAATTTTCTATACCCCTTTCCACTCCTGTACTCCTTTCCCCAATGGATTCTCTGCCTGTACCCCTTTCCCCAATGGTAGAAATAATCCCAGAACTTATGAGATCTTCCACAACACTGTCTAGATTCTTTAAAATTCTTTCTTCTTGCTTTGTCGCATCTCCATGGGATAACAAATTTGGATCAACAACTGCCTTGGTTTTGAATAAAATTTCAGGGTCAAAGCCATGCTCTTTAATTATCCTCTTCAGTGTATTGTTTTGTTTGTTAACCAAAACAATATTTTCCTTCAAATTCTTTGCTGCGGATAAATTGTTCTTTGCGGTTTCCAAGTGAACTTGGAAAACCTTTTCTTGACTCTTCAAATTTTCATATTTCAACTGCACAAAAAAGTGATGTCAATTCAACATATTACTAAAATAAGAAAAATTCAAATTAATAAAAATATTGTTTGAAAGTGATAATACTTATGACCACTCTATCTCTCTCGGCATTTGCAATTGCTACCAGATCCTTGTCCTTAGACCATTTGTTAAAATATGCCTCACCTTAGCACTAATATTTTCCAATTTCATTAATGTCTTATGCAAAATGTCATATTTATAGTCGTTATTATACATGACAGTTGTAAGGAATCCATCTTCGCAGTTGATTACGGATTGTTGTGTATAAACTATCCCTTTACCAATAATTTTCATAATGAATTATTATCTCATTGATAAGTAATCTAGCCCTTCTATCCCATTCTATGAGCTGATTGATATGAGGTAGAATAAACTCATCGAAATGGGATTGAAAATCATAACCAATTAAGTTCTCTAAAGGAAAAGGTAGCAACTGTTCACCATTTGTATCTGAAGAAGATGATCTCATTGGAGAGGTATGGGGGCTTTCGGGTTGATCAAATTCTACTTGTTTCTACCTTTGGGTGGCCTGATCTTGTTTGTGATAAAATAAATCAATATTCAAACAAATAAATCTAAAGTGAAATGTAGTGAAAGTTGAATAAATTATGTTGAAATAGAAGTATACCTGCTGGCCTTGAATCATCTCACGTGTATTGAAAAACCTATTGGGTCATTGCTATCAATGCCCAAGTAATCTTCATCTAAATTTATATTATTTAAAACTGATATGCCCATTCTTGTTGGGCAAGCCACCAAGTGAGAGGGTTAGAATTTGAAATGAGGAGGTAATGTTTAGTGTCCCACTAGGGGCCAAAGGAATTGGCATGCGTTTACCAATGTTCTTTTTCCTGATCCTCTGGTTGGAATTTTGAATATTATTGGTTGAGGAGGGGGTGGTGCCGTTGTTTTTACAGAAGGTGAAGGACTGTAATGTGCTGAAAAGTTCAAGAAAAATCATATGAAAAACTAGAAAACTATGCAAAAACTACGAAATTAAACAAAGTACTATTCAAAACTTGTACCTTGTTGTTGAGGGGTAGCTTGTCATGGTGCTTGAGGTGGCCGTGTTGGAGTAGTAATTGGTGGTTTTTGAGCTATCTGTTGCTGGGATTACTGAGGTGGTTGTTGAGAAGACACAAATGCATGTGACTAAATTGAGTGAGTTGGGGAAGACGGTTGACTTTGAGAAACATGCGTATGGTCCAAAGCCCCTACAATGTCATCAACATACGATTGTATGTCAATTCAATATGGTAAAATTTAAATGGGAAAATGAAAATACAAATTTGGAATTTGTAAATAATACATGTAAGGGTATTACTTCTCTAGTATTTAACAAATTCAAATAGTTGGCGGTTCGAGATGAGTGAGATTCCATTTCAGATTGTGAATCTCCCGATGCCTTAGTGTGTTATTGGCCTCTTCCTCTTGATGCTTCCTTTTTTCAGGGAAGGGCCTCCAAAAATCTTCTCTGCAAAGTTGCCAATAGTAAATAGTTAATACATATTGTCAGTCTAATGTCGAAATACAAACTTTATAGTTTATACCTATTGTTCTTGAAATGGAATTGACAAATTCATCAACACCTTATCCGTGTAAGTGGGAATTGGTTTGTCTTTTAAATTTAAAAGAGCCTCGTAATAAAGGCCAAGGAGATAGTTTGTGGTGTGAATGACTGGTTTTTCTGAAAGCTTTGCATTTTTAATGTTAGTTCTTATTTTTTTGATAAAAATGTGCACCAATCAAATTTTTCTTTGCAATAGTTGTAAGAATGTATGCAATGGCCAAATTTTGTATATTTGTTTACTGACCTGCAAAACTATTCTAGATTGAAAGAAGGAAATCATAGCAGCAAGAAAGTGGTGTGTAATTCCTTGCGTATCCACACCACGTCTGGATTTATTGACATGAGCTGTAAATGCCAAAAAACTGTTGGAATTAATATAAATTTGAATTGTATCAAAATAAAAATTGAATACAAAATGACGAATGAAAACAATTTACACTTACAATCAACATGGAAACCGAAAGTCGATTCGAGATATTTCTTATCATCTTCGACAAGTGTTTCCTTCGTTGTAACAATGGGTAAATTTTTGAATGGGAGGCTGTAAACCGATGAATATTAGCTAGGTCAATACTGAATTGAAACATTAACATTAAATAGATCATCCTCTATATTGTACGAGGAGAGAAGGTAGTTCAAAATATCTTGGTCTATTTTGAAATGGGGCATCTTAACGAGCCCACCAAACTCACACGCATCAATCAAATCCTTGTATTCTGAATTCATTTGTAAAATAGTCTAGATGTGGGGGCACAAAGGGTTCCTATAGAGTATCTTTCCCATCGATAGAACTTGTGGGTTGACTGGATTTTCCTCTTGATTTTTTTCTTGAGCTTGGGATGCACTTGTAGTCACCATTGTAGTTGTCCTTGAGCTTGATTGTACCTAACCTAGATAATGGATTCCTGTATACAAGAAAATTCAAGAGCTAGAAAGTGTAAACGTGAAAATGACTAGCGGGAGGGTATTTATAGGACAAAACTAAGGTCCTGAAGGCTCGTTGACACATGTCAATGAGCCTTGTTGATGCGCATCAATGAGCCTTGTTGACACGCGCCAATCAGCGAGCCTCATTGACACACATCAACAAGCCTTGTTGATGCGAGTCAATGAGAATTGTTGACATGCGTCAATGAGGCTTGTTGATGTGCGTCAACAAGGATTTTTACATGTGTAAATGAGGCTTTTTGATGCATGTCAATAAGCCTTGTTGACGTGCATCAACAAGTCTCATTGATGCAAATCAACAAGGCTTGTTGATATGCATCAACAATCCTTATTGAAATGCGTCAACCATGTGTCAAAGATCTGCAACTCTGCAGTCTCTCTAACTAAAAAAGTGGGCAAAAATTTAGTTCTGAAAAATTGGTAAATTCACCTTTCAGTGAAACCGGTTCAGGGATATTCACCAGGTATTTTCCACCTCCAATTTATAATAGGTATCTTAAAATGAACCACGATGCCTCCCAAAAAAATCCATAAGCCTAAAAAATATCCATAATCCTCCCAAAACAAATTCCATATGCATCCCAATACATAAATAAATCATCTTACCAAAATCAGGTCGAGTCACTCACCATAGAGCCCTATCACCTAAAGGAAAGAATCATAGTGCCAAAACCTAATTGGGTCACTCACCATAGATCCATTTCACTTGACTATAAGAATCATAATACCCCATATACCATACATGGACCATATCAAGTCGATGAAAAACATATAAGCACATACAACATGGTAGAACCAACTCATTCAAACATTCAAGAAGGTCCACACTAGACAAAAATAGCCAAGTGGCATCAAAATCAGTAGGGATTTGAGTATCGAGAGGAGAAAAATAAAAGATAAACTCAATACATAAATGAAAATGGATAAGTAGTCACATTCAAAGAACAAAAACATCACGACTAAGTAATGAGACTCCAAGCAACAAATTATTATTTTTGGTTCCAATAATAATTGAGTTTACAAATAAACACATATGAAATGATTCACATCACAACATACTATAATAACCTCCAAATATGTTTCTCATCAGGGTATTATCTCATTGAGTGCACATCTCGGGCATTGATTGTAACTCGGTATTGAGATTCCATCTTAGAATACAATATAGTATTTGTTCAAATAATGTAATTCTCATAATTTCTATTAGAATCATCATTTCCAAACTACAACAAGACTCAACACAACATAAACATATAATGTTGTCTATAAGACAAATAGTTATGGAGAGATAGAAAGAGGTACATGTTGTTATTCACCAAGTTTCAGGTGTCCATGTAACACAATATGCATGATACCTACTAAGAAAATGCCATACATACCAAATGAATAGAAGTGGATTAAATTCTATGCTATAGTCCACATTCTAGGTAATAATTAACTCGAGTTAAATGGTCAATGGTCTAATTTTATCACTCAACAAACAGTTTTATGATTACTACTTATAGGGGTCAATTAAGGTAGGTTATACAACATAACACATAAATACGTACTAACACAATGATATATACGCATAACAACCACAACGTCATACACATGGTATAATTATTAGGTAAAGCAACATAATAATTCCACAACTTTCCACACATCATGTTCCCACATAATGCACCAAGAGTGTAAGTACAATACATTAGGGTCATAAATCACCATATGCCCCTAATTCATGATATGAATTTATCACATAACGTATGAATACATATATACAACAAACATAGTGATTTAACATCATGACATACATACAAATACAACACAACATGGTGACATAACACCATAATACAACACAACATAGTGAAAATTAACATGATATGGCATATTTCACTATGAATCACTTTGTCATGCAACATGTTGGTACACATATATAATATCATAGGATAATGAAACACTACAACACTTTCGTAGTTCACAAAAAAATTCCTTCACACAAGGTGGTAGCACACATGAAATTCACATTAAATTCACGAGAGAGAGAGAGAGAGAGAAATTACTCTCATCGAGAAACACATCAACATCATAACAAGTCCACACTAAGTGGTATGCACAATATGTGCATTCATATAATCACAAGTACCATGTTTGTCACATCATAAAAAAATAACACATTACTCTTCCAACTCCTCCACCATCATGAATAACCACTACAACACCAAATTGTCCTAAAATTTAGAGAGCATGAACCTCGCTCTTAAACCAAATGTAATTCCAACATTTGAAGAACCAAAATCAAGAAAAAATAAACTTGGATAATTTTTATTTGAATTTCATTTACTTGTTACAAGACACTACTCAAGGTTACTTAGAATAGCATGAAATTACACTATATAATTTCATCCACATGGAACCGCACATAGAACAAGGTAACACAACATGCACATCAATTTCTCACTTCCTCAATGAACAAAAAAACTATGACCTAACTAGAATATGAACTCAAAAATAGGCATGTTACACAACATGGTAATTTTAATGGTTTACATCTTTAGTACAATTAAGTTATTTTTTATTTGTATTATAGGTTAAAAGATAATTAAACATGTAAGACTATAAATTCCCTTTTCTCAAAAATTCATATAATTTATTTCACATAACATTAATCTTAAAATGAGTATGCACTATTTGGTTCATTTCTCAATTGTCATTATTATCCATAGCTCAATTTTTAGTTAAAATCATTTTAACAACATATGAGTTTCCTAATACTCATTCTGATGCTAAAGGTTTGTTTCTCGAGATTATGCTTAATTTACATTTTTCTAACCTTCATTGTAGATAGGGGAAAATTCACATGAAGATAAGAGAATAATAAATTTTCAAGCATGGTAGATTCCCATTTTCCATGTTTTTAATAACATTTAGCAACAAGAATGCACTCCAAGCATTTAACATATTATTATGACAACTATGAAATTAACTATTTAGTTGCATCATTCGTGACATGTCTTTGATTCATAATCCACTTGTTCCCAATTATGATTCCTAGTTTTGAAACTATTTTACACATGGAAAAACATATTTTTCTTTTTATTAATATAATGAGTTAATGCATTAAGTAAGGGGGAAGATAAAAATTTCCACTTAACTTTATGCTAAAGGGGAGAATCTAAATTTTAGCCTTATGATTGTGATACATATTCTAGATAAAATTGATTGGGAGTATTTATAAAATAAGTATGAGTCATATAAATTTTGTGTATCAAATTAAGAGCTCATGGTTTCGACATACATGTTATTGCATCGATAAATTTATCCCATCATTAATCACATGAAAAGATTTAACATTGGTTTTAAGGGAATGGATTCCATATTTTTGTTTTACTTAAAATATAAACATCATAAGGACACCATTTTGATATAAAAATTTGAATATAGGTTTCAAACACCAATAGAATATTAAAAGGTATTAGGTTTTGATTTAATTTGATTTGCACTCAAGGACTCTACATCCAACTATAATTTTAGAGTGTTCAAACATATTTATCTTGTAAAACCTACAATTTTTACTTTCTTTCAAAACCAACACCTCATGAATACAATTTAAAATCTAAAGGCTATTAACAATTTGATCCACATTTGAACTCTTACCATTGTAATAAATAAAACAACTTTGATAGTTGGATATAAATGTAAATCTCATTCGTAATCGAACCTTTTAGATATTATTCAATTACAAAAATCCTATTAGAGTCACCTTATACCCTTTAAAACAATCATTTACTAGGATTAATAAGTTTGTATTTAATTTGAGTTAGGATTCTCTTGAGGTAGAAATGTAAAGGAAATATTGGACTTTACAGCTTTTCCAATGTTTGTTTGATCACATTACAAGGAGTGAAGATTACATTCCCTATTTTTCCTTTTGATCACATACATGTACATTGTGTATCCCTTCCATTGACACATATTTTATTAGACACCCATTTAAAAATGTTTTTAATACATTACGTCATAGATGTCACATAGTGACATTGTAAATTTAAACAATTACATTTAACACACTTCACCATACATGAAAATTGTCTACTTGGTTCTTGGGGAATAATCATGATTACATTAACAATACCACTAAAATATCTAAAAATACAAGAGGATGTTGGTTACTAGAATGAAGTCACCCATTATAAAAACACATCCAATTTGAACCATTCTTATATTATAATTTCACTTAAATCCCATTGAAGTGAAATACAAAAGACTAACACATTTCTTGAAGGGTAATAATCCCAAGGGTCATTAGATTAGGGTCATTAAATTAGAGTGATTTGGATCACTTTTAAAGCAACATCATACTAGTGTTAAATCCATAACCATTCATATAAAAGGTGATTTATTTTCTTTTATTGATAAGTATATATGTTCACATGGTAACCATAATTGGTGATCGTATCTCCTCTAATCTAGGTGGTGCCAACAAGTACAATAAGTAGGCTCATCCTTTAAATTTCAATTTTATATGTTAATAAGGTTATCACACATAAGGGGAAACCTACACCCATCATTTATTATAAGGTCATCCTTTTGATTTGGTTCTTTTCTTCTGAGTTTCCCAAGTATTTTGTAAAGCACACAAGAATATATATTCATTACTTTCACATAGAAGAACATTATAAAATGATCATTTCATTTCCAATTAGTAGTTACATCGACAAAATTAGCAACATATAAATTTGTATTCAAAATCAATCCTGAATAGAATTCATATTTTCTAACATACCCATATACTAAAAATTTCTTACTCATCACATAAATCAATAAATATCATTACTTTTTAAAAAAATAGTGTTTATTTAACCATTTAAAATTATATATGTTTCAAATATAACATGTTATTATAAAACAAAAGTAACACTACAATTTATTCTTTCCCAAGGAACTCCTAACCATAACATGGTTAACACAATTTTGGCATGTACCTTTCCTAGGATCTAACATAAATCATGATTTCTAAATTTTCCATTAATAACGAAAACAACACATAACACACATCTGAAGAGAGTCTAAAATAAAAATGGAATTTATTTTCATTTTTAAAACTAAAGAGAGAGATAGATAGAGGAGAGAGAAAAATACCATTTTACCACAATCAATTTTCTTAAAATAAGAATTGAAAGAAAATTCCGTATACTACTCTGTTAGTGTTTACAAATTTTCCGATAGATATTTTACTTGAATAAGGTCATATAACAGTTTTTTCCATTTTCCTACATGTTTACAAAATGATTCAATCTTAGTCAAGTGGCTCAAAACCCGTGTTCAAAAACAATACTGAGACTCAAACACATAAAGAGTCAAACTCCAACATAATCGCTTTTATAAAGGGAAACACTCGAGTTGATAGAACCCACAACCGGTGAATTAGGTTTAATGGTGCCAATATTTCTAGAGCTATCAATCAAAATTACACCCAAATGACCTTGTCGCCTAACAACCGAGAGGCCTACAAAACCCATGTGTAAAGAAAGATTACAAAGTGATTTTTTAGAACTAAGGGTTATTATTTATTTTCATGAATAAATACTATAGGTATGTACAGGACGAATTCCATTCCTCCACTGGGCCTAAATGACAAGCCAAAACTAAACTAAACTTTTCAAAAAATAACTATAGAATAAATATCATTTTACATTTTTAACTAATAGTAGGTCTTTAAGACACTTTTTCCCGTGAATGTTCATGTCTACTTTTAAGACAAATTTTTTTGTTTCACTTATCGAATGTGATAAAACCTATATGATCCCAACCGTGGTGAAATTCTATACATGTTAAAAAAATATATTTTATTTTGATATTTTGTGATGAAGTTACGGAAGGTAAAAGAAAAGTTCTCCCTTTTCTTTATGTTTTTAGACCACTTTCATGGAAAAAATCATTAAAAAAAATTCTCAAAAAATACAAAATAAAATCTATCCCAAGATAAACAATGGCATCTAAATTTTCACCAAAGGATAAAAAATATCAATTTTTGGTCATCCAAATTGATGGCAAATGGACTACAATCTTATAGGATTTTATTTTTTAAAATACAAAGTCATTGAATTTTGAGTGTTCAATATAACTAAACTTTTCTATTTGTTTAAAAACTTAGTAGTTTAGAAATTAGATTTCGGATGATACGATTCATATATATATATATATATATTTTAATTTTGAGAACACACATTGCTAATAATCCCTACAAGTTGAGATTTCACCATTATTTACAATATGACGTCTACTTATGACCCCTTTTTGGCCACCCAACTTGCTACAATTACACTCATATTTGTCTAGGTGCTTGAAACTTAAACAACATACTAATACACACTTTCCATAATTCTTGATGGATGGTCATTCATTATCTCATTTATTCTATTTAGGAATAGGCGAGGAGTTCCTTGGAAAATTTTGGAAATCTGAATTTTAACCTATCTTTCTAAGGCCTTTTCAAAAACTCATTTTGTACATTTCCTGAAATAAGGCCAATCCAATGGATGATGTATGGAGAAGGAATTCCTTTGAAGAGTCTCAAGAATTTTCAATAGAACCATTAATACTATAGTCATTGCATTTCAATGGAATCAAATTTCTTCAAGTCATTTTTTCAAATAGTCCATGTGCCTTGTCTCAAATTTTCAACATTGAATTAATAATCAAACATTACCAATGCCATCCAATGCCATACACAAACTTTGTTAATAATTCACATGTCAAACACATGCTTCCACATTTTTCACATATAAATTCCAATGCACTTCCCACTAAAATGTTTGATAAATATCATGTCTCCAAAGATGGATTGGTGGACACCCATAACTTGTTCACAACTCCGCACGCATACTTAGAGTATGTTGGCTAAGGTTTGGAATCTAGGTTTTTTTACCCATTTCGACTACATTTTTTATAAATTTTCTATAGTCTTCCTTTTAAGGTGGTGGAATCCTTTACCAGAAAAATGGTAAAGAAAACTTGTAAAAATCTCCATTTTATTCTTTGGAAGATGGTCTAACCTTGTTCCAAGGCTTGCAATTTAACACAGGTAAAGAACATGCCAGCGAAGGTTTCAAATTGTGAAATAGTGGTGTTGTTTCTTGAGGATTCCCACATCCTACTCCAAATGTTTTTATCTATCCAAATCAACACTTTTTCTTGTTAGCATTAAGAAAATTATCCACACAACCACTGCAGGTTTAATTAACAAGAATATGATAAGTTTGAAATTGGATGCGCAACTATAAAAATAAAACAAGATAGAAGATTACATGGTCAGGGTTAATCCAAGAGACCATATTTATTTCATGCGAACAAAAAAGAGGTGGGAAGTAATCAAACCCCATAAATTTCTATCTTGGTGCAAACAATGAGCAAGATGATAAAGGCTACATAATCTAGCTTTAGACCTTCCAATTTCCCATGTATAAAATTAGGGTAAACAAGCTAATGAAAAATGCATGTAGGTAGAAAATTTGAATGCAAAAAACATATCACTTTAACGAAGGCTAGATGTATCCTCACCAAAAACACTCAATAGGGAATCAAATGATTATTTTTATATTATAGAAATTTGTATTATACCTAGAAAACTCACGAAAGGCCAGAACCAATAAATGAAGGATTATTTCAAAAACAAGGAATAAGATAATTGATGGGAATTAAAATAACCACATAAAATATCCCAAAACCAATGCTTCACATATCCCAAAAATTTATTTCCTCAACCAAAAACCTCACCATCTCCCTATTAGTGCATTTATTTTATCACATAAATATTTTCATTTCAAATTTATAAGGATTATCCATAAAAACAATTCATTTTTAGAAAAAAATATTGATATTATAATATTTAAAATTCAAGAATTTAAAATTGATCTCAATTTAAATGAATCAAAAAAGAAGATGACATCACCTCACCAATCGGAAAAACAAAGAAAATACATAGGGTTTAGATGATTTTTCCATAGAAGGACATTTGTAAAATTACCAATATTGAATTTTACTATTTCATTTTCTATATTAATCGGATTGTAAGCACAAAATTTAGGAAAAATAACTCAACCTTACCATGGGATAGCTTGATCTCTCAAAACCAATGTCGGAAACATTGAAATGGGAGGGGCATTACAATTTGAAATACATTATTCACTCCATAGGAAGGGAAAGATATGAACTCCATTACACATATTATCTTAGGGGAAAAGTAGTCTTAGCCCACTATCTTGGTGCAACTTCCACAATTGAAAATTAGCTTCAAGGGACATGATTATGTCACATGCACACACACCATAACTACATTGATATGAAATATAGTGTACCTTTCAAAGTGAAAATCACATTAGGATGATCTGAGGTCTTTCTCGACTCAAAGATATGTATATTTTATTCCATCTTGTGTGTTTTTAGCCTTGTGTAGGTAGTTATGGTTTGTTTCAAGGTACATATAGGACAAGAAAATACTACAAAAAAGTGGATGTAACATAGAGTGAAGTGAAGGAGACATTATTGGATGTTGAAATTGCCAAATGTACACTCACTACTAGGATTATAGTGCTAAGTTTATAAAATAATGCTTGGGGTGTTTTCGTCCCTTTCTCGGGCTCTTTTATCCAACACCAGTAGATCACCGTCTTTAATACTAAGCATGCACAAACCAATTTTTTCTTATTCCACCATCATTCCAACCTAGATTCAACACAAACAATGAGATATTAGCTAAGTCACCATCATTCTCTTGTTTGTTATAATTTCAAACCATTGCAGGTTACATATTGTTATTTTCTTATATATTTGATTGATCGCTAGTTCTATGACTAAGATTTAAATTCTATTAAATAAAAATAGCGGGTCATGTAGGAATAGGTATGGAGACATGATACGTTCAGCACTAGGTTCACCTATAGATATAGGAATAGTATATGGCTCTATATTAGATAAAGAAATATGATTAATTTACTCTCGTGTAGCATATCAGACGATGTCAATATGAGTAGTAGTTTATTTCAATAAATATTCTATTTTTTATCCCTCATCCTCGAGAAGGACGTGGTAATAATTTTGAAAGATAAAATTGACCCTTAACCTTGTACATGGTAAGTGATGATAATCAACATATAATTAGCAAATATATCAACAACAAAGTAAGAGTCAATAATAGGGACCATATTTCCATATTGTGTACCAACATAAGGGTAATAATATATCATTATAGCATAATATCAAGAATCCCTAGGCTTAAGTAAAATATCATGTAAGAGATTAGGATTAATCATGATGATATATAAAAGGAAAAATACATTTCCAAAAAATTATGAAGAACATACAAAAATGAATCTTAGGAAGATAGGTTTGGATAAAAAATGTTGGATGCATGAGTTAGGTTCACCAAATTTCTATTCACTTTTCAAAATTTAATAGATTTATGTTACAGACATGCACAACACTAAGAAGGAATGTAAGGTTTAAAACTAGAAGCTATTCTGATTAATTAACTCCCAACATTAATTACACAATATCATAATAATGTATTGGTAATTACAAAAAGTGTTTACAATATGTTAAAATCTATAATACATTAGAGGGAATATGTATTTATCTACACATGAATGTACAATAGATATATGGGTGCACAAAGTGAAGAATGTAGGAGTGTAGACGTTGAAGATGCTTTGTTACTAAAACCAGAACTAGAAGATGACCTAGTTAAGGACCATACATATCTTATATGAATTTTTTTACAATCTAGGACCTATTGTATGGTCTTGGACCTAATTAGTGTGGGGATTTGTAACTTATTGTGTCCTTTAGTGTCCTATAAATGTGTTTCACCGTTAAAACCTAAGATTTTCTTAATCCCGAAATCATTAATAATAAACTAAATGAAACTTAAACCTTAACCATTGGTGGGAGACCCTACAAGAAGGTTAATGTTTGGGTTGAAGTGAAATGTTTGAATGACCAACATCAACACTATTTTAAGATGCCATAAACCAAATTTAGTTCTCCAACTAGTGTGTAATATCAATATGAATGCAACTAGTTGGAACTTTTATACACTTTAAACATGATTGAGAGGATTATGCTCTACCGAGACTTCAAAGTGTGGATCTTGGTGTGATTTGAAGTGAGGGAAACTACACTCATTAACCTGGTTGAGTGCTCTATACATTTAATAGTGGATGCCCTAATTGATGTGCATCATATTTAGGAATATTTAGGAATCCTTGGGGTTTTTTATATACATTTTCAATGAGTGTGCCAAGTGATTTAGAGGTGAGTAAATGAGGTGATCTTGACTTTCTTATATAGGTCTCCAAAGGTAAATTATCATGATAAGGACAATATAGGAAGATAGAAATACGCAAAAGATGTTATTACATCAAAATTGAAGTTTGAAGATGTGTCAAGATAGGACCATACATATTAGTCAAAGATAGTATTTCACAACCCGAGAACTTCGTATGATTTTGGACATGAAAAGAGTAGATCAAATATGAATGTTGTATTATGATGGTATGAGCTTAAACATTGATTTCATGGATTTTTATTTAGAATTTTTCAACACATCAGTTTCTTAGAATAATCAAGTTATAAAAGATATAAAAATATGACCATATTGGGGATAGATTGTGGGTATTTCTATTAACTAAGATTCACAATTGCAATTAGGAGTGTCAAAGGGTAACTTGCCAAATTTGAGTGTCTACACCAGCAATGGAACCATTGTTAATAGAGGTTTGTTGAATCACTCATTAGGATATGAATCATGTTGTAATTTATGTGAAATTCATATTATTCGATTCAAACAATGCACACTAGATAAAACAAAGCATAACATACAAATAAGTAACTACATAATAGAAAAAAATAAGAAATATATAAACATGAGATGAGAATGTGTCCAGAATTTGTATTATCAATCAAAAACTCAAACATGAACTTAGAGTGGAAACCAAGATCAATATTAAGGATTCAAGTTCACCCTTCTCAGTACAATGTGATTATATTTTTTTATACAATTTGAGGTGGTTTACCAATCCCTTCTTCTTCATTTCCTTGTCAAAAGAGGTTCTTCGCATTCTCTACTTATTCTTAGATAACATTACATATTCTATATTGTGTCTTTAATATAATAGGCACATAAATTAGTAATTGCGTAATATACAACAATAGTAAAAATACATTTAAGTTGAATTTGAAACCCTTATACACTCCTAACAACATAATTTTTTTCCTAAAAAAATAAAGAAAACACTTTTGAAAGTAGTCATCAATAAATCTAATGAAATATGATGAATTTTTAAGAAAAAATGTTTGCATAGAACCACAAATGTTAAAATGAAAGACATAAAGAATATAATGAGAATTCCATACATTTCCCTTTGGAAAATTTCCTCCTACATGTTTTCCTTAAGCACATCCTTTAAAAATTTCCGTGTCATCTTCAACATTTGGCTAAATATAAACTAATTATTTTGATGTTAGTAACCTCAAACTTTGAAAATGCAAGCATTCATACCTAAATGATGCCACAACCAACTTTTATCTTCAACTAATATATTGGAATGGTTGTCACTATGTTCTCCAAACTATAATAGAAATAAACTATTATTGTCATGGGAACAATCAGTAATAGTTCTATCTTGTTGATTCTCATCATAGATTATATTGTTTTTATCATTAAACACAACTTTATAGTTATTTTAACATTTATTTCTAACACTCAACAAATTATGTTTTAAATTTAGAGAATAGTAAATATCAGTGACACACTTATTAAGTCTTTAGCATTCACCTCTATAACCTCAAAAGACTTTTCATCACTAATTTTATGTTAGTGTGTTATTATATGGTGTAATCACTTGTAGTACCAACTCATATAGATATTACAAGTTGTAATAGTTGGTCAAAATAATGAGGTATGAGATTGTTTTGGGTACATTACACTCTATAGTTAGAATGTAATGTCACATTATATCTTTAAGTATGAGTGGTTGATGATGATAAGTGTCACTCCTAGTTTTAGGATATCATTACACAATATATGTAAGCTCTTTTCTCTTTTTGAATAATCATCTCAAATTTATTTATTTTTATTCCTATTGTGAGACTATAACAAAATTTTCATTTCATATGAGATCCACATCATAGCATTTGTTTTTTTAATTGAAAATCACACTTTTATATTTATAACAAAAATCTACAACTCTAATCATACAAAAAACTGGGTGGAAAGAGTCACACCTAGAATGTGAAAGGTCCAATCAAATTGAGCCAAAAAGGCCTCGAGAGAGGCCAAGTCACCTCAAAGTACCAGCATTAAAAACCACAAAGTGTGAACTTCAATAAAAAAGAGAGCACATAAACATCAAGCAACAACTACAAACATGGAGAAATGTGGTAGAGGAGGAGAGAGACTATCGGGCTTATCGCCCCATCTTAAACTAGAGGGGTGAGCCTCACTAGAGATAGGCTCCCCCATCCCAACTAGTTTGTTGATACTTTTATTTAATAGTGTCTTCATAATGCCTACGGGGAGAAATGTCTAAATCCATCCTAGGGAATTTTCCTTAAGAAACACTAAGCAAATTTGAATCACCAAGTAGATCCGATGAAAGAAAAGGTGGATTTAATCAAGGGGACCTATGCCGAGGTAGAGGACTATGCGGCTGGTGGCGAGAAACCTCCCCATCCATGAACAAGAGTGGAAAGTGGAAATGTGGAGGTGCATCTAGGGGCACCCGAATAACAACGTAAAAATTTGAACCCTAATGGTAAAGGAGGTGATGGATATGTTCCACCTCTAAGCATACTTTTTCAGCTTTATTTTAAATGTGGAGCATAGAAGTAGAAATCACAACCACTTTATTAATAACAGAGAATTCATAATCTAGAGGAAAATTATTAAATATAACATTATTTATATCTTTCCATAAATGGAAAAAAATGTGAGTTCTAAAGATGTGTCAAATTTTGTAGCAAACCGTAGGTAATCGTATGATGGAAAAGTGACAAGCGAGCATGGGAATCTACAAGTAACTCTACCTCACACCCGACCTCCCGAGGTCGTGCCAAGATATCTGGTGGGGATGGAATATACGTAGGGTATGGACAAACTAATTGGGAAATCTTATGTCTTCGACACACACTAATGGAATCTGCGAATCTAAGGCAACAAAGGCCATCCTAACCTAAACTGACGTGATAGATCGGTTGGTGAGGATGACTACTCGAAGGCTCCAATCAATATCGAGCTCTGGCGTGATTTGATCTATAGGTTGTGGAATATGGGGAAAATGCCCTGGAATTGTTTCGTGTATATCTCTAGATAGGGTCATAAGGTGGATGATGGATATGGTGGATTCTATGGGCGATTATCTAGTCTAGTCCAGAAATCTTTAGCTTCGTTAGCTGCTATGTCTAACAAGGATAACTGTGTGATAATGATTGGTGGAAGTGGAGTGGATCTAAATACTAATGTGCGTAAACCAACATCTATGTCTAATTGACCAGTGGATCACAACCGTAGATTCATGGTTATTGCGGTCCTCCTATGGTCATATGCATAATCAATCCCTAACTCCTAATATCCAGTGGTCATATGCCTTTTTGGCCTCTATATTTAGAACTGAAAGTTGTGTAACCTTCTCAGAGTACCTTACAGGTGTTCTAGCAACCTGAATTCGTAAGCTAGTGTCTATGTCAGTGAGAATGTCTCCTGCATCTAGTTGTGGGACCAAAGGATCACAACCAAACGTTTTCTCTCTTTCAGGTCCTTCTACAGTCATGTGAATATTTATCTAGGGTAATCTGTAGTTTGGCTGGTTTGACCAAAATGTATGTGCTTTGTTGTCTTCTATGTTTAGTCCTCTTAGATGTGCACTAATTTCTTGTAGTTCTATTGTTACTTGAAAGACCTGAATTCTGAGATTTTGGTCTATATCAGCTTTTATTGCCACAAGATTAGGTTCGTGCATGATTGGCTCAAATACGTATTCTCTCGGGATCCCTAGGTCCCATGATTGTCATGTAAAAGCAATAATGTAAATCTAATGAAACAAACTAAAACTATGTAAAGTATATCCACAACATATATAACTTCTCTATTTTTGTGTTTTTGACGAACTATTTGAACGAAATTGAAAGAGAAACTATTTAATAGATCTAGAAATTGACAACTAAACTAATAAAAAAATTAAAACAAAAAAGCAAATGGTGATATAGTTACTTGCCTATGCACATTGTGAATCTATTCTAAATAATGAAATAACTGATCTAATCTATTTGAAAGACTGTCGATCCTACCTATGAAATGAGGAATGAATCATAGTTTCTCAGAAACTATCAATCCCCACAGCTTCCTTGGCAATATCGAAAGTGACATTAACTAAAATGAAATGATTGACTACTCTATTCGATATATTTTTACTAGAACTTTGAAAGCTTGAACTTGGATTTTGCAGAACAGTGGTGAATCTGATGGTGTGTGGCTTTTTCCCCACAATGTGATCTCATCGTTCCTTCATACTCACGTGAATATAGAAAAGCGTGTAATGCTAGCATCAATAGAAGTAGGTATCGGGACGGTGGCAGATTAGGATGTAGATTGAATACAATGTGAGTAAGCGAGGGATAATGCAAGAGAACAAAGCTTGGCTTATGTAATTCCTAGCGGGATTTATTGCGAGTCATACAACATAAAATGTCAAGAACCTGAAACTATCCTATTTGATGAACAACACCTATAACTTTAATGGCTTTTGACTGAGAATGAAACTATTCTACTCCAATTGATTGTGTTAAACAAAGTGACAACATTAGCACAAGAAGATTATGTGGCTTCTAAACAACAAAACAACACTAATTATGCATGCAACAAATAAAACTATTGATTCCTAAGAAAAACTGGAAGAATAAACTATTGAAATGAGAAATTGAGAGGCAAATTTGAGGGGCCATTTGCTTGAGCACAAGCCAGCTATTTATAAAATTCATATTTACCTAAAGGTGAAAACCAAATTAAACTCTTTAACCATAAAAATGCAAAAACACTATTCCAGGAACCGAATCATAAATACAAACAAAGATGGTGAAAAAGTAGGTAAACATTGAAATTTTACATGAGTTGTGTTAAAAGAACATTCTAGAAAATGCATGAAGGATCGCTACCTTGAGCACGGTGGCGACACAGGACCACCGCCTGCAGGGCGAAGTTTCAGAATCAAGACCAAAACACAAAGACAAAGAGGGGAGAAGAGAAAAAAAAAAACACAAGGAGGATTAAACCGTAGACATGCAGGATGTTAATGCATACTTGGAGATCTTTTGGATCCCGAACACCTTGTGAGGAGACTGTATCATCATTGAGGCATGTGTAACATTTTTCTCGGTGGTGCAAGACTAGAATTTTGGGTACATACATATTACCCTCGGAGAAGCATTTTATCCATGAAGAGGCGTAAAATGGTGGGTCTAAGTATGGTGGTCCCAAAATGGGAGGTTAGAAATTATACTTGATATGCCCGTGTGTTGAAACGACGCCATCCAAAATTCCCACTACCTGCAAAATGAAAAGAGGACTCAAGTATAGATAGATAAAATAAATAGAAAGATAGATACTAAAATAATATGAAATGAGGACTTACCATTCGTGCGATGATAATAACTTACCCGCATCTCGTGCTCCAAACCTCGAAAATGGCATTAAAAATAGGTCAAGATGCTATATATGTAAAAATGGGCCCATTTTCCTATTCATTTATGCATGTTGATTTGATTGATTTTGAGCTTTGGGACCCACGGTGATGGTTTTTGACGAGAGTATAGTCAAAACGTTCATGATGAGATAGTGATCATGCCTCCATGAGTGGAACACCAACCCGTGAGATCATAGGTTAGTTCTTCTTGATTTAGCATTTTTACCCCTAAAATGTTAAAATGATGAAATATTTGTAATGGGGGGATTATTTTTGAAAATGTCAGTTTTAAAAGGGTCACTTAGGGGGGGCGCCTAATGGGTAGGCTTGTTTTAGTCAAAATTGTCTTTGTTTTGTGTTTTTAGCCATTTTTAAGGCACATGACCCATGCAAAAATTCGGGACATGACCACCGCCCTGAGCAGGGCGGTGGTTACATGACCGTTGCCCTAGTCAAGGTGGTGGTTACAGGACCACCTCCTTTAAGGCGATGGTTACGGAACCACTACCCTGCTTAGGGTGGTGGTCCTTCCCAGAATGCCAAAATAATACTTGTTTGAATTCATTTTTGTGTTTCTAGAATTCTTATATGTTTTAATGATTTTTCCAATGTGATTTGAATACTAACTCATTTTTGCATGTTTTTGGGTGTATGCAGGTGAAGGAGGAGTACATCCGATGGAGCCGAGAGAGAGAGAGTGTGACTGCCTTCCAGCAGTATTGGATGTACTTTCTCAGGATGAGTAGGACACTCTTTAGAGGGCCAATATATTACGTATATCATAGGTCTCGCATGTTGCACCTTCTAGTCACATACTTTGTGACTTGTTTTCATATTGGGATGTTGATTGGAACACTTTACAATTTGCAGGAGTCAAGGGTGAGTGGACTATCACCCTGGAGGATGTCTACCATATCTTGGGGGTCTCGATCATCAGGAGACGACTTACGCTTGAGATAACATGGTCATGGGCTCAGATATCATAGTGGGCTTCATACATGGGAGATGCAACTATCTCCACTTGTTCGAAGAAGGGGGTAAGGGTCTGATCTATTCCTAGCCTGCCTATCCCCTTGATTCGTTAGGCCATTATGGGGATCCTTGCCTTGAGATTTATCGGGGACAAGGGAGGAGACACTTTACTGTATTGCTAGTCCCCCATTATTGTACAAATTAAGGGACATGGCCGTTTATGCCTGGGAAGCTGATATACTTGGGACCACCTATCATGATTTGTATCGGATGGTTCGTTTATAGGGCGGCGATCATTGAGCCATTTGACCCTGGTTATGAGCTGGGTCTATGAGCGTTTCATCCCTTATGGGAGAGGTGTGGAGGTGGCAGATCCCTAGAGCCGTGAGGGCAGCCGAGATGGACAGATATGTCGGTGCTTAGAGCACCCACCAGCCATCCACCTCCTCAATACGATGATATGGAGGCCACACCTTATCAAGCCATGGTAGGTTTATGGGGCAAGGAGGCCCTCACTTTGATCTCTTTCTCTACCATAGGAAGCTTGTGGATAGGATGGGGAAGGTGGAGACACATCCTTTTGCTTGAGTGCCTCAGTAGTTTGGCCTTCCTTATGTCGATATGCTCCCCTAGTGGTGCCAATGTTTAGATCGGTTTGGGAGGCTAGGGGAGGTCCTAGAGGCCGAGGTTGGACTGTTGTTACTCATGGTGTCCCCATTATAGCTAAGCAAATAGTACGCACTCGAGGGAGAGCCGATGTGCCTCAAGCACCATTATTTCATATTTCCACCGGTCCTACCCATAGCAGCGATGACCCCATTGATATAGACTTTGAGTCTAAGGAGTTCACAGGGGGAGAGATGGAGGAGGAGATCGAGGCTGAGGTCAATGAGTCGGGTGGAGAGGAGGACAATGATCCCGAGTGGCATGACACTTAGGAGATCTTACAGGCGAGAGGGTAGAGTGGAGTGTGGAGAGGGTGATCCTAGTTTGGAGGATCAGCCTTCTCGTGACTTGGGCGGAGAGGATGAGTCCGTAGTAGGACGTTATGTGGCCACAGGCACGGGAGGAGGACATCGGGCCAAGAGTGCGGACATCGGTGGCACGTGCTTTGACCCTAGGGATCCCTCTTGGAGGCCTAAAGATCCGAGTGAGTTATCATCCTTCTCTTAATATTTGTTTTTAACTAGGATTGTCTTAGTTGCTATCTCTCCTTTTGTTTACTTTTGTTTCTATCTTTTGAGTATTTCTAATTTGTTTTCTCCTTTTCTTACAGAGACTGCTGATGAGTGGTAAGACCTATCTCGAAAGGTATGCAATGATACCCTGATGATCCCCATAGAGAAGACTCGTGCCAAGCTATCCATGGATGCAGGGAGCCCTCGGCAGCACTGGTAGGCATACCGATGTTTTTGCCCCTATCTGGCATGTGGCCAAGATGGTGACTACCCTCCACACCGAGTTGGTTGGGTATAGGACACAGAGCATCTGATGAGGAGCCACTCTCATAACAAGGCCATAACTACTATTTAGGATCATGAGCCCTCCGTGCACTCGAGTGCCTACGTATCCAGATTCCTAGGTGTGGTCGTGCCCCTTCGTGGGATCTCATAGGGGTTGAGAGGCCACTTGGCTCTCTTAGATTGTTTATATGATTTATTTTGTATTTCCCAGGCTCATTGAGCATTTTGACCATGCCTAGCGCATGATGGCATTGTATAGGAAACTTGATTATATATATATATATTCTTTTGGATCAGACTCTTGGTGTCTATGATTTTGTGATTTTTTTCCACATGTAAATTATAAATTTTTTTATATGCTTTTCTTAATTTATGCAATAGAGAACAAAAGATACAAATGCTTTCTTTCTTTTTGTATTTCGTGATGCTTTATATATGATAATGTAGACACAATATGATCTTGAACTTTGGTTTCTATAGGCAATTTTTGGTACTTCTTATTTGTTTTGACAAACATGATGATAAACCGGTATGATGAGTAGATGAACTTGCCCCGCTCCTAACTCCACATAACTAGTAAGATGCGAGGGCTAACCACCGAGAGCTAGAAAGGGCACAAGCTATGAAATTTGTTGAATGGTAGTGATGAGAGATAGACAAAGATTTGGTGGAACCAAATTAGGATGCTATAGACCTATTCTACTCAAGTGACTCCATAGTTTAGAATGTGACTTGCTTTGCGGTTTATCTAGACTTGGATCCGTAGATGGCCACATGGTAGAAAAATCTGGTTTTCGGGGTTTGATCTCTCTTGGAATTTTGGACATCTGATTCATTTGTTTTTTTTAAGATTGCAAAGGTTCATTTGAACTATTTGCTTACGACCTTCAAAATTTATTGTCAAGAGGACCCACCACCCCTTGCCCCATGCTACTAGTAAGAAGTATGGGCTTATCACCATGGACAAGGCATAGGTGAGTAAGGTAATTTCCATCCTTTCGCAACCCTACGTCACTAGTAAGAGATGCAAGCTCATCACCGAAGGTTGGTAGGGCAAAGAAATGTGTAAAAATAAATTTTTTTGTTTGATCTACATTTGATTTATTTATTTGAGCAAAATGTCAGTATGTTCTTATTTCCAAAGTGATATATGTATGGGATAGATGTGACACTATGAAGCTTCTAGAACAAACCATAGGCAAGACACCTATCCTAGGAAGAAACCAAAAGTGAGAACACGCATGCGAGCTTGGTATGGTTACCGTTAAGACTTTGTCATATCTAGCTTTATTCAATGAAATGATTCTGAAATAGGTGATGATGTTATGAAAATGAAGAAGTATGATTGGAATGCTTATGCCAATACCATGAGAAGTTTGTAATGAATTTCTTTGAGAATAAGTTCCTGGATCACAAAATTGTACGAAATGAGTGGAAAATGAGCCTAACTACATGAAGATGTAATGTAGATATAATTATACAAGTAGTGTTGGTTGCTTATGCATAGAATCATTTAAGATGCAAGGAATTGATTGTTTCACCAAATTTCTCACCTTCCAAAGTGTACATAAGAGATATGCACCATTTCCATAGTCTTTCATGACTCGGTATGGGCCCCAACCATTTGGGATGGAATTTCCTTCCTTCACCAGTCCTCTTGTCAATCCGGATATCTAGTCTTAGAACTAGATCTCCATATATATCTCATTCATAGACCTTTTTATTATATTGACAAAGACATCCGGTTAGCATAGATTCTATGCCGCTATTCAACATCTAACCTAGACTTATCTAGGCTTTCTAGTTGGGAGAGACGTGCTTCTCTATAAGCTTCTTCATCCAGAATCCCTTGTAGTGAGATGTGGAGATTGGGTATTTCAACCTCAAGTGGGAGAACTGCTTCTACTCCGAATACCAATGAGAAAGGAGTTGCTCCTATTGGTGTTCTTATTGAGGTTCGGTGGGCTTACAAGGATGGGTATAACTTTAAATTCCAATCTCATTTATTTTCTTTTACCTGCTTTAAGGAGAATAGCTTTCAATGTTTTGTTTGTTGCTTTAGCCTGTCCATTGGCTTGAGGGTAATACAGGGAGGCTGTATGATGGTTTATTTTAAATTTACTACATAGCTCATGGACTTTGTCATTCTTAAAGGAAGTACCATTATCTAAGATAATGATTTGTGGAACATCATACCTGCAAATGATCTGGTTTAAAATGAACTTGGTGATCATGGAACTCCTGCATACTGCAGTGGTGAGAGGCATAGCCTCTACCCATTTGGTAAAATACTCGGTGGCCATGATTATGAAGTTATGGCCATCTGTTGACAAGGGAGAGAATTTACCTATCAAATCTAGGCCCCACATAGAAAAGGGCCATGGAGTAGCGATTTTTTGTAGAGCTTGTGCTGGCATGTGAATCTCATGGGAAAATTCTTGACATTTATGACATTTACATACAAACTCTACTGCATCATGTTCTAGAGTGGGCCAAAAATAACCCATCTGATGTATTTTGCGAGTGGTGGCGTGACCACCGAAGTGGCCTCCACATATTCCACTATGAGATTCATGGAGAATCTTCTTGGATTCTTCTCGTGTTAACACACCTTAGAATAATTCCATCGAAAGCCTTATGATAGAGTACTTGTTCTATAATAACATATTTAGCTGCGATAATGCGTAACCGCCTTCTTTGTTATGGCGTATCACCTTCCTGGATATGCATGGCCCATGATATAACTAATAATATCGGTATAATAACGACATTCGAGAGATGGTAGGTCTGGTTTCGATGTAGTATATACATTCATTAGGAAACTCTAGATCGACTAGATCACCTTCGTCTAACGGGTTATCAGCTAACCAATCTACAATGATTTGTCCCTTAACGTACTTCTCGTTTTACAAACGCTAATTTGAATTCACCCATTAAGGTTATAAAACATCCACCTTCTTAGACAAGGACCCTTGCATGAGGAAAGTTTGTAAATGGTCTATTTTTACAATGACCCTTGTTTCTTGACTGACCATGTAATGTCTTAATTGTTTAGTTGCAAAATACTATGGCAAGGCATTCTTGTTCTACTTGCATATAGTGTGTTTTATAATCAAGCAACGCTCTTCGGTTGATGAAATAGATTGCGCATTCTCATTTTTCATCATCTTCTTGAGCCAACATGTAGGCTAGTGAGACATTGGTAGCTCACGAATATAAGATTAAAGGGTGGTCTAGCTTAGGAGGCATTAACATAGGTGGTGACAAAAAGAAACACTTAACTACTTCGAAAGCCTCATTTTAGTCTTCATCCAATTAATATTATAATATTTCTTGAATAGATTGTTGATTGGTTGAATGGAAAAGCTCAAATATGGGATGAATCTTCAGATTGCACCGAAGTTTCCCAAGAAATGACCTAATTCTAGATTCATCCAAAGGTCCACATCAATCCCTCGTGATGATATGATTCCTGATTCTAGATTCCTGATTTCAAGAATAACCTGGATTTTGGCTATGTCCACATCAATCCCTCGTGATGATATGATGTAACCTAGGAGTTTCCCTCCTGTCACACCAAATACACATTTTTCTGGGTTTAGTGTGACTCTGTATTCTATCAAATGTGAAAGAATGATGCAGAGCACTTCTGGGTGATCACAGCGCTTCCTGGCTTTAGCCAACAAGTCATCTACATAAGATTCCATGATTTTATGAATAAGATCATGAAATATATATGTCATTGCCCACTGGTATGTAGCGCCAGTGTTCTTGAGATCGAATGGCATAACAACGTAGCAATAGGTTCCCCAAGGAGTTATAAACATGGTTTTGGCTTGGTCTTGTTCAGATATTCGATTTGGTTATATCCCGAGAATCCATCCATGAGAGATAAAAGCTCAAATCTAGCTGTTGCGTCAATGATGATGTCAATGGATGGTAATGGGAAGTCTTCTTAGGACACACTTTGTTAATGTCGTAGAAATATATGCAATGCGCATATCTTCCCATTCTTTTTGAGAATGGGGACGATAGTAGATACCCACCGAGAATAATCAATTGGCTTGATGAATCCTACTTGGAGGAGTTTCATTACTTCTTCCTTCACCATGAGAGTTACCTTGGGTTTCATTGGCCTTGATTTTTGTTTAACTGGCTTTGCATCTAATTTGGTGACGAGATTGTGTACCACAATGTGTGGTGCAATTCCCATCATTTCTTTATAATTAAACGTGAAAGCCTTTTGATGTTCTCTCGAGGATTCGAGTGTGTATTTCTATCTCTTTTGGAGTTAGAGAAGATCCTAGTTTTAAGATCTTCGGTTCATCCTCTGTTCGACGTTAATATCAATCATTTCTTTGATTAAAGAATTGTTACCTTCTTAAAACTCGGTGGGGGTGGAAGTAGTTCCGATCTTCTCCATTCTCTACCATGTATATGTCGAGTTCCTTTTACGGGAAGCTCTATCATGGGATTTCCGAGTAAGAAGATGGATGTGGGATTAAAGAAAAATATACCATGTGATGGGTGAGATGTAATGCTACATAAGTATTTAAGTAATCAAGAGTGGCTCTATCACTATCAACGTGATCTAAGATAGCAGGTTTATTCTTAGCTATGTTCATTAAAAGAGGGTTTGACATTTTATGCACTAATGGTTCCATACGGAGGGACATTATGAAACAGTGTCTTCCAACTCGCTGCTTGGAGTGAAACGTGAAGCTGAGGTGGCTATCGAATCTGCAAGAAGATTTTGTTCTTGCGGGATTGCTTCAATTGATATGAAGTTAAATCCTTTGCTCAGATCTAATACTGTTGTTTTGTAGAGTTGTAAATGTTCATCTCTAGTCTCATACACCTCAGAGACTTGGTTTTCTACTAATTGAGAGTCTCTTAACACCCTGATGTCATCAACCCCGAGCATCTTAGCTAAGATGAGGCCAAGGAGGAGGGCTTCGTACTCAGCGTCGTTGTTTGTACATTCAAAATTTAGTTTAAATGCGAATGGTAAGATATTTCCCTTTAGGAGAGGTAAATATCACACCTACCCCAACCCCATAACGACATCTAGCTCCATCAAAAAGGAGAGTCCAATATTTAGTTGGGAAGATGGACGTTGGGACATTTACTATGTCAACTTCTTTTGCTTCAGTTACTTCTACCATGCAGAGTTCTTCTGTTGGTAGAGAACCAACTCCTAGGGTATATCCTATACCTACGAATCAAATGGAAAGAAAATTGGTAGATCTTGTTCTAGAAATTCAACTAATTTTTCCGTATTTACTAATGATCTTGTTTCTACAATGTTAGCCTCGTCTTTAAGGGATGGGATATTCTTGACTAGGTTTGTAACTTCTAACTCGGTTGTAGGTATCAACTTTTCTTCCGGTTTCACGTCGGTTGGTTTATTAAGTTGGTTTATTGGGAATTCAAACTCGAGTGAATGCCCGGCCTTTTCTTCATGTCTCGCTAGGTGTATATCGAATGGTTTTGGATCACCTTTTTGCTACGAATACCTTTCCTAAGTGTAACAATATTACTTCTTGAAATAATGTAGAAGGGATTGCCTTCATACGTGTATCCACTACGTAGAGGATCATATTATAGTTAGTTTCCGATATATAATATAAAACTTAGTGAGGATTATTTTGGGTCCTAAGGTGACTGGTAGTGTTATGGTTCCAATCAAAGTGGCTTTAAGGCTATCATAGCCTCTCAGTAAATTCTGAGTGGTGGAACAATTTGTTTCTCCATACCCTAGCTTTTGAAGGAAAGAGAAGGGAACTATGTTAACTGCTGCCCCATCGTCAACCATTGCACATTTAACATAATTGTTATAAACCCACACTTGCAAATGTAAGGTTGGATCACCTCTACATGTAATCTCAGCATCTGTTGGCATTTTTTTATGTCGAATATAAACTCGATATCCCTATATGGCTTCCCCGAAGGGTAGATATCAAAGTCTATATGGTTTACCTATGTTTCAGAGGTGGAGTGATGTTATTTAAATGACCTTTACCTAATGCTTCTAAAAGAGCAGCCCTATGGGTAGGGGAGTTCTTTAATAAGTCCAAAAAGGAGATGTGAGAGAAGGTCTTCGTTAGGTCATTAATTAAATCATAGGCACCTACGGGTTTTACTAATAGTTGTTGAATGTTATCTGTCTCTAGCGGGTAACTTGGACTTGGCTGAGAGGAATACTCTCATGTCCTTGTTATGGCTTCCATGGGTAGCTCAGTGTCTAACTCCACCAAATTGACTATCTTGGGTCATAGCTGATTTCCTAATTGCGGTGCGACAGGTGGATTTAGTGAAGTCGAGGCTTCATGATCATTGTTTCCTGTCATTACACTCTTGTTCATCCCATTTGGATTTAATTTTTGTTATTGTGATTTAGGAGTGGATCATTGAAGACCTTGAGGGAGACTGCTCGCATGAAATTATTTGGCATAGGTGATGTAGGATCTACTAAGAACATATCTATGAAAAGTTGTCTTTGTTCTTCTGGCAGACGTTGCATGAACTTATTGTAATCACGGCAAGTCCTAGTGTCGTGGCCTCAAATTTTGTGGAAACCACAATACGAGTTGGGATTGTAATTCCTTGGTTGTTGGTTTGGCACATTTTATGGTCCAAGACTCTGATTAAACCGTTAACTATTAAAGTTTTAAATTTGTTGTCTTTGGTTTTGGTTTTGGTTTCGATATCCAGTTGAATTTTAACTTGGACCACCGAGTCCGGACCTACCGTTGTTGCTTATTGTTGTTCTGTGTACGATTAAAATTAACCAAATTGATTGTCTGGGTAAATTTTTAGATTCATTTATTGTTAACCAATGGTGGAGTATTTACAACATTTACCTTTTTTTTTTGGTCAGTTACTCCATTTGTTGTTACGCCATGATTTTTGTTAAGGATTTTAGGTCCTTGATTGACATTTGTGGTAGTAGGATAAGTCGTAGTATTCTGGCTGAGGGTGATTAACCTCCCATTTGTTCCATATGTCTTGTGACCGCTATCTATTGTTGCTTGATCTATTTAGAGGGCACTCTTAAGTACTTCATCATAATTCCTTAATGGGAACTTTTTGACTTCTTCCTTTACCTCTCTACTAAGAGAAGGAATGAATACATCGCATAGTTTCATTTGGTCCATGTTTGGAGCACTTGCCGAAGAATAAAGGACTGTATGCCATCTTTGGATGAAGTGAGCAATAGATTCATTGTGTTCTTGTTTAATGTGTAAGAATTCCCTAATTCCTATTCTCAACAGTTTATTCATGTCAAACAATTTAATGAACTCTAAAATGAGTTGTTTAAACAAATGGATGGAAGCTTTAGGTATTCTATAATACCAATCGAGGCGATGCCCTCTAAAGTTTTGGGGAATATTTTTGCAACAACCCCATCACAAGGGAGAAGTTCTCGAATGGCTATGGTGTAGGCCTTAATGTGTGCATTCGGGTCTCCTTCCCCTTTGTATTTGGGAAAATCTAGGGGTTCTTTCAAATATTCTCGAATAAGTCCCTATTGCATAGGTTTCGACCATCGATGGCACTTTTTGAGGTGGTGGAGGTGGGATGGTTTGTTGTTAGGGTATTGCATATGCATTTGCAGGGGCATAAGGAAATCAATGTGGTTGAGTGAATATGCCAGGAGAGGAGAAGATATCTCCTACGGTGATTTGGAATACATGTTTAGGTATGGAGGAGTATTGCCCAGGAATGGATTATTTTCCACCGGAACGGTGTTAGAAACGGTGGTTCTAGTTGGTGTTTGTTGTGAATACTGAGGAGGCATGCCCAACGTGCCTATTCCTGTAAGGAGGTCTACTTGGCTAGGATGATGTGGAGGATTGGAATTTCCTACTTGCATGAATTGAGAATTTTGACTTGCTTGAGCAAGTTCTAACCCTCTAACTTTTTCTACTAAAGTTAAGATGACTTCATTTGGTGAAGTCACAGTATTTTTCCTTAGTGGCATTTTTATATATCCTGAGGTTGTATGGGCATGTGGTACCCTGCTATGAACTGATCGTTTCCTTGCCAAGTTTTACTGAGTGCATTTCCCATAGGTAGCGGCATGGAGGTGTTTTCTTGAAACGTGACCTCGGGTCGTGTTTGTAAACTTCCTATAGGTGGGTACATACTCCGAGAGCATTATTCATTCCTAGCATAATGCACTGAATGTTCATCATCTAAAAATAGATATGGATCTGATTGTCTACTAATTTGTGGTCTAAGTAATACCTGAGGAGATGAACCAGATTCTCCCATAAACGTCATGTTGTTCAAGCCCGAGGGCTCTAGTTGTTGCGTTTGAGCAAGTTGATCCAACTCCTCTATTTGGAAGGACGAACTATATCTAGTCCTTTGAGGCAGAGTTTGTGTTGAAAATTAGTTAGTTGAATAGTTTTCACCCCATGCTAAGAGCGAGGGTGATGGTTGTCTATTCAGTTGATCATAGTATGCTTCAAGACCTAAGAGAGGTCTACCATATGCATCGAATCCCATCATATTCGGGGGGTATATGAATACCCAAAGAATAATGGGAAGGAGCAAAGGTGGATGGAATAAATAAAAGAGGAAGAACTGTTTGTTTCATGTCGGGTTCACCAATTTTGTATGATGGAAAAGTGACAAGTGAGCATGGGAATCTACAAGTAACTCTTCCTTGTACGACATCCTGAAGTCGTGCCAAGATAGCCAAAGTGGGGATGGAATATATGTGGGGTATGGAAAAATAATTAGGAAATATTATGTTTTTGACATGCACTAATAGAATTTGTGAATCTAAGGAAATGAAGGCCCTCCTAACCTAAAATGGCGTGATAGATCGGTCAGTGAGGAAGACTGCTCAAAGGCTCCAATTAATATCGAGCTCTGGCATGATTCAATCTATAGGTTGTGGAATGTGGGGAAAATTCCCTAGAATTGTTTCGTGTATATCTCTAGATAGGGTCATAAAGTGGATGATGGATATGGTGGATTCTACAAGTGATTACTTGGTCTAGAACAAAAATCTTTAGCTTCGTTAGGCTGCTATGTCTAACAAGGATAAATTTGTGATAATGGTTGTTGGAAGTGGAGTGGATCTATATACTAATGTGTGTAAACCAACATCTACGTTTGATTGACCTGTGGACTCATTGGGTTGTGGTACCTGTGGATCACAACCGTAGATTCGTGGTTATTGCGGTCCTCCTACGGTCATATGTAGAATCAATCCCTAACTCCTAATATCTAGTGGTTGTATGCCTTTTCAGCCTCTATGTTTAGAACTAAAAGTTGTGTAACCTTCTCAGAGTACCTTGCAGGCATTCTAGCAACTTGAATTCATAAGCTAGTGTCTATTGCAGTGAGAATGTCTCCTGCATCTGGTTGTGGGACCAAAGGATCATGACCGAACGTTTTCTCTCTTTCAAATCCTTCTATAGTCATGCAGATATTTATCTAGCATAATTTGTAGTTTGGCTAGTTTGACCAAAACATATCCGCTTTGTCGTCTTCTATGTTTTGTCCTCTCGGTTTGCACTAATTTATTGTAGGTCTATTGTTACTTGGAAGACCTAAATTATGAGATTCTGGTCTATATCAGTTATTGCTACCACAAGATTGGGTTGAGGTATGATTGGCTCGAATACGTATTCTTTGGGCTCCCTAGGTCCCGTGATTGTCATGCAAAAGAAACAATGTAAATCTAACTAAAACAAAGTAAAACTAACTATGTAAAGTATATCTACAACATATATAACTTCTCTATTTTTGTGTTTTTGATGAACTATTTGAACGAAATTGAAAGAGAAACTATTTAATATATCTAGAAATTGACAACTAAACTAATAACGAAATTAAAACAAACAAAGCAGCCGAGTATAGCTACTTGCCTGTGTAGTTGTGAATCTATTCTAAATAATGAAATAACTGATCTAATCTATTTGAAAGACTGTCGATCCTACCTCAAAAGTGAGGAATGAATCATAGTTTCTCAGAAACTATTAATCCCCACAGCTTCCCGGCAATATCGAAAGTGAGATTAACTGAAATGAAATGATTGACTACTCTATTTGATATATTTTAACTTCAACTTTGAAATATTGAACCTAGATTTTACGAAACGTGGAAAATTTGATGGTGTGTGGCTTTGTCTCCTCAATGTGATCTCCGTGTTCCTTCGTTCTCACGTGAATCTAGAAAAGCGTGTAATGCTAGCATCAACAAAAGTAGGTATTAGGACAATGGTAGCTTAGGATGTAGACTGAATACAATGTGAGTAGGAGAGGGATAACGCAAGAGAACAAAGCTTGGCTTATGTAATTCCTAGCGGGATTTATTGCGAGTCATACAACATAAAATGTCCAGAACCTGAAACTATCTTGTTTGATGAACAAAACCTGTAACTTTAATGGCTTCTGACTGAGAATGAAACTATTCTACTCCAATTGATTGTGTGAAATAGTGACAACATTAGCACAAGAAGATTATGTGGCTTCTAAACAAAGAAAACAACACTAACTATGCATGTAACAAATAAAACTATTGATTCCTAAGCAAAACTGGAAGACTAAACTATTGAAATGAGAAATTGAGAGGAAAATTTGAGGGGCCATTTGCTTGAGCACAAGCCAACTATTTATTAAATTCCCATTTACGCAGAGGTGAAAACCAAATTGAACTCTTTAACCATAAACAATGCAAAAACACTATTTCAGGGAACCAGAATCATAAATACAAGCAAAGGTGATGAAAAAATCTGGTAAACGTTGAAATTTTACACAAGTTGCATTAAAAGAACATTCTAGAAAATGCGTGAAGGACCACCGCCCTGAGCAGGGTGGTGGTTACAGGACCGCCACCCTGCCTGGGTGGTGGTTTCGTAACTTAAGACCAAAACGTAAAGAAGAAGAGGGAGAAGAGAAAACAAAGAATGTAGGGGCTAAGTGGGACATGCGGGATGTTATTGAGTGCTTGGAGAGATTTTCCGGATCCCGAACAACGTGCGAGGAGACATGTATCATCATTGGGTCATGTCTAACATTGTTCGCAAAGTGTAGTACCCTACAATTTTGGGTACGTATATTAATATGGTCGAATCCCCAAAGAAAACCACTTCGATGTGAAAAAATTGGGAAATAAGGGTTGTAAAAGGGAGTGAATCCATCTCCAAATGCTTTGAGTAGGAGGGAAAAACAAAAAAATGTGTTTGATAGACTCCGGTTGGTTACAACACAAGCAGACGGGGTTAAGCCCAAAATGTTTGAGACGAGAACTAGTGGGAAGACCTTGGTGGAATATACACTAAAGGAAATTAGATTTTTAGGCTCAATTTGACCAAAAAAACCTTCTCGAAAGTGATGGGGCTACACAAAATTTGTTGAGGAAAGATACTTATTGGTGCTCAATTGTAATCTCACCCTTTTTCATTTAAAAATTTTCAGTCCGCCTAGCTTGATGTAATTTTTGTCTTCCTGTGTGGATGTGCGTAAATTTTTTTCCTTCACTAAGGTGTCATTTTCAGTATTTTCCTTGGGTCATGGATCACACTGAGTCTTGGTATTATTTACATTTTTCTATCCATGGTGAAAATTTTGTAGTTGGGAGTGTTCCACAATTGTGTCTCCTTTGTGTGGCTTTATTTTGAAAAGGGAGTAAAGTTGTAGAAGTAAGACGCTACCCCGCCAATGCCTAGGTAAAGCCACATGTTAAACCAACATCAAAAGTAGATGTGTAAATTTCTTGGACCCTAGACATTTCGAGGGCCTGTGCTTGTTTAGGGACCTGCCCTTGAATTTTACCTTTGAAGTTACATAGAAGAAACACGCAGAGTCTTCACTGGATATTCCCATTCTTATACTTTTCAATGGTGGTGAAAATTTATTGGACCCTAGACATGTGGAGAGCCTCGCATATTTTTGGGGACCTGCCTTTGAATTTTACCTTTGAATTTGTGCCAAAGAGACATGTGGAGGCTTCCATTAGCTCTTCCCATGCTTAGACTTTTCAACGATCGGTGAAAATTTCTTAGACCCTAGACACATGGAGAGCCTGTGCTTGTTTAGGAGTCTTTCTTTTAATCTTTGTACCAAAAGTGTTCGAAGAGACACGTGGAGGCTTCCGTTGGCCTTTTTATACTTAGCCGATTCGGGCCTCGAGTGAAAAAATCAAAATCAGAAGGGAACATTTCAGATGACCTGCCAAAAGTGAAGACCGGATCTCCCAGTCAGACACAAATGAAATACATCAAAAAGACTCACGTTTCATACACCTGGCCATACGGGATGATGTTTATAAATATCACAGGATAGAGCATAGGATCAATAGTTGGGAAGAGAGTGGAGGGAAAAGAGAAAAGGGACAAGCTGGTTTTAGACCCAAACACTCAACCATTGATCATTGTGTCACACTCAGACATCTAGTGGAAAATGGGTGGGATCGAAAGAAGGATGCTTACTGTTGTTTTGTGGACTTCAAAAATATTTTGACATGGTTCCAAGGAACAAAATGTGGAATAGAATGGAGGAGTTAGGGGTTCCAACACATTACAGGGCTATCGTTCATAGACTATATGAGCAAGTGAAAGCTAAAATCAAAATGCATGCAGGGTTATCTGAAGGGTTTGGGAGTGATATAGGGGTTAAGAAAGGTTTCCCTAGAATGTAGGTAAACATTGGAAAAACCAAAATTGTGATTTTTTCTAAAGAAGACAAGCCAACAACCTAAATTTCAGTTCGAAGGTGAGCCTTTGGAGATAGTGTCAGAGTATAAATATCTAGGCCTTGATTTTCATAGCAAGCTCAAGAGGGACATATGCAGGATGAAACAAATACAAGGTGGATGGAAAGCCCTCTTTGCACTCTAAAATAGGTGTAGAAACATTGAATTATGGGATTGGAAGACCACTAAGGTTCTATTTGGGTTGCTTTTCATTCCAGTGTTGTTGTATGGCTGCGAGGTATGGGCTAGTGGAATGACAAATATAAATTGGAGACAACTAGAGAGAATCCAAAAAAGGATTATAACACACCAGTTCGAATCAAGGCTACAGTTCCCTATGAAATCATCTTGGCTAAAACAGGTTCTTTCCCCCTGGAGGTAACTGCCATGACCAGGCTCATAGGTTACATAAAAAAAGTTGAAACATGCAAGTAGGCAGATGGCCTAAGGCTACAATGGATGAAGAGTTACATAGAAGAAAAAACATGTGGATGAAGCAGAACTACAAATGAATGATAAACTAGGATATCAAATTAAGTGAATTCCTAAAGCTTAACATAGACATTAAAAACTATGTAAATGAAAAGTTCATATTGATGATGTGGTAGAAGAAAACAAGCAAGAAGTGCCAGCATTATGTTACTCAATTTAACCCAACTTTGTGACCACGGGAGAAAACTTATATATGGGCTGACCTAAAATGGAAAGAAAAGATCCTCATTGCTCAGCTAAGGACTAGTTCTCACAATATTAGGTGTGAAAAAGGGAGGTAGACAATACCTAAGGAGTAGTGAGAAGAGAGAACATGTATACTGTGCAATACATGGGCAATTGAGACGGAAGAACACTTTATTCTCCAATGTCCTAAGTTCACTAGTATTCAATCCAAATACAAAGAAATCCTAGCCAGCGGGTCCATGGTGGAACTATTTGAGGAAAATAGAATAAAGAGCTTGGGGGAAATGTTGTCACAGATTAGTCGGCAGAGGAGCAGCCTCCTAAAAGAGGTCAAAAATCCCACTTTGGTCTAAGGTGGTTTGGTACTATTTTATGGTCACATAGACCTATTAGTCTCGTGGATGTAATTAAAATCTTTCATTTCATAACATTTTTGTAACGAACAAAGTATTCCTTGGAATATTTTATATTTTTGGGGGGAAAATATTTGAAGTAAAGCGAGTGATATAAAAGTATGAAAAGGCCATGCAAAAAATGGGGGGTTAATTTTTCTAAAATTTATTTAGAGAGAAAAAGGAGAGAAGAGCCGAGAGAAGCCATTTTTCTGGGAATTTTTTTGAGAAACCAGTTATTTCTTGTGTGCCTTTCAAAATTGATCATGTCAAGTTGGTTGTAGATGTATAGCCATTGACAAAACTTTGAGATTGTAAACAAACTTTCCCTTGTTGATCAAATTTGAGAAACCTTGAGTAATTTGTGTAGATCAATGAACTGTGTTATGTCCATTTTCATCTTGAGATATTTTCAAATAGTTATCAATGTGAATGTTGCAGTATTACATTACAAATCCTTTGAAATCACACAAAATATCGTCCTCATGACAAGTATTGTGGAATTTTCAATTACATTATGAAGAGATATTTCATTTCATAATTCGATAAATGATTTAAATTCACTTTACTTTCATTTTAGTGATAGAGATTGTTTGTCAGTTTATGTGTGTATCATGAGCGTGATATAGCAGGGGTTTTTGAAATTTTAATTGAGTCCTTAACACAATTTATTGTGTTAAAACCTTGAAGAATGTGTGAAGCCGTGTGTCTTTGAGCTTTCATAGATGCATAATTTTCTAGTTGAAGGTTCATCTTTACTATTTGAAGCTATTCATCTTTTTGCCTTATGGATCTATTAACATTTGTTTAAAGTTCTCATATATTTGGTATAATCAAATTTATCCTACTTAACTTCCCAACCATAAAATACATATCCAGAGATGAACCATACATGAACTACCCCTGCTTACATTGTCTGTTCATAAATGTTGAGGGAATTCATTGATTTACCCATCCCTTACCTCAATATGTAAGAGCAATCAGTTTTTACCATTTCCTTTAGTAACCTGGATCTTGTTTAGAAGGTTTCTTTGTCCTCTAAAGTGACAACTCATGAGAGTTAGACTACGCTATATTGACCATACCTTCTAAAGATCTCCTATCAATTTTGTGGAAGGAAAGAAAAATACTATAAATCTGCAGATGCCATCCACCAATATGGGTTACAAAATGGGTCCTCTCACCCTGGTTGAAGGCACAACCTAAAGTAGTTAGGGTAGGTCAAACCCTATTCATGGTGCTATCCATTTCTTCCATGCCTGAGTGAATGAAGATTCAAATAAATCCTTCCCCAGCTACAAAATAACTCACACTCTGATTTATCTATCTCCAAGCATCTTGTTCAAACTAGGGTGTTTCTCAGTCGCAAAGGGAGAATCAATTTGGGTACCAACAAGACCAATTCCTATTAATCGTGTCATTATCAATAGATTGAGGATCCAACAAAGGAAAACCACTTGATGATTTGTATCTGTGAAAAGAGTATCGTAGGACAATTCTAGTAACACCACAAAGTAGCTCCACGGGTAAGTGCAGTCTTTTATAAATAGTCTTAAGGAATGTATTTAATTAATTGTCAAATAGGAGAAAAATCTATAGGAAGAAGGTGGAATTTTAAAGCCAAAGTCTCCTAAGAAACCTAGGAATGAGATTTCCTAGAAAATAAATTCCCAACAAATTTAATCCCCTTTTGAAAAATCGAGAGATTTATCCCAAGGAGTCAATGTCGAGTGAATCGAGAAAGAAAACAGAGAGAGGACCACTAAAGAGAGAACAAACTGAGATAAATTCCATATGTGAAGCCATTTCTAACCCAAATAAGGCATGGTTTGAGAAATTCCAAAGCCTTCTAAATACTCAGATAATAAAAGTGCTCTTAATCTTAACTTGATCGGGAAGATAAGGATAGGTTGAAATTTAATACCCTTCAAAGCTAGCATACCCAGAGGGATTCCTTAGAAAATATCATGCCAAAGGAGAATTTTCCATGCTTCATTCCCTTCTAGGCTATGTAATATCCATTTAGCACAAATATCTTGCCCCTAGTGTTTGACATCAATTAACCCTAGACCACCAACTTCTTTAGGCATACAACACACTTCCCAAGCAACCCTGTGGAACCCCTTGTGCCCTTTAGTGTTGGCCCAAAGGAAATCACAAAGAAGCTTCTCAAGTTTGGCATAAGTAGCATTGGAAGGATCCCAACATGAGGAGTAATACACATGTGTGGCAGCCAAAACCTTAGAGCATATTTGAAATTTCCCTGCTATAGAAAGTGGTTTGGTGATCGAAAAATATATTTTGAGTTCGAATGTTGGACCACATAAGACTAAAAATGAGATGAAGTAGCTTGTAAAGATAAAGGTATACCAAGAATTTTAAAATACACCCCGGAGTTGGATCCTACTCCATTTTATACTAGCTAGTGAAGCGGGAATGAAATACTAAGATTTTCAAAAGCATTTTTTCTCCCATTGCATATCAAATCCCAAAGCAAGAAAAAAGTGTCTAGACAATCAGGAGAATGATGCAAAAATTATCTTCCTCTAAGAGTGTGAGAAAAGAATCATCAACAAAATGACCATTAATAAGTTGTTGAGTAGAAGAAGGTAAATAAATACCTTTCACTAATCCTTGAGAAGCACTGTGAGCAAGAAGATAACTAAATCCTTCAACAACCAACACATAAAGGGAAGGGGCTAGGGGGAAACCTTTCCTAATAGATCTGAACAAACCAAACCTAGAAGATTGGGCACCATTGATAGTAATACAAGCACTAGCATTTTGAAATAGAATTTTCATAGATCTAATAAAGCAAGGACCAAACCCTAAAGCTTGGAGCATAGCTAAGATGAAAGACCATTCAATTCTATCATATGATTTAGAAAAATCAATCTTGATAAATAAAGCTTGTTGAGAGGAAAGGCAAGCCCATTCCATACCTTCCTAGAGTACAATAATATTATGAAGGATATACTTGTGCTTTATAAATCTAGTTTTCTCCCTTCTAATGATTAAAGGTAGAAGATTAGAAATCATGTTATCCCTTTCCTTATTAATGATCTTGTAAGACATGTTAATAAAATTAATGGGTCTCCAATTAAAAATTTGATCGAGATATCCTACTTTGGGAATGAATTTGATATTTCCTTGATTGATTAGGTCACCCAAATAATTAGTCTCTAGAGCTTCCAAGTAGACATTGTGGAGATCAGGACCAACAATTTCCCACAAAGCTTGATAAAATTCAGCATGGAATTCATCAACCCATGGATATTTTTCTAAATCCATTTTAAAGGCAACATCTTTAAGATAAGAAAGAGATAAAGTGCTTTCACGGGCCACCCGTTGGGTTTGTGAAAATATTTAGGGAACCACTTGGATAAATTTTAAAAGGCCCACTTTCTGATCTAGAGTGGTAGGTTGAGTAGAAAAAACCTCATGATAATGATGCAAAAATCTTGGAGAATCTCAGGTAAGGTGGTAAGTTTACCATTTCCCTAAAATATTGCCTTGATCTTGCCTAAAGACTGTTTAGAGCATATCATGGAAAAAACACCTTAGAATAATGGTCCCCAATTTTAATCCAATGCTAGAGAGCATGAAGCTATGCACCATGTTCTTGGTATTATTTTTAGACTTTAAGAGTGTGACACTAATAGGTAACATGGGTTTACAAATCATAACTAAAAGGAGAGTCATTAATCTCTCATGAGATTATCGAGAACTAATTATATGAATCCACATGGGCATGCTATCTGAGGATGGAGGCTTGATCCCCATATATATAGAGAAAGGTGGTGGTGTAGTTTATGGTATCATTCTACCAAGTGATCCATCCATAACCATTAGATAGTCCAGATTCCATACTCTTTGTATGTTTGACACAATCCAAGAATGTTTAAGGTGAGCAATGTTAAGATAAAATTGAGAAGTAACTTGATGCTTTTTGTCGGTTAAAACCATGTAATATTGATTAATATGGGATAATGGTCCAATAACAAAACAATGTCTCTGACGACAACAACAAGATGACCCAAAATAGGGAAAGATAGAAAAAATCTTGATTGGTCATGAGGGAGTGATCCAACCACTGAACAATTTGATCTTGTCCTTCTCTAAAATTAGACCAAGTGAACTAGGCAGAAGAGGATTTATGATGAAAGGGAAGATTGGGATCAAAAATTCCAAGCTTGTTCCTAAAATAAAACCAAGCCTCCCACTCTCCCACACACCAATGCATACTCAAAGACACCCATTTTTATCCACATGGATTTCAATGATGTTAAATTTACCAAAAATTATTAAGAGAGCCTATAGAAAAGGATTTAACAAGCCAACACTAAAAATATCCCTCTCACCCGCATCATTAGAAGCATAGATGTTGGAAAAAAACCAAAAATATGCCCATAAAAATTGAAAAGAAACCACACTACTTGATGTGTGGGTTAAAGCCCCATGATATCACATGCTAAGTAATGTCAAAAGTAATCAAGGTCATTATTCCACAATTTCCATGATCATGATTAGAGGTATGAAAAATGGCATGGGGCATATATTATGATTTGCAGTATAAAAAAAAATACAACTATCTTGAATTCTTTAAACTTAAAATTTTCATGTGGTGAAAATGAAGACAATTGTCCCTAACCAGATATCGTCGGGTCGGTTCAGTAAGACCACATATATTCCAAGAATACACAATCATTGAGATGAGTCTAAGTACATATTCCCCTCATCATCCATATCAGAAAGGGCAGAAAACTAGTTATGAGAAGAAGAAACCTAGGTAAGAACTGGGGCAAGATATCCTAAATTCCAAGGGTGAAGTTTACCTTACACATACTCACCTTTCTTTAAGTGGGGGGTTAAGAGAGCGGGCTAGATGATTCTTGCATGATTGAGACGAGTCATCCAAAAAAGGATACTTAGGTAGGGCCAAGGGTGAAATGGGCGTAAGTTAAGAAATCTTAATAGGGGAGGCAGCCAACATGGCCAATGGTATGTGGGAAGGTGGAGGACTAGATTTCATAGGATTAGATTGTTTGAGAGGATACATGGATGTAGTGGCACCAATATTAGAAATTGACAATAACTAGGAGCTGAGGGTTTTAAAGGATCCTACGAAGCACCCTTTTCATTAGTGAAGGTGATCCAACCATCAAAAGGGGAGAATGATTAGATTTTTTTGGAGGTTTATCAATGGTTGTAGAACAAGAATCGGTCATAAGAGGACATGTGAATCATGTGCTTAGATGACTGAAAATGAAAACGAATATTAGGTAATTTTATATAAATCTCCCTTTGAGAGAAATAGGTGTCCCCAGTCTGAATATCAATTATTTCTCTTAATTTATTCAAAAAATTGATCTGAATGCACACAAAATGTTGAGGAAGAGCATGATAAAATTTGGGTTTCTCAGTGTAGATGAGAATCCCCAATGGTTTGAATAAGTCCCCAATAAAACCCCAAAGTGGTAAGTGGAGTCCTAGAAATTTTATTCAAGCATGGACTTTGAGCTTGGATTTCTCATATAACTGAAATTTCCGGTCCATTGTGAAAAAACAACCAAGGAGTTGTGGATGAACCAAGGACCATGGTTAACAATGGCCTTATAGTGTTCCGGATTGGAAAAAACCCTTTGTGAGGTTTTAAACTCCATCAAGTTTAACCCCATGACTCTGCCAGTGGTTGTGGACCCATTGTTTCAAAAGGATCTCAGGGGGGACTCATCAAACAAAATACCCAATCAGGGTATAATTTTCAAACCAATTGCATGCATTATCAAAAGTAGGAAAATCAAGAACAACATTAGGTAAAGGAGTATCAGATTCATTAACTCATTGAAAACCTTTAGGATGAACTTTCATGCTTTATTTGGTTTCATTATTGTTAGTCACTCTATCAATGAGCCTTGTATTAGTAGAAACTAGATTCGAATTAGAGTAAATTAAAATTGGTCCCGATGTCAACCTAAGGGTGGAGTAAAAATCCCATGTAACAAAATTAATTAGAAAAATCCTACTAAAAAACCTTAAGGGATAACAATATGATGGTGGTATGAGTGGTGGCATACATGAACATACAACTAAGACCTAAACCCTAGAAGAGCTCTTACGAATTCCCTAGCATTTCATTTTTCTCTATTTAACAATACATATATTATCCTATAATAAGTTTTTGAGTATTTGGTTGAATACTTGTCTTTGATGTAATTGCTCTAATGATTTATTTGTTTAGTTATGTCTTGGTAGTCTATGAATAAGTTAAAAATATAGATTTGAATTTTTCTAAGAAAAACTTGGTGATGTGGATATAGACTGAAAAATAATGTTTTCTACAATGCCTAAAATTTTTCAAGAGAGAAAAGTCAAAGTTGTGAATATTTGATTAGAGGATTTAGAGCACTAGGTTATGGTGAAAGAGACAAGCAGAAGTATGTAATAATGAATTATTTAAGAGAAACCATTAAAACTAGTCTCAATGAATAATATTGCATGAAAATATGTAAATTTTTATTTGCACCAAAATCCACCACGTATTTGATGGAATTTTATCAAAAGTATGCATTCTACAACTTTTTGAATTTGTTTGTTCATTTATGTAGTATCTTCTAGATCTTGTGTATCACATTATAGACATGAAATCATACAATTTTGATAATTATATATTCCTAATTACATAATACTATTCATATGATTTCTAAGTAATAAAAGCACTAAATAAACCCATGTCTTTCACCACCTTTCTTTGCTTTTTGTCGCAACTTTTGGTCTTGCACCCTTATTTTCTCAGTCATCCTTTTCATACCTCAACATTTTTCAGCATGGACACTACTACCCATCAAGGACACTGCGTTAGGCATCCTCATCCCCAATGGGTACCTTTGACCTCAATATACTTTGTTCATATCTTTTGGCTCCTTTCTATCCATTTGAGCATCTAATATTTTTGTAATCTTCCTTTTCGGGGTTAATTACAAAATCCAAGAAAAGGAACCATAAAAATATAAGGTTACCTGATCATAATAAAAGACCAAGCACTAATCATTAACTATCACCACCTAAAGTTGCATCCATTAAGAATCTAAGAGCTCCATCACATCCATCTAGCACCATCAAGGGGACATAAGGGCTGGTTATTATACAAACAAACTTCATACAAAAGAACTTAATTCTATTCTAAGCATACATCTATTAAATATATTCAAATCTAGCTTACTTGCTCACTATCATGTGTGACACATACATGATCCACACATAACATTATTCTGCACACACACACACATAACTACATTGGATCTAAGATGTAGTGTAGTTTTCAGTCATAAGATGACTATAGACAATGAAAATCTACACTTCCTCATCTTTGTCCAAATAATTAATCAAACAAAAAAATATTCAATAAAGAGCATCCTCCTCTTTGATTAATTTATCATATCAAAATTATCACATCTCATATCCCCTTCATTTAATTAACACATTAATAGTCCATATCTCAAGGCACATATTACACCCTTTTATCTTTATTCAATTAATCAAATATTTATATCACATCCCTTACATATGTCCCTCATCACTCCCCCTTTTTTATTAACCAATTAATGGATATTTCATTATTTAATCACACTATATTATCAAAATCATTTCTAATATTCTATCATATTTATCTCTATGTAAACCCCTTGTTACATCACTTTCATATGTATAAAATCTTATTCTAATCATTTCCTAAACTACCAAAATAAATAATATCTATTCAATTATCTCTTAAAATCCATTTATAACCTATTTCCTAACTCTCGTACCTTATAAACAAACTAATTAGTATCATATTCAAATAAAATTTAAATTGGATAAGTCTATCCAAAATTAGTTCATTCATCTTCAACTAGCTCAACATGTTCCTACCAAATTATCAAATTTTCCACCTAAATATCTAAACCAAAAACCTGATCTAGAAAATTATTTTAACCATTTGCTATCCAAATCTTAATAGAACGATATAGCTAGTGATTTTTTTAATCATCGGTGATTACTAAAGAGAATTGGTAGAGCTTTTGGCGGGTTTTCTCTTTTAGGAGATTCTTTGGGAATAATTGTAAGCAAGGGTGTTTAAGGTTTGACTTGAAGCCCAAATCCCTTAAAAACCTTGATCCTAGTGTTATAATCTTTCCCTTGAGCCACAACAACATTCATTAAAAATTGTCTATCTTCCTCTGAAGGGATACAACCATCATACTTCTTAATCATCAAAGCTCTTAAGTATTCAAAGTCATTGTTAGTAATCTCAAAAGCTTGCACTACATCTACCTCAAGAGTATAAGAGGGAAGAAGGGCTTGTACCAATTTGATGCAATCTCAAAAGGTTTTAGCTATCCTTGCACTTATTACCTCGGTTCATGTTGGTCCTTCTTGTGAGCTTGAAGAAGAGACCACCATGCAGATATCATCATCAATACCATAATCATTATTAGCTTCACCATCTTGCTGGTCCATTTCATATGGATGATGGGGTAGAAAAAACTTATCACACCAATCAATATCAATAACTTTCTCAACAAGAGAAACCCTAGCAGTTAGGGGATCAAGTAACACTCTTCCTTCACGTGCTTGAGGATGTCTATTTGTAGAACCCATGGGTCCTTCCCTCTATCATCTACCATTTGATCACCTCTAGGATGATTGGAAAATATGTCATGGTTTTGTGTTTTTTGTTGACCTTGTGTGCTCTACCCAATTCCCTTCTCTGCTCGAGCTAGCTTGTATGATATTTCTTTGATAGCCCCTACCAAAGTTTTCACAACCCTCCTCCAAATCAGCACCCTTGCTAGCTTGAGGTTTTTCAAGGTTTATCAGTTTTACACCATCTCTCTTTAGAGGTTTCCCAATTACTTTGATATTATTCTCAATCTGCGGTGCCATTGTGAAGGCCTACCTCAAATTAGTAGGGTTTTTGTCTCTCAAGTAGTAGGTTTTTCTTATCAAATGTATCTATATATTTGATTAAACATGACTCATCACATGGCCTCAAATTAACAGAAACCTCATCAATGTCTTGTTAAATATTTTATTAAAGTCATGTAATGATTCATTGGGGTTCTTCTTGATATTCTCAAATTCGACAAGAGAAATCTAGGATAATTATTGTCACCATATTTCAACCTAATGCATTCTTCATTTCAGTCCAATAATCAATAGAATTATCGGTAGAGCCTTGTACCAATCCCTTGCATCCTCTTCTAGTTTATGAATGAAAAATTTGACATACACATCTTCATGCTCAATCTATAAGTCCTCCATCATGTTAAAAAAAAAAAAGTTTTAGGTGTCGATCACCAACTATTGCATTATTACCTTGGAATTTTGGCAATCTATTTTTGACATCTTGTGGGACAACATTTGGGTAACCATCCATTCCTCTAAATTTTATAGGACCAAAGGTGTTAACAACAAATGGAGGTCTAGGCTGAGCCATATTATTTTGAGGTGGTGATCTTGGAGGAGAAACAAAATGATGAGGAGTGAGAGGTCTTTGGGAATAGAAATGTAATCTTCAAAATGGATATCCCCTATAGGATCAACTTCTTGATAAACTCTAGTAGATTTGGAAAAAATAGGGGCAAAATGAGGAGAAATATTTTCAAAGACAAATGAAGGTCCCTCTCTAGATGGAGAATGAAAATTTTCAAGAGGAATATCTAATTCAGATTTACCTGAAGAAGAACTGTAGTCCTCAATGACAAGCTGATCAATCTCAAGTTCAACAAAGGGAACTTCCTTCCTTGAGCTCTGCTCTCCAACCACCTTCCAAACTCTTCTCCCTTCTAACTCTGAGTTCCTTGAATATGAAAAAAACTTCTTAGTAGAGTCTCTAATGAAGAGATATCTTCTTCCTTCTAGTTTTGCAAGAGATTAGCAACACCAAAAAAAAATGATAGAAAGCTAAGACAACTATGGTATTTATCAAGATCAAAATAACATGAAGTCGCCACTAAGGACTTTCACCCTAGTTGTGTAAATGTATTAAAATACTCTGTCAAATAGCTATCAAAATTGAAAATCTTGCCAAACTTTATAGATCAGATCTTCCTTTTCTTGAATCTATCAACCAAAAATGCAAATGAAGTGCAACTATGCTAAAACTGATAAAATTGAAGATAGAGTTTGAAACCTTTGCATACACCTTGAAAATTTGAGTATAGAATGATGATTTAACAATATATTTGTACAACGATTCAAATATGTATGCACATGGATCAAATTGAACTAAGAATGTCCTCGAAATGGCACCAATGGTGTTGGTACCCAAATTTTTCTCCTTTTCAGTCTGAGAAACATCAAAGATATGGCATGAAGCTTGAAGATAGATGGATCATGGTGTGTGTCATTTTGTAGCTAGGGATATGATCTAACTAGCACTCATATTTGTGGAGAGATGGATAGCACTCAAATAGGACTTGATCTTGTCCTAACTATTTTAGGTTGTGCCTTTCAACCAAGGTAAGAGAACCTATTTTGTAACCCTCAAATGGTGAAGGAGATGAAGATATCCCTCAATTTGTGTAAATAGTATGAAAAGGGCCTTGGGAAAATATGATCAACACTCCAAATCTACTTTCACAAGTTGTCACTTCCAGATTATGGAGATACTTTCAATGCAAGACAAGGGTTACTAAAGACATTTTGAAATCTTGATATGTTCTACATACTTTAGCAAATGGATTTTGATCTTCTGTGGGTATACATGGCAAAAAAGGGGTAAAACAAGGTAGGATTAGTTGTTTTGAATGATTTTTGGGTGGGAGTTTAGATAAGACAAACCAAGGTCCACTAGACTCTTTGAGGATTTCAAAAAATATGGAGAAACTTAACAGCAAAAAGTATCAAAATGGTTAATCATCCCTTCAACCAGGATATGTGCATCAAATGGAGGCCCAAATCTACACTTTTCCACACAATCCTTGATCATCTATCACAAAATATTGAGTTAGAATGAACCAATGAAGCATTTAGCAATCACTATTTAATCATGACCTAAGGTGCACCCAAAGGTTTACAAACAATCTCTAAATCAAGGAAGGTAAAGTGATTTTAAATTTGTTTATCTCTTTATCAGATGAAAGCTCTTATGAATGTGAGATTGCAAATGCCACTAAACTATCACAAGAAATGAGACCATGTATGATCAAGAGAGATTTTAAACACAAGACTACAACAGAAACAAGAAACACAAATTTGAAATGCATTCTAAAATGTAAGCATTCACAGATTTTTCCCAAAGACAACACAAAATAACTCAAAAATGATCAGATTTATCAGCAGGGGAATGTTTTGAAAAACAATCTCAGAGCTTGTTAATGGCTATACATGTGCAACCAACTTAACATGATTTGAAATCTGATATAGAGAGAGTTACATGAGTTTCTCAAGTGGTCACTCAGAGAATGGGCTTCTTCCCAGATTTTCCCATGAAATTTTTAGTTTTCCAGGATTTTTAAACTCTTCCAACCCTTTACATGAAAAATTCATGCAATATATAGCTTTCAATCTCCTTCGAGCCTTCTTTCCCAAGAAAATAATATGCCAAAGGATCAAATTTGTTACAAAAATTCCTCATGATTTGTAGAGACAGGGACGTTTAACAGAACACGTCCAAAAAGTTTCCAGTTGTCTCAAAAAGAGATGAATCATTGAAAAATTCACATCATTATCCATTGTGGAGGCACATTTTTCATCTTCAAAGCATGTAGACCCCCTTCCTTTCATTATTTCATCCTTATCCCTCCAAAATTTGACTCTGCAACTTTTGGATCTGATATTTCACATTTTTGGATGGGTTAGGGAAAAATTCATTTCAAAAACATCTCTGATCTTCAAATTGATCCTCAAAACCAATTGCATTGGTCCTTGCAGGCACAAACAACATGAATTTGTCAAAAATTTGATGAAAATTGATGCAAAAAACACATCTCCAAACTTCCTGGAGCGTTATAGGGAAAAAAATGGTGGTAGAAAAAAAAATGCATGCATACCATTGATTTGACATTCAACTTTTAATCTACAGCCCTCCACATGGAGAAAAACCATTGGAGATGGGCTTTGGAGGCACCTTTTTCCATTTTGCATTTTTAAAAAAAATGGCCACGTGGCGAGATTTGATTCGGCATGGGCACGGGTTTCACATTTTTACCCTTTTGACCTTTTTATTTTGAGTGGCCACGTGGCACCATTCCATTGGATGCGGACCTAGGAGCTTCATTTTACCTTTTAAAATTTTTGGGAAAAATTTGGAAAATTTTGATATTTTTCCCCACACTCCACCTCCTCATGAAAATGGGCTTGACACATGTCCCAAAGTGGGCCCCATTGGAATCACAGGACCGATTCTACACATTTCCACCTTTTTTGGAAAAAGGAAAATTTTCCAAATTATCCCCACGGACCCACACCTCCGATTCTGTCCCGACATGTGTCGGTTGCTTTTTTTGGAGTTATGGGCTTGTTTTTTTTTAATTTTATGCCTTTAAGTCAAAAAAAATTCAAAAGAACTCAACCACCCACAGGCCCTTTTTCCTTGGCCTCTAAAGCTGCCATGTGTTCCATTCTGATTTTTGTGGGCCCTAGGCATTTTCTTTTCTCTTTAACTCTTTTTCCAAAATTCCTTAAGGCACAAAAAGACCCACTACTTCTCATCCAATCAAAAGAGGACATGTCATCATTTTTGGGAAAAATTTAGAAATTTTCTCCACCACTTGAATTCAGGTAGATTAGCACTTGGTGGGGCCACGGGGACAATTTGAAACTTTTAGCCAAAGTAGCTAAAAAATAAAAAGTTCTCAAAATGACCCACCACTCCTCCTCCAATCAAAACACGCCACGTAAGCAACATTAGAACCAATCAGAGTAAAGCGAGCCATGGGACCAAATTCACCCTTTTTCCAAAAAAGCAAAAAGTGATAAGTTAAAACAATTTTCCACCATCCCTCAGCCAATTAGAACAAGCCACATTGCGATGAATGCTGAAGAAGAAATTGACGGGGAAAATGATGCCCGTCTGACCATCAAAACACAGAAAATGCCAGGGATGCCTTAGAATTCAATTTTTTTGCTAAGGATGACAAATTTCTCAAAATTGAACCAATTAAACATGTTTTCAAAGCATTTTTATCATGGAATTGGATTTTCAATGGCATACAAGTGTAAATCGATCAATTTTAAACTTCCACATCGGGCAAAAAGGAAAAATGGTAGAGCCCACAGATTTTGGAAAAATTAGGGCACAAAACAGGGCACACATGTAGATTTCTTTCAAATTGGGGAAAAACAACAAGTTTGTGAGCATTTCAAGGCATTCAACTAGAGGGAAAAGTTGCAGACCACCAATTTGAGAGAAAAACATTTTCAGAGCACGTAGAATGAAGGAAAATTTAGGGAAAAATGGTGCAAGCTCAAAAATGGCACCAACATCGGCTCCTGCTTGCGGGATGGGCACTCCCAAGAGTGCCACAAGAACAAAAGAAGTAGACCAAGTGCCAAAAACAACCATTGGGAAATGGAGTCAAAAATGTAGGGTAAAAAACTAGACCCAATCGACAAAAAATGGTTACCAAGAATAGGGCAAACCACAAACCGACAAAAAAGGCAAAAACAGAGCCAAAAAACAAAGACTATACACTATACAAGTGGTGCATACCTCAAATTTGGGGATTAATCCAAGAAATGCTTCAGATGCCTACCATTAATAGGTAGTTCAAGCAATTCCCCATCTAAGTCCTTGAGAAAAAGGTATTTTCACCAATTATGATATCAATGGAGTAAGGGCCCATCCACAATGCATCAAATTTACCATGTTTTCCCTTATCTTCATGCCTACTATCCCACAACAAAACCAGATCTCCAACATTGAAAGCCCTAGGAGTGACCTTCTTGTCAAACAACCTCTTCAACTTCTCTCTAAATCTGACATGCCTTTGGTGGGATGCTCTTCTTTCTTCATCCATCTCAACAATCTTGATTAATCCTTGCTTCATATGGACTGACCTCTTGATCTTCAAGTTGTTGAACAAACTGAAATGAAGATAATTACAGATGTAAGGGTAGTAGAGCTTGAGTTCCATACACCAACTCAAATGGGCTCTTACCAGTAGCTCTTTTGGCAGTGATTCTATCAGCCCAAACTACAAATTTCAGTTGTTCACCCATTTTCTCTTGTTCAACTCCAAGGTTCTCCTAATGATCTTCAACAAGTTCTTATTGTTGGACTCAACTTGTCCATTCCCTTGAGGGTTATAGTTTGAAGCATAAGTCAGATTGGTTCCATACTCCTTGCACATTTCCATCAAGGGCTTAGCTCTAAACACATGGCATTATCAACAACAATCTTTACTGGCACACCAAATCTACATATGATGTGATTCAACAAGAAGTCCATAACAACTTGGTGTGTTTCTTTCTTGGTGGGGATTGCTTCTACCCACTTGGTGAAGTAATCTGTGGCTACAAGAATCCACTTATGTCCAGAACTAGAAGGGTCTAAAATCTCACCAATGAAGTCTATTCCCCATTGTTTGAAAGGAGCCTCAATTGATACATGCTGCAAAGGAAGGGAGCCTAAAGCTTTCATTCTTCCAGAGAAACGCTGGCAACTTTCACATTTTCTAACCAACAGGGTTGCATCTTTGAAGAGAGTAGGCCACCAATAACCAGCTCTCAAAATTTTGTGTGTTGTAACCCTTCCAGCAAAGTGTCCTCCACAAACTCCCCCATGGAAATCAGAAACTATTTTGGGAGCTTCATCTTCAGTTATACATTTCAAGAGGACACCTTCAGGGTTCTTCCAAGCCAGCCCAAAGTCAGTGATGATGTATTTTTGAGAAGCCAGCTTGAGGGCTCTTTTCTATTTTTATTCAAATGATCAAGGAAGCATAGGTGTCTGAGGTAAAAGATTACATCCTTGTACCACTCAGAACTTACCAACTTCTCAAGAACATCTACCCTTTCTTCCTCTACTTCATTCACTTCCACAGTCTGCAAGTTGCTCTCAGCCATGAGCTTAGCAAGACCCAAACCTCTCACCAACTTTGTGGTTTGGATATCCATGTCATATTCCTATAGTTTTTTCACCCATCTACATATTTTTCTTGAGATCTCCATCTCTGATAAGATGTCTTTTACCATGGTGTGGGGAACATAAGCAACAACTTTTGAACTTAAGATATAAGGCCTAAAACCTTTGTTGCTTTCACCAAGGAAAATGCTTGTTTTTCCATGATTGTGTATTTTAACTCAACAAGCTTGTAAATCCTTGCTAAAGAAGGAAATAGGCCTCTCAGCCCCATCTTCATCCTTCTGCAGCAAAAATAGATGCAATGGTATTTTCAGAAGCAAAGGAGAAGATTTGGAAAGGCTTCTTGTAATTTGAGCTGCCAAGATAGGTGCATGTTTCAATGCTTCTTTGATTCCTTCAAAATCCTGAATAGCAGCCTCCTCCCATTTGATAACTTGGTCTTTCTTTAACATGCATGTAATAGGAAGAGTCAATTCAGCAAAATTAGACACAAACCTTCTAATGAAATTGATCTTCCCAAAGAAGGATTGGATGCCCTTCTTTGTTCTTGAATTGGAACCTTGCTTGATTGCTTCTACCCTCTCAGGGTCAATCATGACACCAGCCTTTGAAACAATATGACCAAGCAACTTGGCCTTTTACACCCAAAATGACACTTCTTTGGATTGAGAGAAATTCCATATTCTCTACATCTGATCAACATTCTTTCCAAGTGCTTGCAAGTGATCTTTTCTGCTCCTTGAAAACATAGTCACATCATCCTGATAAACTACAATGAAGTCATTTATGTAACCAACAAAAGCAACATCCATTGCTCTTTGGAAAGTAGCTCCAACATTCATAAGACCAAAAGGCATTCTTACATAGACATATGTTCCCCAAGGAGTGGTAAAGGTAGTTTTAAATCTTTCTAACTCCTTGACAACAACTTGATTGTAGCCAGAGAAACCATCCAAGGTGGACAACAATTCAGATCCAGTCACTAACTGCAGCATGTTTTCCATGTTTGGAAAAGGATAATTGTCTTTCAATGAAGCTCTATTTAGATTTCTGAAGTCTACACAAAGTCTGATATCTCCATTTTTCTTTCTGACTGGCACAAGGTTTGCAACCCAAGATGAATACCTTGTGGGCTGAATGATCCCTCCCTCCTTCAGTTTCTTCAATTCATCTTGCATCTTCATTGAGAGGAGTGGATTAATTGGCCTCTTCTTTTTCTCTAAGGGCTTGGCATTTGTTTCAAGAGGAATCTCATGCTGAAACAAGTCCTCTCTATATGCTTTCAGCTCTGAATAAGACCAAGCAAGATAGTCCTGATATTTCTTCAATAGTTGAACATAGGACTATTTTTCTTCTTTTTTTAGATTGCTTCCCAACCAAAATTTTCTTGGTTTATCATTAGTGCCCAAGTTATGCTCTTCCACATCCCTTGAGGTAGACATGTTTCTATTGATGATGCAATCAACATTGTCAAAATTTGACTCAAGTGCAACAAGACCTCTAGGAATGGTGTTAGTTTTCAATTGGATAATATCCTTTCCAAAAAATTCTCTCTTCCTTCAGTCACACACACCATTGGTTCCCAATCAATATTCTGATCTACAAACTCACCTTGATTTTGTAAGAACCTTTGCACTTGAGCATCATCATTAAACACTTTCCAATGCTTGATGTTGTCAGGGATAATTGGCCTAGTTAACACTTCAATATTGTACTCACAATAAGGTGAAATGGTGCAATTTCCAAATCTTGACCCCAACACTACCAACTTGTCAACAAAACATTGAAACTCTCTATCATGATGCACAATGTTGAAGGAATCAAACATCTCAATTAGATCCCAAACTACATGTTTGTACTATTTCATCCACTGATTTTTTAGCATATAGTTTTCTTATTTGTTTGACAAACTAGCTCGAATCTCCTTTTGCAATGATGTCCTTGACACCATACTTCCATGAAATTCTCAGACCCAACAACAAGGCTTCATACTCAACAATGTTGTTAGTACATTCAAAATTAAGCTTGAAGGAAAAAACAAACTCTTCCAAGCTAGGAGAAATCAGAATTATACCAGCACCATTTCCAAATTTGGAGCAAGCTCCATCAAATAGCAAGGTCCAAGGGGAACCTACCTATTCAAGGCACTTTGACTGATCCATCTTGTGTTCTTTTCCATCAACAAACCCAACAAAGTTATCAACATCTACATCAACAAACAACACCTCATAGGAAGCATTGTTGGGATCTTCAATAAGGTGTAACATCTTCTTTTCTCCATAGAGCTTGACAAGGCTGCCTTCAATGGGAATAGTGGAAAAAGACATGTCCATTTGAATAGTCCCACCAACACTTAGCCCCACTTTCTTGACAAAAATCATACCCCATTTGGCAGGGCAATCAACAATCACAACATCAAGTTTCAAATTCTTACCCGGATAGGCTGCAAGTTGTACCACCAAACCCTTCACACAACCAACTACCGGCACTTCTCTTGAGTCCATGGCAAGTACACTTTCCATAGGCTATTATCACTTTGATATCCAACTCATTCATGACTTCTAGAGGCATGACATTGCATGATGCACCGGAATCAAACATACAATTGTGAAGTAGTCTATCCTTTATGATCAAAGTTGTAAAGAATGGATCAACATTCAATTGGGAATCAACCAAGGATGTCCCCAAGTATACCTTAGGTGTTTCTCCAAGATCCTCTAATGTTGGTGGTGTTTCAAGGTCTGCAATGATTTGAGGAGGAGTTTCAACAATGTTTACATTTCTGCTTGGGGTACTCTTCTCCTCTTTCAATCCCAAGTACTCAAATGCTCTCTTCTTGTGCTCAAGAATCCTAAGCAACTCAATGATTGGAACACTCACTTTGATTTGGCTCAATACTTGGGCTATGTCATATGGAACACTCTTTGGCAAGGCAACATTGGAAGGAAACAAGTAAGATTCATTAGATGGCATGGGATTCTTGGCAGCTTGGGCATGAGGAGGACTGAATTTTTTTCCTAGGACAATAGAGCTTTTGGCAGGTGTTTCTCTTCTAGGAGATTCTTTGGGAATACTTGTAAGCAAGGGTGTTTTAGGTTTGGCTTGAGGCCCAACTCCCTTAACAACCTTTCTCCTAGTGTTATACTCTTTCTCTTGAGCCACAACAACATTCATTAACAATTGTCTATCTTCCTCCAAGGGATACCACCATCATACTTCTTAATCATCAAAGCTCTTAAGTATTCAAAGTCATTGTTAGGAATCTCAAAAGCTTGCACTACATCTACCTCAAGAGTATGAGAGGGAAGAAGGACTTGTACCCATTTGATGCAATCCCAAAAGGTTGCAGCTTGTCCTTGCACTTATTACCTCAGTTGATGTTGCTCCTTCTTGTGAGCTTGAAGAACAACCCACCATGCAGATATCATCATCAATACCATCATCATTATTAGCTTCACCATCTTGCTGGTCCATTTCACATGGAGGATGGGGTAGAAAACACTTATCACACCAATCAATATCAACAACTTCCTCAACAACAAAGAACCCTAGCAAGTTAGGGGATCAGGTAACACTCTTCCTTCACGTGCTTGAGGATGTCTATTTACAGACCCCATGGGTCCTTTCCCTCTATCATCTCCCTTTGATCACCTCTAGGATGATTGGAAAATCTGTCATGGTTTTGTGTTTTTTTCTTGACCTTGTGTGCTCTACCCAATTCCTTCTCTTCCCGAGCTAGCTTGTATGAGATTTCTTTGATAGCCCCTACCAAATTTTTCACAACCTCCTCCAAATCAGCACCCTTGCTAGCTTGAGGTTTTTCAGGGTTTATCAACTTTACACCATCTCTCTTGAGAGGTTTCCCAATTGCTTTGATATTGTTTTCAATCTGCAGTGCCATGGTGAAGGCCTACCTTAAATTAGTAGGGTTTTTGTCTCTTAAGTAGTAGGTTGCCTTCTTATCAAATGCATCTACATATTTGATTAAACAAGACTCATCACAGGGCCTCAAATTAATAGAAACCTTCTCAATGTCTTGTTAAATCTTGTATTAAAGTCATGCACTGATTCATTGGGGTTCTTCTTGATATTCTCAAATTCAAACAAGAGAAATCTAGGATCAGTCTTATCACCATATTACAACCTAAATGCATTCTTCATTTCAGTCCAAGAATCAATAGAATTATCAGGTAGAGCCTTGTACCAATCCCTTGCATCCTCTTCTAGTGTATGAATGAACAATTTAACATACACATCTTCATGCTCAATCTCAAAGTCCTCCATCATGTTAACAAAAATTTAGGTGTTGATCACCAGTTATTGCATTGTTACCTTGGAATTTTGGCAATCTATTTCTGACATCTTGAGGGACAACATTTGGATAACCATTCATTCCTCTAAAGTTTATAGGACCAAAGGTGTTAACAAAAATGGAGGTCTAGGTGGAGGCTGAGCCATATTATTTTGAGGTGGTGATCTTGGAGGAGAAAAAATGATGATGAGGAGTGAGAGGTCTTTGGGGAATAGAAATGTAATCTTCAAAATGGATATCCCCTATAGGATCAGCTTCTTGATAAACTCTAGCAGATTTGGAAAAATAGGGGTAGAATGAGGAGCAAGATTTTCAAAGACAAATGAAGGTCCCTCTCCAGATGGAGAATGCAAATTTTCAAGAGGAATATCTGATTCAAATTTACCTGAAGAAGAACTATAGTCCTCAATGACAGGCTGATCAATCTCAAGTTCAACAAAGGGAACTTCCTTCCTTGAGCTCTACTCTCCAACCACCTTCCAAACTCTTCTCCCTTCTAACTCTGAGTTCCTTGAATCTGAAAACAACTTCTTAGTAGAGTCTCTAATGAAGAGAGATCTTCTTCCTTCTAGTTTTGCAGAGATTAGCAACACCAAAAAAAATGATAAAAAGCTAAGACACTTGGTATTTATCAAGATCAAAACAACATGGAGTCGCCACTAAGGACTTTCACCCTAGTTGTGCAAATGCACTAAAATACTCTGTCAAATACCTATCAACACTGAAAATATTTGCCAAACTTTATAGATCAGATCTTCCTTTTCTTGAATCTATCAACCACAAATGCAAATGAAGTGCAACTACTACTAGAAACTGATAAAATTGACAGAGTTTGAAACCTTTGCATACACCTTGCAAATATGAGTATAGAATGATGCTTTAACAATATATTTGTAGATAGAACTTGCAAGAGACATTACTAGGGTTTGATATGCATTCAAATATTTCAAATATGTATGCACATGGATCAGATTGAACTAAGAATGTCCCCGGAAATGGCGCCACTGGTGTTGGTACCCAAATTTGTTCTCCTTTTCAGTCTAAGCAACATCAAAGATATGGCATGAAGCTTGAAGATAGATGGATCATGGTGTGTGTCATTTTGTAGCCAGGGATATGATCTAACTGGCACTCAGATTTGTGGAGAGATGGATAGCACTCAAATAGGACTTGATCTTGTCCTAACTATTTTAGGTTGTGCCTTTCAACCAAGGTAAGAGAACCTATTTTGTAACCCTCAAATGGTGAAGGAGATGAAGATATCCCTCAATTTGTGAAAATAGTATGAAAAGGGCCTTGGGAAAATATGATCAACACTCCAAATCTAACTTTCACAAGTTGTCACTTCCAGATTATGGAGATACTTTCAATGTAAGACAAGGGTTACTGAAGACATTTTGAAATCCTGATCTGTTTTGCATACTTTAGCAAATGGATTTTGATCTTTTGTGGGTATACAGGTCAAAAAATAGGGGTAAAACAGGGTAGGATTAGTTGTTTTGAATGATTTTTGGGTGGGAGTTTAGATAAGACAAACCAAGGTCCACTAGACTCTTTGAGGATTTCAGCAAAATATGGAGAAACTTAACAATAGAAAGTATCAAAATGGTTAATCATCCCTTCAACCAGATATGTGCATCAAATGGAGGCCCATATCTACACTTTTCCACACAATCCTTGATCATCTATCACAAAATCTTGAGTTAGAATGAACCAATGAAGCATTTAGCAATCACTATTTAATCATGACCTAAGGTGCACCCAAAGGTTTACAAACAATCTCTAAAGTCAAGGAAGGTAAAGTGATTTTAAATTTGTTTATCTCTTTATCGATGAAAGCTCTTCTTGAATGTGAGATTGCAAATGCCACTAAACTATCACAAGAAATGAGACCATGTATGATCAAGAGAGATTTTAAACACAAGACTACAACAGGAAACAAGAAACACAAATTTGAAATGCATTCTAAAATGTAAGCATTCATAGATTTTTCCCAAAGACAACACAAAATAACTCAAAAATGATCAGATTTATCAAGTAGGGAATGTTTTGAAAAACAATCTCAGAGCTTGTTAATGGTTATACATGTGCAACCAACTTAACATGATTTGAAATCTGATACAGAGAGAGTTACATGAGTTTCTCAAGTGGTCACTCAGAGAATGGGCTTCTTCCCATAGATTTTCCCATGAAATTTTTAGTTTTCCAAGCTTTTTTAAACTCTTCCAACCCTTTGCATGACAAATTCATGCAATATATAGCTTTCAATCTCCTTCGAGCCTTCTTTCCCAAGAAAAGAATATGCCAAAGGATCAAATTTGTTACAAAAATTCCTCATGATTCACAGATAGGGACGTTTAATAGAACACGTCCAAAAAGTTGCTAGTTGTCTCAAAAAGAGATGAATCATTGCAAAATTTGCATCATTATCCATTGTGGAGGCATGTTTTTCATCTTCAAAGCATGCAGACCCCCTTCCTTTCATTATTTCATCCTTATCCCTCCAAAATTTGACTCTGCAACTTTTGGATTTGATATTTCACATTTTTGGATGGGTTAGGGCAAAAATTCATTTCAAAAACATCTCTGATCTTCAAATTGATCCTCAAAACCAATTGCATTGGTCCTTGCAGGCACAAACGACATGAATTTGTCAAAAATTTGATGAAAATTGATGCAAAAACACATCTCCAAACTTCCTGGAGTTCTATGGAAAAAATGGTGACAAAGCAAAAAATGATGCACAACTACTATTGATTTGACATTCAAATTTTAATCTACACCCTCCATGTGGAGAAAAACCATTGGAGATGGCATTTGGATGCACCTTTTTCCACTTTACATTTAAAAAGAAACAACCACGTGGTGAGATTTGATTCAGCACGGGCACGGGTTTCACATTTTTACCCTTTTTGACCTTTTTATTCTGAGTGGCCATGTGGCACCATTCCATTAGATGCGGACCTAGGAGCTTCATTTTACCTTTTAAAATTTTTGGGAAAAATTGGAAAATTTTGATATTTTTCCCGCACCTCCACCTCATGAAAACGGCCTAACACGTGTCCCAAAGTGGGCCCCATTGGAATCGTGGACCGATTCTACACATTTCCACCTTTTTTGGAAAAAGGAAAATTTTCCAAATTATCCTTACAGACCCATCACCTCTGATTCTGTCCCAGACACATGTCGGTTGCTAATTCACTGCGGAGTTTTGAATTGTTTTGTGAGTTTAATCTTGTAACCAAATAAAGTAAAAAAACTTCAAAAGAACCCGACCACCCACAATTCCATCCTTGGTTCTGAAGCTTCCACTTGTTTCATTATGATTCATGTGGGCCCTAGGCATTTTCTTTTCACTTTAAATCTTTTTCCAAAATGCCTTAAGGCACAAAAAGACCCACTGCTTCTCATCCAATCAAAAGAGGACATGTCATCATTTTTGGGAAAAATTTAGAAATTTTCTCTGCCACTTGAATTCAGGCAGATTAGCACTTGGCGGGGCCATGGGGAAATTTGAAAATTTTAGCCAAAGTAGCTAAAAAGAACAAGTTCTCAAAATGACCCGCCGCTCCTCCTCTAATCAAAACATGCCATGTAAGTAACATTAGAACCAATCAGAGTAAAGTGCCATGGGACCAAATTCACCCTTTTGCCAAAAAAGCAAAAAGTGATAAGTTAAAACAATTTTCCATCATCCCTTGGCCAATTAGAACAAGCCACATTGTTGATGAATGCTGAAGAAGAAATTGATGGGTAAATGACACCCGTATCGACCGTAAAAAAAAAAATGCCAGGGATGCCCTAGAATTTTATTTTTTCTCTAAGGACGAAAAATTTCTTGAAATTGAACCAACTGAAACATGTTTTGAAAGCCTTTTTTATCATGGAATTGGATTTTCAATGGCATACAAGTGTAAATCGGTCAATTTTAAACTTCCGCGATCGGGCAAAAAGGAAAAAATGACAGAGCTCGTAGATTTTGGAAAAATTATGGCAAAAAATAGGGCACACATGCATATTTATTTTTAATTGGGAAAAAAAACAATTTTGTGAGCATTTCAAGGAATTTGGCCGGAGGGAAAAGTTGCAGACCACCAATTTGAGAGAAAAATGTTTGAGCATGCATAATGAAGGAAAAATTTAGTTGGAATGAAATAGAAGAATAATTTAATGAAGAAATGTGATAACGTCTCTTACATTATTCACGTTCGTTTTTAGTCAACTCTTCCATACATTTGAAAAATAATAAAGTGAATAGCCATATTACCATAGCTCACAATCGAATCTTTTGAACCTATTTTCTTTGAAAGAGGAGACCCTATTTTTAAATAAATGTTAGATTCAAACCCCATTATTCTCAATGCTTATCTTGTAGCTAGGGGTATTCAAATCCAAACATTTGAACCCAAACCATATTTAAATATCCTTAATCCTTCATCTAGTTCTTCATATCCTATTGATTCAAACCAAAAATATGTACCTGAACCACTGCCATATGTACTTGATCCTTCATATGGGGTTACACATCTTATTGATTCAAACTACCAACATGTCATTCAAAAAATACATTTATACCCACCTTTAAGTCAACTTGAAACATTAGGAGTTTCATCTTACATTCCTACTCTTAGTCTTCATATGATCTCTTCTTAAGACATAACCACCCAACAACATACATCTTCACCCAAGCTGTCCACTATTTTAACACCTCCATAAAAATACCAGGTGTTTCATTATCTACCCCTCCAACATCCTCAGTTATCTAGACATCTCCAATGAGTTTCATTCACCGTTTCTATTGTTGTATCTCAACTAGCTAGTCGTATTCACAATATCATTAGGTCCACCACAGCATCTATTCCTTTAATCAATATTAGTGCTATCATGACCACTCATTGTGTTTCAAAACACATACCAAAACCATCAAAACCACTAATATCCATACCATAATCTACTCCTATTCAAAACATTCCACAATAAACACCATATTCTTTCCTCTCGTCTATACAATTTCAACAACCACATACCTATTCAAAACCACTTAATTACACATCAATCCCACATCCTTATCAATATATACAACCCTCACAACCTTTATCATATCAAGTGCACATTCCTAAAACAAATACCACAGAAAAATATCCCACAACAAAGTATTCCTTCTCAAAATTACATTCCTCAACAAAAATTCCCATAGAAAAATATCCCACAACAAACTATCCCTTCTCAATTATACATTCCTCAACAAAACATACCACAAAAATTATTCCTTATCAATAGTAAATTCCTTAAAAAAACATCCCACAATAAAATATCCCACAACAAAGTATTCCTTCTCAAAAGTACATTCCTTACAAAAACATCCCACAAAAAAACTACTAAAACAAAATCTTCCTCAACAAAACATTCCCTACCAACAAAAAATCCTCAACGATTGCGGATATAATCATAACCTAGCTAGTTTTCATTTCAAAGTGTGGTTCATCCTTATAGTAAAAAGCACAAACCAATCCCCTTCAATCCCTCATGAACCATATATCCATCCAAAAATCTACCTCATCTCGCCCCTAAAAATATACTCTATTATGATCAAATATGCAATGAGCCTATTTACCCCTCGGTCTCATACAAACCATATCCCCCACCTTTGGGAACTTCCAAAGTTTATCAAATTTTATAGCAAGGAAGATCCTCAACAACACATCCATTCCTTCCATCATGTTGAGGAATTTCCCCATATCCCTCATCGTGTTTCTTTAGATTGGTACAATAACATTCTACAATATTTCCTTTTCTCCTTTGTAAAACTCAAAAAATTATTCTTAGAGAACTTTTCCATAAACATAGCCCATAAAGTAACTATTAATGACCTTTATGCTATCAAAGAGTTTGAGGAGGACTCCGTTGCTGATTTTGTTTCCCGCAGAGGGGTACGATCAATCAACTATCGTTTTTATTACCACAAGCTGAATTAATTGAAGTTTTCTACCGATCATATGCTAAAAATATTTCATCAACATTAAAAATTCAATTATTCCAGACCTTTGATTAATATTTTACCATGGCCTGTAAATTTGAACTACAAGATCTATAATATGGTTGAATTAATCTTCATCCTAAGAAGCCACACACTAAATTATCATCATATTCATCATCTAATCTGATAAATCCAAATCATCTACTAATCCCATAGTACTCAAATCTGATCCTATGGAAAAACATAATACCAAATGCTCCCACCAATAATGTAGCTATCCACCCATAGTAGAGACTTATAGCACATCCTTTGACAAGATTCTCATTACGAACATGATATCTCTCCCACCTATCTCACATATTGACAAATTTTTATCCAAACCCACTTGGTATCGAGATAATGACTATTATAAATACCATAGGGTTTAGGGACATGACATCGAAAGGTGTCAAACATTCCAAAATTTCCTTCAATATTTTATTGACATAGGTGAAATTCATTTAGACAATCTAAATCTATGCCTGAATAAAAATATTGACATATTTAAACAACCTTTTCCGAGCCATACCCCATTAATTGAAAAACCACAAAAAATTCATCCATGCTCATCATACTATCAACACCATACCTAAAAATTTACCTATTCCTGAGTCCACATCAACACTTATTGATTCAATACCCACATCTATAGAATTAACGACGATATCCATTAAACCTAAACTCATACCTACCAATTTCCTATCTGCTAGCATCATTACTTAAAAACTCTCTCATTCTTGTCACAAGTTACTACTAAATCCATATCCCCACTAATAGCATTTTCTTATTTAACCAAACCTATGTCTACATCGTGATTTGTAAATATAACTATGATACCTCTCAAAACATTTATGAAAAAAACACCTCCTCCTTAGGTAATCATGAATCACATTTTCCCTCCATCTACAAAACTAATTCTCTATACATACACCGATCCAAAACCTACAAAATCCAAAAAAATTAGATCTCATCTACCATATCATTCAAACCCCCTTACTTCATCAACAGCTTACCTCTACATCCATACCTAACTCATCCAAAACCAAAAAGGACCTCACAAATAAGGTGTTGTCCAAGTTTTCAAAATTCCTTCTTATACCTTCCCTGAATCATATCGATTATGCGGTCCTCACCTCTTCTTCCACCTCCTTTTAGAAGGTTCATTTCCCTCCTATTATCCATCCTATCATACCAATACTAAGACCTATTTACCAACCTTCCCCATTCAGTCCTTGTCCTTGATTTTTCAAAACATCTATGATTCCTCAACTACAAACAACCAAACAACTCACAATAAAAGTCGTACTTCCTCTAGATGATAAGATACCCAAAATTCACTACAATCCACATCTACACCGAGGGCACATTATGTAAGTATCCTAGATCTCCTCCTAAACAATCACTTATAACATTACGACCTCCCAAACTATCTAACCCTCAAGGATGGAAACCTTATTGGTATGAATTTAATGTCTCTTGCGATTACCATTAGAAATGAGGACATTCCATAGAAGATTGTAAGGAATTTCACTTGATTTCTCAAAAAATTGGTAATCTGAATTTCCTTCCTTTCGAACCGATATTCATCTAAATCTAAAGATCTGATGTCCAAAATCTCTTCTCATCAAGTTGACACCATACACATAACCACTCTCTCATAGAATTATGACATAGATCAATCCGATCCTAAGAAAGATAAAAATTTCATGGCCATACCTCCATGTCATGATTTATTCACTTATTTTTATAATCCTAAAGTATTTATTTCCATATCTCCTAAAGCGTCTTCTTACCACACCACCCAAATCCAAGGTTTTCATACTTACCACACCACCCTCATCATCCACCTCAATAAATAAGTTTGTTATTAAATAGTTACACCAAGATCCCATCAACATATCACTTTACGAGCTGGTATAGACGTTGCCTTCCCATAAAAAATCTATGATCAAAGCTCCTAATCAATAACAGTGTTGAGAAATGACCCTTCATCTTTCAAATTTTTTGTAGGGGTCCTTAAAGCATGCAAAGATATTTGATTTGAGTCATTTGATATTCCTCGATTAGGCAAGAGGAACATGATTTACCACTCTTTAGCACTTCTCAAATTAAATATGTCCTCATCAAAAGGGCCATGATTAATGAGGGAAAAGCTATCAAAATTATATCATCCATTTCCTTCAATCAACTCAAACTATCCCCATTTGTCGTTGGTAAAACTCCACTATTATTATGATCCTTCAAAGACACTATTGCACCCACATTCCACACAATTATTCTACCACTTAAAGTTAGCACTAAAACCTTACTTGAAGTCTTTTACATTATATAAGGAGAGTTATAATATACCATGTTGTTAGGATGCCCCTAGATACACACTATGCAGTGTATTCCTTCTACACTCCATTGTTATCTTAAATACGAACATGAAGGTAAAACATTTACAATTCCCATAGATCCAAATCCCTTTTCCATATGTTACATGATATATCATGAAAATGACATCCTTGTACCTAAAACCATATCAAAATCATTTGGTGAAGCATTTATTAGCATTTCCATCTCATCCTCCAACTTAAAAATTATTCCTCCCTTAGTAAAATTGTAAAATGTCTTACACTAGGGAATACCACATTCTCATGCTCAATTCCATTCCTTCACTTAAAACCTATGGTCACCTTGATAAGCTACCCATGTATGAGCCTAATATAGGGGATGCTATCACTTATGGCCATGATTATCTTAAAAAAACCTTTTTTATGGGAGAGGTGATCATCCTTCATCTCATTCTATCAATCCACATCATGCTAAGCCTTTCACATTAGATTTCAAATCTTTAGATAACCCAAATTTTGCTTACATGTACCTTCACCATTGTGCGTGGAAAGGTTTTGGCCTTGACCATTACAAACAAGGAACACACAACTTAATAGTCCAATACTCCCTAAAAATTATGATAAATATGGCTTAGGCTATAAAAACAACCGGGTCCAACCCATCCACACATAGTACATCTGTGCATATCACTAAACTATAACTATCATAATCTATACACCCTAAAGTTCCTATGGACATAAATGCATCCTCTAGAGATCCCATGGACATAAATTAATTTCATGAAGATGATATAGACATAGATGATGTTATATCTATCCGATTGCTTTGTCTGCAAATGTGTAATAGGGAAATTGGATGTTTCCAAGCATGACAACTATATTCCTGTGTCAAATTTTTCATGTTTTATCATTCCTAGGAACCCCAGGTCAAATTCATAAATTTGGTAATCCCTATTTGATGTAAAATTGGTCCCCTAGGTGATTTAGGAAAGTCTATTCATTCCCCTAGGTGATTTTAGGGAATTCTGAAAAGATGTTATCTTTTGGCAGTATTGGGAAGGGCTATCGTTGGCCTTCCTAAGACTGGATCAAACACCCAGGTGGAATGAAAGGAAAAATTCAACATGGAGGTGAATTTAAGACCTTATAACATCATGGAAATGATTTTGGAAGGTTTTGGGAATTTTTGAAAGACTTGGAGTAGTTTGAGTAAAAATAGGGTTCACAAGCCTAGGCAGTACACATGCCTAAAACAATTGTTGGGCTTGAAGAAGATTTTAGGAGCTTCGACTAGATTTAGAAGTATAAAAAAACATATATGGAAAGAGGATGCCAATAACTACATGATGGTGAAATCATATTTTCACAACACCTTGGCGCATAGGATTGGAAGGTAAATTTTCTCAAGCACAAGTGGAGTCTCATATAAAAATCCAATTTTTCAAGGATCATATGGATAAATAAAGATACAATACCACCACCATTTGATTAAAAATTCTAATTCTAGTCATGATAATATAAAATTTCACCAATAAATTCCACTAGGAGATCAAGTTATCATCATTCCAAGTTACCCTCTCCAAGGCAGTTCAGGACTTAGTCATTTTTTGGGAGTACATGTGTCAGTACCAAGATCCTGGTGGGATTTCATGTCCCTAAAATCCCTGAGTTCAGGTACACCAATCTTGGAAAATAAACCCAGCCCCCATGTGACCTCTGGGACCCTCATATGACCTCCAGATTGTACAATTCATCACCCAGTGCATTTTTGTAGCATCTTGTTATCTCATTTTAGTGATTCCAGCTAAAATTAAGATAACCGTAGATTTTTTTGGAAAAATATCTTAAAATTCCCTTTTGAAGAGATTTTTGGGTTTTCAGGTTTCAACAACATGAAAACATGTTTTTACATGCTATATGCAAATTGTTTCAAACCCAAACACGAAACTAGCCAATATTTCAGGTTTTAGAATTCATGAGCATCGAAACATGACTTGCAAAAAGCATGTTACATGTCAATTGACTTCCAAAACCTGAAACCCAATATGTCCCTTTGTGTTGGGTTTTGGAACCTTGGAACACCCAAACATCTCATGTTTCATGTCATTTGTTTCTCAAAACCCAAAACCCGAATTGATAGCTAATCCTTTATATCGGGTTTTTGGGCACTCCAAGCATGATGACATGGCATTAACTCTGAGTTGTTGGGTAGTTGGCACATGTCTCATGTGAAGTGTAATAAATGTAGGGGTTTTTATAAATAGTTGGATTTACACGTCATTTGTATCTATTGTACTTTTGGTTGCGTGGATTTTCTCATGCATGCTCTCTCAACCTTCGAACCTAATTTGATTTCGTGCTTGATTGTGTGATTCATTTTCAATTATTTTTTGAATTTGCTGAAGGTATTTTCTCTACCCTCTGCTTGTGAAGTTTTGTTGAATATGTTTTTGTGATGTTCTTTGTGATGTTCTCCTTCCTTTCCTACTTTTCTTCTAGGTTTAGGGTTTTAGGTTTTCTTCTTCTTTTTGGGTTGTATTCCAATAGAAATTATTGATTAAGAGTTCACCCTTAGGGTGTTTGCCTATTCTATACCTTGGAATATACCTTTTTGTGTTTTAAAGAAAAGGAGAAGAATACAAAGTCCTAACTGTTGAAATGGCAGAAAAATTACATGTCTTGACATCTCAAAAACCCGATCCCTTATTTCAGGTTTTGCAAGGTGTTTTACAATCTCCAAGTTCTATAGTGTTTCGGGATTTTCTAAGTGCCGGACATCCAATTTCATCCAACATTTTATTTGTTGTGTGTTGGGTCTTGCAAGGTGCTCAACATCTTTTGATTCCCATAGTGTGTCGGGTTTTGTGAAGTGTCTGACAAGACCTAAGTTCCGAAACTCTCTCTAGTGTGTTGGGTTTCATCAGGTGCTTTACAAGTCTTAAAATTTGGATAGTGTGGCGGGTTTTTGGGGTTTCTCAGCAAGCTTCCAAGTCTGATTTCTCATATAGGAGTTGTCTAGGCATTCTTTCTTCAGGATTTCTCATGTCAGATCCTGGATCATCTAAAGACAAGTCAGACAGGTCAGGGAAGATGAAATACAAGTATTGGAAGATGGAATCCCCCTCCTATATAGATTGTAATTATGACATCCGAGATATGGAACTTGGTAACATTGACATGGAGGATTTCTAGAACAGAACCAAGGATTCTTCTCAGAGTCCCTAGATGAAGTCAATAACCAACAGTGGCCTCCCTCTTGCAGCAGGATTCCCAATCTCTCGCTGCTCAATGCCTTGATTTTATTTTTTCCTGTGCTTCCCATTATGACTCGGACTCTTGCTTAGTGAAAAATCAAGTAGGAGAAGTCATAGTGAAGTTAGATGGGGTTATTTTGATGACCTCTTAAGATTACCCAACTTTCAGGAATATGTTGACGTAGATCTTAAGTCAGCACAGAAAGCCTAGGACAAGGATCAAGAAGACTACATTAGGCATGTGAATAGAAAATTCTTGATCAAGGCCAAGCCGGCCATCTCAAGGTTTCCCAAGTTTGTCCCCAAGAGTGATTTCATCCTTGAGATCAGCTGACATCATCACCTTGCTAAGTTGAGTATTTGGACTCCCTGAGTTAAGGAACTTCCAAGGATGGATGTATCAATTCATGGTTATTATGAAGAAGAATAAAAAAGGGATCAATTGGAGTAGTCTCATAACTGATTAGATTGATTCCCAGATGAAGATAGTCTTGAATACGGGAAAATTCTATATGTCATAATATGTCACTTATGCGCAATCTGGCATGAGAAATTATCGAGGATTGGATGCAAAAGGAGATACGGTAACAGATTACATATATCGGTACATCCCTTTGTTGACAATGAAAGGTTTCGAAGATCAGCTTAGAAGAGTGAACGATGCTTTATTTTATGAAAATATCTGTAGGATGAACCCATACTAATGAAAAGAAGAGTCTTTGATGAAGCATGGGCTGAAGTATCAAAATGGGGATGCATTTTCTTACAGTTCAAGAAGTTCACATATCTTCAGGTGGTCATGTACCTAGGTGATACTTTCGATTGCCCAAATTCCCGGGTGATAAGCTGATCATAATGGATTTGGTAAGATAGTTTTTGGATTTTCACTAATTCAAACAAAAAAACACAAGGCTATTATATCCTTTCTCATTTACATTAGAGGGTATATGTGCTCAATGGTGGTCAAATATAAGAACGTAGTGCACGAGCTTCAGGAAAAATTGAAGAAGAACATGAAGCACAAAGATGGATTTGATTTCTAAGGATTTACTAAGTCATACGAGACTTTATATCTACATGTTCCCAAAATAGAAGATATTTGGCTTGATCTTCGGAAAGGAAGTTTCCATCCGAAGAAAGGACAATAGTAGGTTGACAATTGAAGAAATCCAAATGCTAGATTTATCTACATCCCAAAAGACACTAAAGACAACGAGAGTGTTCTTGACACCTCGTATGATGGGTTGAATGAAGATCAATATGTATTCCCGGCCATTGATTGATCCATTGCTGAGAAAGCTTCTATCATGGGAAGAGCTACTCAAATTCTTACCTGTACTAAGGCGTGGCTCATTTCTTGGGGAATGAGTTATAAAGAAGGGAGTTTTGCAAAGATAGATGCTTTGGAAGAGGGACTGTCAAAAGGAAAAAAGGAAAAGGATAAGAACCCTTCTAAAAGGAAAATGAAGGTTAAATTTGTAAGAAAGGGAGAAGACCAAGCAACTTCACCATTGGCTACTCCTCCAAAAATAGTTGAGGTTCTTTATTCACCTCCACAACTAGAACAAGGGAATATTCCTTCAAGAGAAGAAATTATTCAACCTTCCATTCCTCCTTTGGTAGACAGTTCATCAGAGGTAAGTCTTCCTCCCACTTCTCAAGCTCTAATTCCAGAATCCTTGCCTCCTCCCATTCAACCTTCCTTGCCTCATATTTCTTCACCAAGTTCCTCAGCCATGGCTAGTATCTTTTCTAGTCTCTCACCTCTCCCCACTGGACCCCAGTTAACCATGGACATGCCTCCCCCTACTGCACCTTCATTCCCTACCACGGGCACTACACTTACGGTGGTTACCACTCCACAAGCTAATCCTCCCCACCTGAAGATGTGACCATAATGCCTGCAATGGAAGCAACTTCTTCCAATACGCCTCAATGGTTGGTAGATCAGACTCCGAGGAAGAGGAAGGTAGTTGTCCCATTACCAGCCTTTGATTTTAGTTCCCTCAAGGTCACTCCCACTAAGTCAGCCAAGAAACCCAAAATAGTCTCAAGGATTTTAGTGGATGCCTCAGGGCATAAATTTGCAGAGATTGCTACTCCCATAGCTGATAAAACTAAGGATGACATAATGGTCATAGATTATCAAATCACAAGGGTGGCTCTAGGGAAAGTAACAACAGAGGGAGCACAAGAGATGCACAAGATGCCATGAATGTGTTGTGCCAGAAGCTGAGGGAAACTAAGGCAAACAAAGATGAGTTAAAAGAGAAAGTACAATAGCTAACAGAAGTGCTACTCAAGCTCTCAAAGCCTCCTGAGTCAACACCATCATCCTCTACTCCTATCGGGTTCGATTTCTCATCGGTACCCATGATTGAGAAGATTAATGAAAAGGGGAGAATGGTTGATGAATGGACCCAAAGGCTGCTCCTACAAGGAAAAGAAGTCATCAAAGATACTGTGGAAGTCTACCAATCCTTAGAGGATATAAAGAAAGATGGAGAGAAAATGGATGATGAGTTTTTAGCAGAAATCGGGAACCTAGAGTTGACTTTCGAAGCTCTCCAAACGCTGAAACAGGTTCCATCCCACATCTTGGTCAAAGAAGGCATCATTCCACATGGGGATAAACATTTTCAGCTAACTAAAGCCATCAGATTTAGAATAAATATTCTCAATGAATCTTGCAAAAATTGAGAGAATCAAGAGATCAATTAGTTGATGGTAAGAATGACTTAGAAGAAGAGTTGGTCAAGATCTGTGCTAAAGTGTTGAGTGAAAGCTCGGGTATCCTACCTGTTGATGATCTTTACAAACAGATCTAAGAATCAATTCAACATGAACCAACTTACGGATTCGACATGGAAATCATTGACAGGTTTGTAAAAATTGAACATTCTTTGGAGACCCTGAGGAAACTCAACAAGAGATTGAAAAATCTTCCTAGTAATGCTAGTGATACTTAGGAAACATGTGAAGTTCTAAGTGATCATTCCACTATGCCTGATGAGAATGAGATGCAAGGTATAATCTAAAAATTCCAAGAATTTCAGGACAAGTAGGCTTTGTTGGAGGAAGATAAAGATGATGATACAGAATAAGCACAATGCGACATGTCATTTCAATCTTGAAATTGACATGTCTTTTTCATTTTGTTTCATCACATAGGAAGCAAATTTTGACTTGGTCTCCTATGTGAGAGTCAAGAAAAATAGGACTCTCTTTTAAAATACTATTTTCTAGGATTTATCCTATTTTCTCTCAACGCCTTTTATTATAAATAAGGGATGCTTATGCATTCCAAAGGGTTGAGATTTTTGGAATATTGAGAACTATTGTGAAGAAGAAAAACTTTGTGTTTTCTTTTAATCATTTGAGGAATAGAAATTGATGCTATTTTTGCAAACTTTGTGTTGTGAGATTCATCTCTCTTAAGATATTATTCTTATGTTCAGGATCTTAAGCTATTCTTTGTTTAGCATTCTCAATAATTTTTATTGTTTCAAACATTACATTACATTTTTTATCTAGAACTCATATGATTATTTCGTGATCTGTGTTTTCTCAAAAGAAAATATATTCCCATCATTTCCTTTCCATTGTGTATTCCTTTTTGATCCATTCTATTTCAGAAAACAACAACATCTTTACCTAGCATGGATATGGATTTTGGGATTCTATCCTAACCCCAATGGTTAGATTAGTGTAAATACTATACATATTATTTCATTGTGTTTTAGATTAGTAATAAATAGGAAGCCTCACCTATCTTTGAGGAGGGATTTAATCCTATGCACTATGGTTGAACCTCATATTTTGACGTGAAAAATATCCAACCAATAGTTTTTGGTGACTCTACTGGGAAATATGGATTGATAAGACTAAGCTTATCCTTTTGGTGTCTGGTGACTCTGTATTTGCCTTATTTTCAAGAAGATCCATTTTCCAGTTCAAGCTAGCTAGGAAGATCTTCACTCGGTTAAGCCGAGCCAAGGGTGAAACTGATCCATTCTTTGATCTGCTTCAACAGCATAATTTTAGACTTTCACCCAATAGTGTTACATCTAGCCGGGCAAGAAGTTCTTTGCCCATCCGAAGGAATCAAATTCCTCAAGAAAAAGAAGTTTCTGTAACTTGTCGTGCATTATTCTTGCCAGATATTCAGATTCCTGTATGCACTTCATTTAGGAGAATGGCAGCACAACTTGTGCCTTGGGGTGTAGCTATTGGTCCTCTTTCCCTTACTCCACCATTGCATGACCTACCTCATGGATCATGGAAGAATATTCCTAAGTTTAATGGTGATGGAAAACAACATCCTAACAAACACATTGCCTCATTCTTTGTTGCATGTGGTGTTCTTGGGGTTTCTCATGAAGATGTCTCTATTCGACTCTTCGTCAAAATATTACATAGTGTGGCAGCGGAATGGTTCTATCATATCCCAAATGCATGCATTACCAACTGGGATACCATGAGATCTGTATTTGAAGCAAGGTTCAAACCAGCTGAAGATTCTCATGCCTTGTTGGCATAGCTTACCCACATGAAGAAAGAGTCTTATGAACCCATGTGGGGCTTCATAGCCAAATTCAACAAGTTGATTCGCAAGATTCTAGATCACGCTATTCCTACTCTTGAGAATCAGAAATGTTTCTTCATCAATGCTCAACCTCGGATGTGAGCTTCTTGTTAAGAAGATCTGTTATCCCCGATTTGGCCACCACTCAAGCTACGGCCACCAAAATAGAAGATGATCTTATTTTGGCCAGAAATATTAGAAAAGAATCATCAAAGCCTAAAAATCAGAGTTCTTTTGAGTACTACTGATCTAATGATTCAGAAGATGGCTAATGATTTGATCTCTTTAAAAAAGAAAATGTCTCAATAGGTGAGTAATGTTCCGTATCGGGATATTCCTAGACGGAATTTCAATAATACTAATGGCACTCCCACAAAAGATAGACCACAGTTGATTGCTTGCTTTCAACCGAGCATCAAGCTATTAAAGCTCCTCCTGTTAATGCTACTGTGGAGATAGTCGAAGAAGATGAAGAACCAGAAGAAAAATATTATCATGAAGCTTTTGAAGATTTGGCCGGTGACTCCGGCATTGGGTATTTGAAATACGAGGAAGATGGATGTGAACATGATGGCCAATCATTTGCGGTCTTTACTCGATCCCAATCTCATAATCCTAGAAAATCGGTTAAAGGCTCTAAGGAGAAGAATAAAGAAGCTCCCATGGTCATGGCCAAGAGAGGCTCTCCTATCTCAGCACAAACTAAAAAGGAGACAACTAAAAAGGTAAAAACTTCTTCTTATTCTCTTTCTCCTACTCTCAATACTAGTACCTCAGCTCAAACCAATATAACCAGAACTGAGCCTATCATCATTCCTTGATATACTACTTTTGACATTATTGACCATGTAAAAAGAACTAAGATCCAAATGTTAGAAGCTGAATATCTTCAATCAAATCCTGAGCAATTTGAAAAGCTTGCCAAATTCATTAGAAGCAAGGCTATTTTTCCTTCATCTTCAAAAGTCATTTTGTCAAGTCCTACTCAACCTTCACCTTTGACCAATATGACCTCTATTTATTATTCAAGAAATACTCGAACCATTTTATTCATCTTTACTCATAAACATATTCAAACTCATCCATTGCATAATTGACTCAGGAGCTTTCTATAACGTGATGCCCGCAAAAGTAGTTCATGACCTTAGACTTACTTTGACTAAATCATAAAGATGGTGTTACTCCATGGAAACCAAGCAAGTTACTTTTATCAGTCAAATCAAAGATGCATAATTTGCATTTGTCACCTTCTCAGAGAAGAGAGTAAAAATGACCATTCTAGTTGTTGATATCCCAGCTGCTATGATATTCTCTTGGGAAGAGGTTTTTGTAAAGATGTCGGAGGGGAGATCAATATGGATTGGACCAAGGCTAAAATTCTAGTTAATGGAGTTCCTCATATTCTCCATCTTGAGCCTCAAGCGAAGTATTTAGTCACTAAGTCTGATGACCCCAAGGCTCAAATTCTTTTCGAAGATGCTAGCTTAGGGAATTATTTCATGACATCGGAGATACCAGCTATGAATGTTAAGGAAGAGGATCCTAATGGTATTTAGACCCTTGAGTTCGATGGGAGCTATTCAACTACTGGATCAGGTGTCAGCATAGTTCTTATATCTCTAGATTTCGAGATCTTTCCCTTTGCTTTCAAGTTGCAGTTTGATAATACTAATAACATAGCTGAATATGAGGCTTTGTTATTAGGATTAGAAATGGCAAGACAAAAGGGAATCCAAAACCTCAAAGTTTAGGGAGACATGGAGCTCATTGTAAATCAAGTGAAAGGAGTTTATCAAGTGAAAAATGATCGCCTAAAGCATTACAGGAACAAAGTATGGGACAACATAGAATGCTTTGATGCTTTTTCTATCAAGGCAGTTTTGAGGGATTATAACGACAAAGCTGATTCATTGGTGAGTCTGCATCTCTTCTCCTTCCTCATCCACAGTTCAAACAAGACATGTACACCATCGAGATTGTGTACCATCCCAGTGTTCTAGATAATTCAGCACATTGGCAAGTATTCAATGATGATCAACAGGTATGTCTTTCCTTGAAAAAGTCAACAATTTTAGTGAACTATATTTTGAAGGATCAGAATCAGCTTTCTGTGAATTTGTTTCAAGTTCATATCAAGAGATTGATGGTGAGTTCATTCAACTAAAAGGCAACAAGATTCCTAAGGGATTGGTTTCTCTGGAAGGTTTGTTCGACAAGCATGACCGGTTTATTCAGGATAAAAGGAAAGCTGAAGGTGCTTCCTCGTCAGAGGTAGATCAAGTTAACCTAGGTTCTACTGATCAACCACGGATGGTAAACATTAGTAAATGTTGTTCACTAGAGGAAAAAGAAAGATTCTCTTCACTCTTGAAGAGATACATGGACGTCCTAGCATGGTCATACATGGATCTAAAGTCTTTCAAGCCCAAAGATGTGTAACATAGCATTCCTTTGAAGCCTGAAGTTAAACCCCATAGGAAGAAGCAGAGACATTACAACCCCAAGATCTTAGGGACTATTCTTGCAGAAATTCAGAAAATGTTAGATGCAAGGATTATCTTTCTAATCCATCATTCCACCTAGGTTGTGAACATTGTCCCTATGAGAAAGAAGAATGGTGAAATCCGGATTTGTGTTGAATTCCAGAATCTCAACCAAGCTTTATTGAAGGACAATTATCCATTGCCCATCATGGACCAGGTATTACATATAGTCACTGGGGAAGAAATGTTATCCATGCTTGATGGTTTTTTAGGATATAATCAAGTTGAGGTAGCTACGAAGATCAACATAAAACATCGTTCAAGACTCCATGGGAACCTTTGCTTACAGAAAAATTCCTTTTAGTTTGATCATGCCATGGCCACATTTCGAGAGAGCTATGGACTTAGCTTTCAGGGATTTAATGGTCAAGGTCATAGTTGTGTATTTGGATGACTTGACGGTTTTCTCTAAAAAACAAAGTGATCATTATGATCACCTGGAACAGGTACTCTTAAGGTGCAGGAATCATGGGATTTCATTAAACCCAAAGAAGTTCATGTTTGGAGTGATAGAAGGAAATTTGTTGGGTCATATTGTGACTAGAGAAGGAACCAAGATCGACCCAGAGAGGGTGAAGTCCATTCAAAGCCTTACCCTACCCAAAAGCAAAACTGGGGTGCACTCCTATTTCAGTAAGGTTAATTTCCTAAGAAAATTTGTACCTGATTTTGCTGATAAAACCAAGGATATCCTTGGGATGATGAAAGGGAAAAATCCATTTCAATGGAGCACGAAGGAAGCTTGCTTTTGAAGAATTCAAAAAGGTAATTTAATTGCACATGCCCCCATTCTAGTATGTCCAGACTTCAAAAATATTTCATCATGTATAGCTATGCTTCCGCTCATATAGTATCAACCATCTTGATGTAGGAAAATGAAGAAGGAATTAAAGCTCCCATCACTTTCATGAGCTTCCCATTAAAAGAACATGAATTGAAAATGTCACAAATTGAAAATCATGCTTATGTGGTGGTGAGAGTAGTGAAACATTTCAGGTATTACGTGTTGAGTTCTCATACCCTCGTTCTCGTTCTTGATATTGTAGTTAAATCCATTTTGACTCAACAAGAGCTGGGTAGTCAATGAGGTAACTAGATAGCTAAAGTCCAAGAGTATGACTTGGACATCAGACCTACCAAGTTGGTATGAGGAAGGAGCTGTGCCAATTGATTGTAGAAAATAATGTTGAGATAGAATGTGAAAAAACCTGAAGATACCTCTTTGAAATTTCCCATGGTGATTTTTGTGAGCACAACCGATGAATGGTACATAGATATTGCTTTCTTTTTGACTTATGGTGAATGCCCCCTGAATTTAAGCCAAAAGGAGAAGAGGATAGTTAAGTTAAGATCCATAAGATACATTCTGTGGGATAATGGAATGTACAAGAAAGGTATTAATGGTGTATTCTGTGCTTTGTGTTGATAAGTCACAATAGGTGAGGTTGCTAGATTCCTTCCATAATTTGGACTACAGAGGACATTTCTCCTCCTCTATGACAAATTATAAGATCCTACGGGCCAGGTACTATTGGCCTACTCTCTTTCGAGACTCAGTAGAATGGGTGTCCAAATGTGAAGCTTGTCAACATTTTGTTGGTCGCCCTAAGTTAGCATCTCTTCCCCTGAAGCCTGTGGTCATTGAAGAACCTTTTCACCAAAGGGGGAATTGATTTCATTGGAGTACTAAATCCCGACTCCGTGTGGGACACAATTACGTGCTCGCTGCCATATACTATTTCACCAAGTTGGTAGAAGTTGCACCCATCAAGCGAGGTAACCTCAAAAGATGTCTATAACTTCCTCAAAGAAAATATAATTGTCATATTTGGTGTGCCTCACAAGATTGTTGCTGACAACGCCTCCAATTTTTCATCCCATGAGTTGACAGAATTTTGTTATGGATTTGGGATCACGTTGGCTCATTCATCCGATTACTACCCTCAAGGCAATGGTCAAGCTGAATCGAGCAACAAAAACCTAGTGACCATAATCAGAAAGTTGGTTGATGAGAATCAAAGGACATGGCACAAAGCATTGTATGATGCATTGTGGGCTGATTAGATTACTCCTAAAAGATCTATTGGGATGTCTCCATTCCAAGGGTTGTATGGGATTAACGCTGAGATACATATCTCCATGGAATTACCAGCCTTACAGTTGGCTAAAGCAATTGAGGATGAAGCTTTTCAAAATTTGATCTAGAAGAGGGTTATGTATCTAGCTAGGCTAGAAGAGGAATGAAGCAAGGTGATCGATCACATTACAGATCATCAAAGTAAAGTAAAGAAGATATTTGATAAGAAATCAAAATAACGTGACCTCTAAATTGGAGATCTAGTACTTCTCTGGGGTAAGAGAAGAGAGTAGAAAGGGATGCATGGAAAGTTTGATTCTTTATGGAAAGGACCTTTCAAAATACATCAAATGAATGGTGAAAATATCTTCTATCTATCATACCTTGATGGAAAGTTTCTTCCTCTACCTTTCAGTGGTTAACATCTAGAGTTGTTCCATCGTGTAATGCAAGATGCTATCTTGCATTGTATGTAATTTTTTTTTGTCATGTGTTTTCTTTTTATTTTCTTCCTTTGTTTGTTTTTGGTTTTCTTCTTTCTTCAGACTCTGTAGCCTAATGGATAAAACTAGAGATTATGATTTCTCTTCCTTTGATGTCACCAAGAAAGTCCCCAATGAAGCCACCGTTATCTCATTTTAGTAATTCCAGCTAAAATTAAGATAACCATAGAATTTTTTTGAAAAATATATTAAAATGCCCTTTTGAAGAGATTTTCAGGTTTTTGGGTTTCAACAACATGAAAACATGTTTTTACATGCTATATGAAAATTGTTTCTGAAACCCGAAACCCGAAACTAGCTAGTACTTCGGGTTTTCAGAATTCATGAGCATTGGAACATGACTTGCAAAAAGCATGTTACATGTCGATTGACTTCCAAAACCCGAAACCTGATATGTCCCTTTGTGTCGGGTTTTCAGAACCTTGGAACACCCAAACATCTCATGTTTCATGTCATTTGTTTCCCAAAACCCAAAACCCGAATTGATAGCTAATCCTTTGTATCGGGTTTTGGGCACTCCAAGCATGATGACATGGCATTAACTCCGAGTTGTCAGGTAGTTGGCACACGTGTCATGTGAAGTGTAATAAATGCAGGGGTTTTTATAAATAGTTGGATTTACACATCATTTGTATCTATTGTACTTTTGGTTGCGTGGATTTTCTCATACATGCTCTCTCAACCTTCAAACCCGATTTGATTTTGTGCTCGATTGCGTGATTCATTTTTGATTATTTTTGAATTTGCTAAAGGTATTTTCTCTACCCTCTGCTTGTGAAGTTTTGTTGAATATGTTTTTGTGATGTCTTTTTGACGTTCTCCTTCCTTTCCTACTTTTCTTCTAGGTTTAGGGTTTTAGGTTTTCTTCTTCTTTTTGGGTTGTATTCCAATAGAAATTATTGATTAAGAGTTCACCCTTAGGGTGTTTTCCTATTCTATACCTTGGAATATACTTTTTTTGTTTTAAAGAAAAGGAGAAGAATACAAAGTCCTAACTGTTGAAATGGCGGAAAGATTGCATGTCTTGACGTCTAAAAAATATGATCCCTTATTTCGGGTTTTGTAGGATGTTTTAAAATTTCTAAGTTCCATAGTGTTTTGGGAATTTCTAAGTGTTAGAAATCCAACATCATCTGACATCCAGTTTGTAGTGTGTCGGGTCTTGCAAGGTGCTCAACATCTTCCGATTCCCACAATTTTTCAGGTGTTGCAAAGTTTCCAACACCTACTAAGTTCCGAGACTCTCTCAGGGGTGTCTGGTTTTGTGAAGTGTCTGACAAGACCTGAGTTCTAACACTCTCTCTAGTCTGTCGAGTTTCATCAGGTGATTTATAAGTCTTAAAATCTAGATAGTGTGGTGGGTCTGTGGGGTTGCTCAGCAAGCTTCCAAGTCTGATTTCTCAAATAGGATTTTTCTAGTCATTCTTTCTTCAGAATTTCTCATGTCAGATCCTGGATCATCTAAAGATAAGTCGACAGGTCAAGGAAGATGAAATACAAGTATTAGAAGATGGAATCCCCCTCCTACATAGATTACAATCATAACATCTAAGATACTCAACTTGCTAAAATTGAAATGGAGGATTTCTGGAATAGAACCAAGGATTCTTCTCAGAGTCCCTGGATGGAGTCAATAACCAACAGTGGCCTCCCTCTTACAGCAGGATTCCCAATGTCTGCTCAATGCCCTGAGTTTATTTTGGCCTGTGCTTCCCATTATGAATCAAACTCTCACTCAGTGAAAAGTAAAGCAGGAGAAGTCATAGTGAAGTTGGATGGGGTTATTTTGATGACCTCTTAAGATTACCCAACTTTCAGGAATATGTTGATGTAGATCTTAAGTCAGCACAAAAATCCTGGGACAAGGATCAAGAAGACTGCATCAGGCATGTGAATAGAAAATTCTTGATCAAGGCCAAGCCGGCCATCTCAAGGTTTCCCAAGTTTGTCCCCAGGAGTGATTTCATCCTTGAGATCAACAACATCATCACCTTTCTAAGTCAAGTATTTGGACTCCCTGAGTCAAGGGACTTCCAAGGATGGATGTATCAATTCATGGTTATTATGAAGAAGAATGAACAAGGGATCAATTGGAGCAGTCTCATAAGTGATGAGATTGATTCCCAGATGAAGACAGTCTTGACTACGGGCAAATTCTATATGTCATCATATGTCACTTATGCAACAGCTGGCATGAGAAATTATCCAGGATTAGATGCAAAAGGAGATAGGGTAACAGAACACATATATCGGTACCTCCCTCAGCTGACAATGAAAGGTTCTGAAGATCAGTTTAGAAGAGTGAATGATGCTTTCTTTTATGAAAATATCTGCAAGATGAACCCTGATCTAAGGAAAAGAAGAGTCTTTGATGAAGCATGGGCCAAAGTATCAAAATGGGGATGCATTTTCTTACAGTTCAAGAAGTTCACATACCTTCGGGTGGTCATGTACCCAGGTGATAAGCTGATCCTAATGGAGTTGGTAAGACATTTGTTGGATTTCCACAAATTCCAACAAAGCAAACACAAGGTTGTTGTATCCTTTCCCATTTCCATTACAAGGACACATGCTCAACAAAGTGGTTAAAGCTAAAAACATAGTGCACAAGCTTCTGACAAATTAAAGAAGCACATGAAGCATAGAGATGGATTTTATTTCCAAGGAGTCCTTAAGTCATACGGGCCTTTATATCTACATGTTCCCAACATAGAAGATATTTGGGTTGATCTTCGAGATGAAGTTTTCATTCGAAGAAAGCACAATAATAGGTTGAGAATTCAAGAAATCTAGATGCTGGATTTATCTCGACATCCCAAAGGAAATAAGGACAACGAGAGTGTCCTTGATGCCTTGTATGATGGGTTGAATGAAGATTAATATGTATTTCTCGACCATTGATTGGTCCATTCTTTGAGAAGGCTTCTATCATGGGAAGAGCTACTCAAATTATTTCCCATACTAAGGTGTGGATCATTTCTTCGAGAATGAGTTATAAAGAGGGGAGTTTTGCAAAGCTAGATGCTTTGGAAGAGGGACCCTCAAAAGGAAAAAAGGAAAAGGATAAGAACCCTTCCAAAAGGCCAATGAAGGTTAAATTTTTAAGAAAGGGAGAAGACCAAGTAACTACACTAGTGGCTACTCTTCCACAAACAATTGAGGTTCTTAATTCACCTCCACAACTAGAACAAGGGAGTCTTCCTTCAAGAGAAGAAATTATCCAACCTTCCCTTCCTCCTTTGGTAGACAGGTTCATCGAGGTAAGTCTTCCTCCCACTACTCAAGCTCTAATTAAATAATCCTTGCCTTAGATTTCTTCACTCGAGTTCCTAAGCCATGGCTAGTATCTTTTCTAGTATTTCACCTCTCCCCATTGGACCCCGGTTAATCTGTGGACATGCCTTCCCCTACTGCGCACCTTCATTCCCTACCATGGGTGCTACACTTACTGGTGGTTACCACTTCATAAGATAATGCTCCCACACCTTAAGATGTGACCATAATACCTACAATGGAAGCGACTTCTTCCAATATGCCTCAATGGTTGGTAGATCAGACTCTGAGGAAGAGGAAGGTAGTTGTCCCATTACCAGCCTTTGATTTCAGTTCCCTCAAGGTCTCTCCCAATAAGTTAGCCAAGAAACCCAAAACAATCTTAAGGATTTCAGTGATGCCTCAGGGCATAAATTTTGTAGAGATTTCTACTCCCGCAGTTGATAAAACTAAGGATGACATAATGGTCACATATTATCAAATCACAAGGGTGGCTCTAGGGAAAGTAACAATAGAGGGAGCCCAGTAAGATGCACAAGATGTCATGAATTTTTGTGCCAGAAGCTGAGGGAAACTAAGGTAGAAAAATATGAGTTAAAAGAGAAATTACAATAGCTAACAAAAGTGTTACTCAAGCTCTCAAAGCCTCCTGAGTCAACACCATCATCCTCTACTTCTATCGGATTCGACTTTTCATCGGTGCCCATGATTGAGAAGATTAATGATAAGGGAAGAACAGCTTAATGAATGGATGCAAAGGCTACTCCTACAAGGAAAAGAATTCATCAAGAAGATACTATGGAAGTCTACCTATCCTTAGAGGATATAAAGAAAGATGGAGAGAAAATGAATGATGAGTTTTCGTAGAAATCGATACCTTAGAGTTGAATTTAGAAGCTCTCCAAATGCTAAAACAAGTTCCATCTTGCATCTTGGTTGAAGTAGGCATCATTCCACATGGGGATAAACATTTACAGCTAACTAAATCCATCAGATTTAGAATAAAGATTCTCAATGAAGCTTGCAGAAAATTGAGAGAATCAAGAGATCAATTGGTTGATGGTAAGAATGACTTAGAAGAAGAGCTGGTCAAGATCTATGCTTATGTGTTGAGTGAAAGCTCGGGTATCCTACCTGTTGATGATCTTTACAAAAAGATCAAAGAATCAATTCATCATGAATTGACTTATAGATTCGGCATGGAAATCATTAACAGGTTTGTAAAAATTGAACATTCTTTGGAGACCTTGAGGAAACTCAACAAGATATTGAAAAAGCTTCCTGAAACTCTAGTGATACTCGAAACATGTGAAGTTCCGAGAAGGGTATTCCGATGTCATAACTCTCCTCAGTAGAGTTATGGGTGAAGTAAGCATGAGAGAATTCTAAGACTAGATGGGACTTTTTAGAAGGTAGAGAATTGACTGGGGGTAGATCATCAGTAACAATCTCCATCTGCAACTGCTCCAAGTGCCCACAACAAAGAATTTCCAATGAATTCTTACCTAGTCTATCTCCTTCCAAGCTTGAGATCATTTAAATGATTGGATCTCATGTAGAAAATTTTTTCCAAGGTACCTGCATTTGAGAAACATATATAGTAGCTAGCGAAGGAGAGCAATAGGCATTTCACTCATGTGAACAATTTGTTCACTATATACGTGGTCCAAAGCTTAGAAGGGGATATCGTATCTAGGATGTCACCTAAAGTGGCATCCTTGATTAAGGAATATGGCTCATACTTAGGGTTCATTTTAAGACACCTCTATAAAATTGTAGGTGGAAAATACCTGGCGAATATCCCCGAACTAGTTTCAGTGAAAGGTGAATTTGACAGTATTCCAAAACTGAATTTTCACCTAGTTTTTCGAGCCGGAGAAATCAGAGTTCCAAACATGGTTGCACCATTGACGCGTGATAATATGACGTCAATAACCATTCTTGAAATGTGTCAAGAAAACATCAATAGATCCCATTGACATGCGTCAATGGGATCTATTGATGCACGCCAATGGAATATATTGATGTGTGTCAATAGAACCCATTGACATGCGTCAATGGAATCTATTGACACATGTCAATGGCCTTTGTTGACATGTGTCAATGGGATCTATTGATGCATGTCAATGGCCTATATTGACAAGCGTCAATGGGATTCTGCTGATGTGCATCAATGGAATCTATTGATGTTCATCAATAGAACCCATTGACGCACATCAACAGATCCCATTGACATGCGTCAACAAATCCCATTGATGCATGATTTGGCCTATAAATACCCTCCCGCTGGTCATTTTCTCATTTACACTTTCTAGTTCTCGATTTTTTTGCAGGTATCCCTCTTTATCAAAGACACAAGCACAACTATAATGTCGACTTCACATGCTTCCCAACCGCAAGCTCAGGAAAAAAATCAAGAAGAGAATCCAGTCCAATCCATGGGCAAGATCATCTACAAGAATCCCTTATGCCCTCACATCCATACTGCTTTTTAAATATGTATTCCGAATATAAAGATTTGATGGATGTGTTTGAGTTTACAAGGCTCATTGATATGCCCCATTTTGAAATAGATCCTAATATTTTGAATTACCTTCTCTCCTCCTACAATTCAAATGATGGCCTTTTTTATGTGTCTCTAAATGATAGCCAAATGTTCCAATTCAGTATCAAAGCAAATGACATCCATTGGTTTATGGGCCTTCCATTCATAAATTTACCAATTGTTATAATGAAAGCAACACTCCGGAAGAAGACAAGAAATTTCTTGAATCAACGCTTTGGTTTCCATGTTGATTGTAAGTATAATTCGCTTTTAATTAATCATTTTTATTTTGATATAATTTGGTGTTATAAATTTATATTAATTTCCACTATTTGGCATTTGCAACTCATGTCAATAAATCTAGGCATGGTGTCGATATGCAATTAATTGCACACCACTTTCTTGCTGCAATGATTTCATTTTTTCAATCCAGAATAGTTTTACAGGGTCGGCAAATAGATATACCAAACTGGGCCATTGCATACATAGTTGCCACTATCTCAAGACAAAAGTTTGATTGGTACACCTATCTATAAAAAAATAAGAACCGACATAAAAATTCAAAACTTTTAGAAAAACTCATCATTTATTCCACAAACTATCTCCTTGGCCTTTATTATGAGGAACTTTTAAATTTAAAAGATAAAAAAATTCCTACTTGCACTGACAAGGAGTTGATGAAGTTGTCAATTCCATTTGAAGAACAACAGTATAAAATATTTAGTTTGTATTTCAATTTTTGACATTACACTGCACATTTATTAACAATTTACGTTTTGCAGAAAAGATTTATTGAAGACCTTCCTCGAAAAAAGGCGTTATCAAGAGGAAGAGGCCAACAACATGCTGATGCTTCGAGAGACTCCCAATATGAAATCGAAGCTCACTCCTCTCTGAACCCTCAACATTTTGAACTCGTTAAATGCCAGAGAAGTAATACCTTCTCATATATTATTTACAAATTTCAAATTTGTATATTTATTTTTCAATTTAAATTTTAACCAAATGAATTGACATAACATTTAATGTTGATGACATTGCAGAACTTTGGACCATAAACGTGTTTTAGAAACTCAACCTTCTTCCTCAAATCACTCCATACAATCACATGCATTCACATCTTTTGAACAACCACCGAATACAACTCCTACAAGACCACCCTTAGCACCGTGAAAAACTACCCCTCGACAACAAGGTACAACTTTTTAATAGTACGTTTAATTTCATAGTTTTTGACTTTTTGGATTGTTTTCCTATTTTTCATGTTTTTTCTTGTAATTTTTAGCACATTGTAGTCCTTCTGATCAAACAACGGCACCGACACCCACTCAACCAATCATTTTTAAAATTCCAACCGGAGGAATAGTGAAAAAGAACATTGGTAAATGCATTCCAATTACTCCAAATTTCTAGCGGTACACTAAACATTGCCTCCTCCTTTAGAATTCCAATGCTCTCACTTGGTGGATTGCCCAGTGCAATGGGCATATTGATTTTGAACAATATAAATTTAGATGAAGATTATTTGGGCATTGATAGCAATGACCCAACTAGTTTTTTCAATACTCGTGAGATGATTCAAGGCCAGCAAGTATACTTCAATTTAAATATGCTTTACAATATTGAATTACATTTAAATTTAAATTTATTTATTTGAATCTTGATTAATTTTATCACAAACAAGATCAGGCCACCCAAAGGCAGAAACAAGTAGCAGTTGATCTTGCCGAAAGCCCCCATACTTCTCTAGCAAGATCATCTTCATCAGATTTAGATAGTGAACAATTGCTACCTTTTCCTTTGGAAAAATTAATTGGTTATGATTTTCAATCCCATGTCAGTGAGTTTATTCTACCTCATATCAATCATCTCATAGAATGGGAGAGAAGGGCTAAAGTTCTTATCAATGAGATTATTATTCGTTATGAAAATTATTGGCAAAGGGATAGTTTATACGCCGTAGTCTATAATCAACTCGCGAAGATGGATTCATTACTTACCCAAGTAAGAAGTGGGACTGTCACATATAACAACAACTATAAATATGGAATTTTGGATAAGTCATTAAAAAAATTGGAAAATATTAGTTCCGAGGCCCAAACATATGTTAATAAATGGTCCAAGGACAAGGATCTAGTAGCAATTGCAAATGTTGAGAGAGATAGAGCGGTTGTAAGTACTATCAATTTCAAACAATCATTCTTGTTAATTTAAAATTTTCATTTTTTTAGGAATATGTTTAATTGAAATTACTCTTTTTGTGTAGTTGAAATATGAAAATTTGAAGAGTCAAGCAAAGGTATTCCAAGTTCACTTGGAAATAGTGAAGAACAGTTTATCCACAACAAAGAATTTGAAGGAAAATATTGTTTTGGTTAACAAACAAAACAATACACTAAAGTGGATAATTAAAGAGAACGGATTTGACCCTAAAATATTATTCAAAGCTAAGGCAGCAGCTAATCCAAATTTTTTGTCGCATGGAGATTCAAAAATCAAGAAAAAATAATTTTAAAAAATCTGGACAAGGTCTTGCAGAAGATCTTATAAGTTTTGGGGTTATTTTTGTTTGTTGGGGAAAGGGGTATAGCCATAGGGAAGAAACCATTTGTAACATCCTCATTTTTATACATTAGAACAAGTAATTTTTTTTTTTTTTTTTGATAAATGCTTCCTGGTTCTAAATACATAATTTAGAACTCACAAATCAAAAACAACCATTCTCACAACAGATAACCATATGCAGCTGTAATGACTCGGAGCACCTCCGATCTATTCATTCCATGACTCGGTAATCTACCGATCTATTCATGAGTATTAAGAGTTGGCATTTTTATTTAACACATCACTTTTGTGGTTCTCTTCCCTAATCTGGGATTCAGAATGCTCTGTCTAAGCAACCTAACTAAATAATTGTTACCATTATTCATCGGCATCTCATCCCTTAGACTAGGTGACTTAGGAAAACGCAATCGCAGCTTCATGCGATACTTTGGCCAAAGATTTGAAACATACTGTTATGTCTCGTATTCCTTGACGCATACTCGTCAATCTAGAATACGCCCTTCACCTCATTCCCGCGTTATGTAGAATGTCTTATACTAACTTCTCACAAACTCTCCTGTCCCAAGTTATTCACTCAGAACGAATTAGTAAGATGACAAAGATTATAGGGATGCTCCCGAGGACTAGGGATACACTCAAATACTCGGGTCAACCCTAGTTAATCCAAAGGTGTCAAGATACCCCGAGTCTCCTAGGGAAGCCTTATAACGTGACCACATTCCTAATCAGTCCCAGAGTAACTTGTTCGAGTTTAGGTGTAAATCTTAATGATCAATGCAAAGGGTGTCATCATAAGTCACCTGCATTGTTGTATCTTTGAGAATATCCTAATCTTCTCGAAGGTACAACCCTGCAGTTGACTTGTGCCGTCAACCTTTAAATCCGCCTCGAAAAGATCTACTTATTGATAAGTGTTACACACGTTGAGTTAAAATTATACTATAAGACGCTCCCTTAAGGTTAGTCTTTCCCAATCCCTGGGTTCCTCACCTTAGAATTACCTTTCATAGTAAAACCCTTTACACAAGAGAAGTTATTAAGACTAGCGGTCCCTTCAAGGTGTTCATAGAATATACATAATTCTAAATCAACGAAATTGGACAATAACCCTCAACCTTCACATGAGATTGCTAACCAAACCCTTTTTAGGTTTATATCAGTTCTCTTAATCGAATTTTATATCTTACTTATTAGTATCGAGATATAGTGATTAAGAATCCATTAAACGTTGTCTTGACTTAGATCAAGACTAGGAAGTAATAATTTATTCAGCTTGTTTATTTTAACCCTAGCTTTCGGAAAGACAAAGATCTAAATTCCAATTTAGCTTTAGATAGAACATACTAGAACTACAAAACAATCATAAGCATTCGAGTTACATAATCTTGTAAGTATACTTAGATAATCACAAAAGTCTCCAAATTATACAATAATAATAATGCTCTCAAGATTGTTCGAATCGAAGAAGGTCAAACCATCAAGATACGAATACAAACACATAAGTAACAAATATCTCTTTTCATTCCTTTCAAGCTAATCAAATACATTTTATGCATTCAACATACTTGATACAATACTCAACAGCAAAATAACATCTTTCTTCAAGTAGTACATTCAGAGAATCATGCTGTAATTCATCATAAAACCAAATTAAACAATCTAAACATCATACTAGATCTACGTGCTTTTACCACTTACGGCAACCATCTCGCAAAAATTGTCAACACGGCCGGTCCTTCGATGAACTGAGCATGATAAGCACTAATTCTTAAAACAATCGCAATCCACCAATTGTTTTCATTAAACAACCTGTTTAAATGAAATCATTTCACCAAACATGTAAACATATTCAGACTATGCTCTTTTGTAATTCAAACATGACTATAAACGCGTAACTCATATTATAGTTACTAAATAGTCCTAGATACTTTTCAGATATTTCTTCATAAATGTAAGTGACCAAGGAGAACAATTGTATCCAAAACAACTATCCATCTGAATCCCAAGGACAACAAACATCAGACACGTCATTATATTCAACATAATAAAATGAATATCATAACAATTCATGAATCCATCAGTATGTTAAAACAAATCCAACAGTTAGATAAAAATATATCAACATATACTTTACAACAGAAGAGAAAGAAACCAAGACATTCAGATGTCCCTTCCAAACATGCTCATGACTATACCGTCCACTTAAGAGTAATGCAATCACATTATACGCCTGCAACTAAGCCAGTCGAGACCATGGAAAGAATTACCATTCTTCAAGATACAAATATAAAATTGCCTCAGAACTTACTTGAACAACACAAGAGCTATCATGACAAGGCAAAGATAAATAATCCATCATATATACTCCATATCACCTTCCATATTGTTAAAAAAATGAGAAAATAACTAGCGCAATCACTTGTCAAGGCACAACCTGTAACTCTTTATCTCACAAGCACAAGACTAGATAACCTTAATAACAAAAGACGTAATCTGCACAAACACGACAACAATCCCACTCAGCAACATACAACTCAATCTAGTCCCTACTAAAACACTGCAAGGACTTAGATCCCAAGGCCGAAATCAAAAGAACAACCTTTTATCATAGTCAAATGAGAGGCTCAATAACATTAAACAAATGATGTTTCCTTATGCATATATAGTGATATTCATACTTGAATCTAACACAAAGATGCACAACCGCATTTAATCGAACAAATTCTTATAATAATACAGCCATGACTTATATTAGAAGTCATTTACCATAAAACAATCTCAACAAGGTCTTCACAGAAGCTGAAATTCCATAACAATATTTTCCTCAGAGTTTCCTCCTATGCCAAGCTACTACGGATTACAACAAAGTCTCAAACCAAGTAAAGTTTGAAAAGAAAGCCCTTCATTTACTTTCCATGTATGCATGTAAAGGGACACAAGAATATTAAAAAGGAGTCTGGATGTTATACACGCACAACGAGGGTTTAAATCAAAAATCAAGCCAACTCGCAACATTTCAAATCCCCAACAGTATCCATACCACTAATTTTCAAAACAAGGTTTAGATTGAAGTTGATTTTATGTGACCACAACTCAAGGATCATAATAGTATTCACAACTGAGATTATTCAGAAAGGAAAACATAATATACGCCTCCAGGATTAAAAAGGAGTCTTACCCATGTGGTATTCTTCAAATAAACTTCTACAGAAGTAGAAAGATACAAGATACATATCAAATTCAAGTATTCTAACTATACCAATAACATACAGTATTCACGACTGTACTTCTACAAAGGTAGAAACGTATGTTACCTTTCCAGGACTCAAAAAGGAATCGAACCCGTATAGTATTCTCGATTAAACTTCTACAACAGTTAAAAACTCTATCTATTCAAGGATTCCCACAATATCCAAAATCATACAGTATTCACGACAAAGCTTCTACAGAAGCCAAACATACTATAATTTCAAGAAGTATAAACAGCAAGGCTTCTATAGAAGTCGATATCTACCAAGAAAACTTTTCATGGAGTCCAACAGTGCCTGTTTCACACATTACCCTTGCAAGCATTTCTACAAAATCTAACCGAAATGCAAAACACAGCAAGGTAGAACAACCGTTCGAAATACAATGCACACCCATCAAGGGTTCACTTGAAAAATCGAGCCAGTAAGAAGATACAACAACCAATTCACACAAAGCTACCATAAAAACCAACTGAACCCAAAAATCATCTGAACAGAGTTGTTCTAATGAAATCATTTGAAAGAAAGCAAGATTTTTAAAAGTTAGGGCCTAACATGCCTGGTAATGCCGCTTAAAAATCCGAAGAAGACCACTGAAAGAGCTCGAGCCTTCTCCTCTTTTTCCACGTTAGATTCAACAACAATAATTTGTTATTTCCATGCCTTATAAACTTTCCTTGACAGAAAAAAGAGCGAGTTATACTCATATTTTCCATGCAACACCAAGTAGACTGGTGCGAAGAACCAGTGATCAAACAGAGAGAAAACCGGAGCGCATGAAAAACCAAACAAACTACCAGTTTTCCATTTTGTATGTCTTCCCGAGATATCCGAGCTCGAAGACCAAGTTCATTAATTGTATTAACTCCAAAATTCCCGCTCAATCTCCATTGCCACCGACCGCCATAGTTGGCGATGGACAAATACAAGTCAAAGACCATTTCTAACTTTGGCGACTCTGCCACGTCGCCTCACTAGCCCTTTGAAACTTCCACTAAATCCCCTGTCCTTCATACTTATCCATCCCATTTAATGCCATAGAAACTACCACCCATGGCTCGCACCCCTTCATAGGTCCCCTTCCTCCACTAACATTTGTTAGTTTAGAAGAATAGGTTAGGATTTAAGATGATACTTAGTCTAACCTCCTTAGCGCTAGGTCACCAACTTTAGAACATTAGTTTATATCTTAGGCCTAGGTTAGCACTAACCTAACCCATAGGTTATAGTTTAGGTTTAGGTTATTAACCTTAATAAATCTAGTTTAGGTCTAACATTTAAAATGTTCAAAATAAGAACCTACAGACATACATTCACGGACAGGATTCACTCCAAAGACTCGCCAATAGGCTAGTTGAATAAATGAATCTGAATTTATTACCTGGCCCACGATCAAGACCTTCCTGATATTACGATATCAGGAAGCAATTCATTTAACATGATCAATCTGAGTTAGACTCGGAATAGCTTATTCAACGCATTCGCACCTCGCAACCTGTGTAAGGTCTACAATTTTGTTCATCCCGAATAAACTTAAAGCATCTCTTGATCAATGCCACCGATCCAAGGCTAGGTCTTATAGATGGATAAATCCACAATTCATTCTGAGATCAGATTAAAATCAGGTGCAAAATGAAAGAAATAAAAGAGTCCAATCATATTCCGACTCAGTCAAAGATCTTCAATTGCAAAGAAGATACAGTCCATATCAAGCATGACTTCACAATCAAAGGAACATATCCTTTTTCGTAAGAAATCATATATCAACACTTGAATGCTCGTGGATGAAGTAACAACAGCTCGAGTGTTACATGCTTCCTCCTAAAAGATTCATCATCCCGATGATTACATATTGGATTAACCTTCAGGTCAACCAATTTATTAGTTCACAAAACAATGTGACTATTTCCAACTTGCATAGTTCCAGAAATCAATGTCACAACACATTTTATTTAGCTTGAATAATGTTTTCCTCCATCTCGCTTTTATATAAACTTGAAAAAGATAAGTTCATAAAAGAAATGTTTTGTCAACAGATTTCATTCTGTTAAAAAAGAAAAGGAAAAGCAATTTTCATCTCTTCCATATTTTCCCAAGTTGCACTTTCTTCATTAAACTGGTCCCACTGGACCTTACATTGCTGTATTTCATGATTTCTCAAATGCAATTGGCGAGTTTCCAGCACTCGTGTGGGTTTAACCACGATTATTCCTGGGTCTTGGACCTACAAGGAATTCCAATTTAACACATGTGACAAATCTGAAACGTATTTCTTAAGAAAAGAAATATGGAAAACATCATGCATGCGAGATAAAGCAGGTGGTAATGCTAATCAATAAGCTACAGGATTGATTATTTCGACAATTTTGAAAGGTCCCACGAAACGAGGTGACAACTTGGCAGCCTTGCCAAAAGTTATAGAACTCTTTCTAGGTTTAACATGAAGAAAAACCTTCTCACCAAGCTCAAACCTTCGATCAACCTGCTTAAGGTTAGCATAGCTCTTCTTCCTATCCGCTGCTTCCTTTAATTGTTCACGAATCGATTAACTTTCTGCTCCATTTCGGTGAGGATCTCTCGGTCCAATTACCACTCTATCCTCAACACTATCCCAACTAACAGGGTTCTCGCACTTTCTTCCATAAAGTGCTTCAAATGGTGTCATTTTAAGAGATGAGTGATAAGTGTTGTTGTATGTGAATTCAACTAATGGAAGATACTCTTCCCTTTTATACTTGTTGATCCATGTAATACATTCACAACATGTCTTCCAACACTTGATTTACCCTCTCGGTTTGTCCATCCGTTTCGGATGATATGCGAATCGAAGTTTAGTTTCGCTCCAAGAGTCAGATTAAGCGTTTGCCAAAACCTCGACGTCATTCTTGGATCCTTGTCGATATAATCAATTCTCGTACACCATGTAATCTAAAAATTTCGTGTATGAATATTTTGGCCAAGACACCGGTGAATCATCCTTTAGATTTCCAAAGGTGATGAAATGAGCTACCTTAGTTAGTTTATCTACAACTACCAGGATAACATCATGTTTATTCCTAGACATAGGTAACCCTTATACAAAGTCCATGCTTATTACTTGCCATTTGCACTCAAGCGTATGCTATGAGGATATAACATCCCAAAGGTGCATATGTTCTCGCCTTAACTCGCCGACATTCCGCATAATGAGTTACAAATTCACCGACATCCTTTTTCATACCTTTCCAAAAGTATTGTTGTTTCGATCAGCAAGCATTTTTGTAATACTTGGGTGTCTAGAGAAAGGCGAATTATGAAATTCAACTAACAACTTCTTCCTTAAATCATTCAGCATAGGTACGTATACCCTGTTTTCATAACGCAAGATTCCTTCATTATCAAAATGAAAACCTTTATACCTTTCATCATTAGGTTCTGCAGCTAAGCGTTACCGCTTTACTTGCTTTGAAAGTAAATATCAGATTCTCGAGGCACTTTTTACCTCATCCTTAAACTGAGTTCTTAATGTTATAAGAGTAGAAATGTTCCTCCTATGACTTAGAGCATCTCTTTACTCTATTCTCCTTCCCTTTGATGTAGCTAATAACAAAATCATATTGTGATAAAAATTATAACCACCTTCTCTGTCTCCTGGCATTTAGATTAGGTGAGTGAAAATATATTTCAGTCCTAAGTGATTAGTTTTCAACTCAAAAGGTTTCCCAAGTAAATAGTGTCTCCAAACTTGAAGCACATGAATAATGGCAAAGCAAGCTCTAAATCATGAGGAGCATAATTCAGCTCATGTAACTTAAGTTTTCTACTTTCATATGCTATGACTTGATCATTTTGTAACAAAACACCTCCAAGGCCTTCCCCAGAAGCATCTGTTACAACAGTAAAGCTCCCATTTGGGTCTGGTACAACTAATATAGGTGCGTAATTCAACTGGCTTTTCAGAATTTTGAAAGCCAGTTCACACTTATCATTCCAAATAAATTTCTTATCCTTCTTCTCGCAATGAAGTTATCTATTACAGCTACTTTAGAAAAATCCTTAACAAATTTTCTATAATAACCAAAGAAGACCCATGAATCTTCTTACTTCATGCACATTCTTTGGTGTAGGCCACTTAGTTATTGCCACTATTTTTGAAGGATCTACAGCAATTCGTTCCTTGCTAATGACATGACCCAAATAGTGAACTTCTGAATCAAAGAAAGAACATTTGGATAACTTACCATACAACTTTCTTTTTCTCAAAATCCCCAAAACTATCTTCAAATGCTCATTATGCTCCTCAACACTTTTAGAATAAATGAGAATATCGTCCAAGAATACAAGTACAAACTTGTCCAAATATTCTTGAAAAATATTATTCATTAAGTTCATAAAAGTTGCGGGTGCATTAGTTAATCCAAAGGGTAGAACCATGAATTCATAATGTCCGTACCTTGTTTGGAAAGTTGTTTTATGAATATCTTCTTCTCTAATCCTTAATCGATGATAACCAAATCAAGATCTATCTTAGAATAGACTGCTGCCCCACACATCTCGATCAAATAGATCGTCGATCCTTAGAAGTGGGTATCTGCTTTCTTGATTTTTGCTTTATTTAACATCCGATAATCAATACATAGCCTAAGTGTTCCATCCTTTTTTTTCACAAATATTACAGTGTGCTCCCAAGGTGAAACACTTGGTCTAATCAAACCTTTAGACAAAAGTTCTTACAATTTTTCCTTAAGCTCGACTAACTCTATAGTAGTCATCCGATAAGGTTCTTTCAAAATAGGTTCCGTTCTGGTTTGATTTCGATGGTGAAGTCAAATTCCCTCTTAGGTGGTAACCCCAGGTAATTCCTCAGAAAACATCCTTGAAACTTTGTAGCAGAGGAAATCATTTCATGGAATCACCATCTTCTTCTGAAAATTCAGATATCTTTACTACATAAAGGGTACATCATTTGTTTTTAGCCTTTTTAAGTTGTATAGCTGATAGTTTTCTAACTGAAATTTCCCGTTTAACCCCTTGAATCTCTCTTTGTTTCCAGCTGATCATCTAAACATATTATATTCTTTTCATAGCAGTCTACTTTTGCTTTATGGTTAGCTAACCAATTGACACCAATGACAATGTCGTAAGATCCCAAAGGTGTAACATAGAGGTCAACTTCCGTGGAGAAATTAGGTAAGTCAAGGACTGCCCCAAAAAGACACATACTCACTATATGAACAGAGTTATTACCATACTGTACACTCCAACATTTATCCATTTTTCCAGCTTTTCTCTTAATTTTAGAAGAAAGTTTATTAGAAATGAAACATTCAGTAGCTCCTGTATCAAAACAATAGTGACAGGTATGCCAAATAACTTACCCAGAACTTCTATAGGTGTCACTTGCTTTTCAACTTGCTTGTCTGCTACTGCAGCATGTATCTTATGCTGCTGATTACGATCATCCTTCTTCAAAGGGCACTGATTTACGTAGTGGTCTTTGCCACAATTGTAGCAGAGCCCCTACAGTCCCTTTTAGGCTCAAAATTGCCTCCAGCCTTGTAATTATCATGTTTTCCTCCATAGGGCTTCTGCCCATTGTTATAATTTTTGGCAAAATTATCCCTTACATTTCCAGCAGGCTTATTTGCTACTACTTTCTTACTATTATCCCCTGGAAACTTACTTTTGTTTCCAAACTTTTTCCATGGTCCCTTTTTGGGTGCAAGAGAGGTTGAAGAAGGGTTTGCAATCTTCTTCCACACTTCCTCCTTATGAGTAGAAATAGCCTTTAATTTCTGTTCTTGTCTTATGGCCTTTTCAACAACTCCTTCCATAGTGGTTGGACTATGAACATCGACCTCTCCCCCTATCACAGGATTCAATCCCATGATGAATTTCCATATTTTGAACTTCTCGTCAGTTTGATATCATGTACATACTTGAGGAGTTTTGTAAACCGCTCCCAAAGATTCGATTACTGTTAGCTTCCCTTGAGCTAAGTTCTGGAATTCTGTCATTTTCTGATCATAGAAAAGTTGTGGCAGCCATCGTTGCCTAAAATAGCCCTTAAATTGATCCCAAGTAATATTGGTCTCATCAATATTTAGCTCAGCTTTACCGCTATCCCACCATGAAGATGCTCCGTGGGAGAGCTTATAGGCTCCCAAATAGCTTTGGTTTCCTAAGAAGTTTCTTATTGTAAAGTACTTCTCCATTTCGCTGAGCCAGTTCTCAGCTCCATCACCTAATGTGGTGCCATCATACTTAGGTGGGCTTATCCTTTTTATATCATTAGTGAGTTCTGCTGCCAACCTGGCCTTTTTGTTTTCTGGTTGAACAGGTGCATTCCCAGCATTAATATCAACACCCAAATTGGGGTTGTCCTCAGGAGGTTGCTGATTGTTATTACCAGCTTCTTCATCCTCCTCATTTCCCATCACCTGCTGTTCAAGTACAGCTAAACAATCTCTTGTGTCCAACAGGGCAGCAAGGATCTCATCAATTTTTGGGTTGTTGCCGCCCCTCCTTCAGGTGGAGCATTATTCGCAACATTCCCCCTTATTCTAACCATTTTCTGTTACAAGAAAATTCAGGTTTTCATCAGATTATGGACACAATAGGTCCAAGAGCTGCAACCTTCAGCTCTGATACCAAGATGTAACATCCTCATTTTTATACATTAGAACAAGTAAATTTTATTTTATTTTTGATAAATGCTTCCTGGTTCTAAATACATAATTTAGAACTCACAAATAAAAAACAACCATTCTCACAACAGATAACCATATGCAGCTATAATGACTCGGAGCACCTCCAATCTATTCATTCCATGACTCGGTAATCTACCGATCTATTCATGAGTATTAAGAGTTGGCGTTTTATTTAACACATCACTCTTGCGGTTCTCTTCCCTAATCTGGGATTCAGAATGCTCTGTCCAAGGAACCTAACTAAATAATTGTTACCATTATTCATCGGCATCTCATCCCTTAGACTAGGTGACTTAGGACAACGCAATCAACAGCTTGCGATACTTTGGCCAAAGATTTGAAACATACTGCTTATGTCTCATATTCCTTGACGACATACTCGTCCAACTGGAATACGCCTTCACCCCATTCCCGTGTTATGTAGAATGTATTATACGACTTCGTCGACTCTCTTGTCCCAAGTTATTCACTCAGAATGGATTAGTAAGATCACAATGTTATAGGGATGCTCCCGAGGACTAGGGATATCGCCGACATACTTTGGTCAACCCTAGTTAATCCAAAGTGTGTCAAGATACCTCGAGTCTCCTAGGGAAGCCTTATAACGTGACCACATTCCTAATCAGTCCCGGAGTAACTTGTTCGAGTTTAGGGTGTAAATCTTAATGATCAATGCAAAGGATGTCGTCATAAGTCACTCGCATTGTTGTATCTTCAAGAAGATCCTAATATTCTCGAAGGTACAACCCTCGCAGCTTGACTTGTGCCGCCAACCTTTAAATCCACCTCGAAAAGATCTACTTATTGATAAGTGTTACACACGTTGAGTTAAAATTATACTATAAGACGCTCCTTTAAGGTTAGTCTTCCCAACCCCGGGTTCCTCACCTTAGAATTACCTTTCATAGCAAAAATCTTTACACAAGAGAAGTTATTAAGACTAGCGGTCCCTTCAAGGTGTTCATAGAATATACATAATTCTAAATCAATGAAATTGGACAATAACCCTCAACCTTCACATGAGGTTGCTAACCAAACCCTTTTTAGGTTTATATCAGTTCTCTTAACTAAATTTTATATCTTACTTATTAGTATCGAGATATAGTGATTAAGAATCCAATTAAACATTATCTTGACTTAGATCAAGACTAGGAAGTAATAATTTATTCAGCTTGTTTAGCTTCTTGCTCAAGTTTATTTTAACCCTAGCTTTCAGAAAGACAGTGATCTAAATTCCAATTTAGCTTTAGATAGAACCTACTAGAACTAAAAACAATCATAAGCATTCGCTACATAATCTTGTAAGTATACTTAGATAATCACAAAAGTCTCCAAATTATACAATAATAATAATGCTCTCAAGATCGTTCAACCAAAGAAGGTCAAACCATCAAGATACAAATACAAACATATAAGTAATGAATATCTCTTTTCATTCCTTTCAAGCTAATCAAATACATTTTATGCATTCAAAGATACTTGATACAATACTCAACATCAAAAGAACATCTTTCTTCAAGTATTACATTCGAGAATCATGTTGTAATTCATCATAAAACCAAATTAAACAATCTGAACATCCTATCGATCTGCGTGCTTTTACCACTTACGGAAACCATCTGCAAAAATTGTCAACACGAGTCAGTTCGATGAACTGAGCATGATAAGCACTAATTCTTAAAACAATCGCAATCCACCAATTGTTTTCATTAAACAACCTGTTTAAATGAAATCATTTCACTAAACATTTAAACACATTCGGACTATGCTCTTTTGTAATTCACACATGACTATAAACGTGTAACTCATATTATAGTTACTAAATAGTCCTAGATACTTTTCAGATATTTATTCATAAATGTAAGTGACCAAGGAGAACAAATGTATCCAAAAAAACTATCCATATGAATCCCAAGGACAACAAACATCGACATGACCATTACATTCAACATAATATATCATAATAATTCATGAATCCATCAAGTATGTTAAAACAATTCCAATAGTTAGATAAAAATATATCAACATATACTTTACAAATAGAGAGAAAGAAACCGAGACATTCGGATGTCCCTTCCTAACATGTTCATGACTGTAACGTCCACTTAAAAGTAATGCAATCACATTATACGCCCGTGACTAAGCCACCAAGACCACGAAAAGAATTACTATTGTTCAAGATACAAATATAAAATTACTCTCAGTAACTTACTTACACAACATAGTAGCTATTGTGACAAGGCAAAGGTGATAAATAGTCCATCATATAGACTCCACATAACCTTCCATATTGTTAAATTTTTTTTGAGAAAATAACCAGCGCAATCGCTTGTCAAGGCACAGCTGTTAACTCTTTATCTCAATCAAGCACAAGACTAAATAACCTTAATAACAAAAGACGTAATCATGCACAAACACGACAACAATCCCACTCAAAGAACATACATACAATCTAGTCCCTACTAAAACACTGCAAGGACTTAGATCCCAAGGCCGAAATCAAAAGAACAACCTTTTTATCACAACAAACAAGACGCTCAATAACATTAAACAAATGATGTGTCCCTATGCATATATAGTGATATTCATACTTGAATCTAACACAACATGCACAACAAGCATTTAGCTGAACAAATTCTTATAATAATACGACCATGACTTATATTAGAAGTCGTTTTCCGAAAAACAATCTCAACAAGGTCTTCACAGAAGCTAAAATTCCATAGCAAAGATTTTCCTCGATTTTCCTCCTATGCCAAGCTACTACAGATTACAACAAAGTCTCAAACCAAGTAAAGTTTGAAAAGAAAGCCCTTCCTTTACTTTCCACAGAAGCGGATAGAAAGGGACACAAGAATATTCAAAAGGAGTCTGAATGTTATGCATGCACAGTGAGGGTTTAAATTGAAAATCAAGCCAAATCGCAACATTTCAAATCCCCAATAGTATCCATACCACTAATGCTCAAAACAAGGTTTAGATTGAAGTTGATTTCATGCGACCACAACTCAAGGATCACAACAGTATTCACAACTAAGATTATTCAGAAAGGAAAACATAATATACGCCTCCAGGATTAAAAAGGAGTCTTACCCATGTGGTATTATTTAAATAAACTTCTATAGAAGTAGAAAGATACAAGATACATATTAAATTCAAGTATTCTAACTATACCAATAACATACAGTATTCACGACTGTACTTCTACAAAGGTAGAAACGTATGTTACCTTTCCAGGACTCAAAAAGGAATCGAACCCGTATAGTATTCTCGATTAAACTTATACAACAGTTAAAAATTCTATCTATTCAAGGATTCCCACAATATCCAAAATCATACAATATTTACGACAAAGCTTCTACAGAAGCCAAACATACTATAATTTCAAGAAGTATAAACAACAAGGCTTCTATAGAAGTCGATATCTACCAAGAAAACTTTTCATGGAGTCCAACAGCCTGTTTCACACATTACCCTTGCAAGCATTTCTACAAAATCTAACCGAAATGCAAAACACAGCAAGGTAGAACAACCGTTCGAAATACAATGCACACCCATCAAGGGTTCACTTGAAAAATCGAGCCAGTAAGAAGATACAACAACCAATTCACACAAAGCTACCATAAAAACCAACTGAACCCAAAAATCATCTGAACAGAGTTTTTCTAATGAAATCATTTGAAAGAAAGAAAGATTTTTAAAAGTTAGGGCCTAACATTCCCGTAATGCCGCTTAAAAATATGAAGAAGACCATTGAAAGAGCTGATGATGAATGATGATAATGGATAATTGTTTTAGAAACATGGAATGATGATAGATGATGATGAAAGATGATGAATGAAAATAATGATATGATATATATGGATGATGATCAATTTAATGTGGACGTAGATTTAGCTTCAAGCACGATAATTCTTCTTCTCTATACTTGTAATGATATGATCATAATGTCATTAGAATGGATATAGATGATAAATAAATGGAATGTGTTATAGATGAAATTAGAACATATATACTTGTAATGATATGATTATGAATTGTTTTAAAAACATGGAATTGTTTTAATAAATTTAAATTAGATAAGTAATTGTTTTAATAATAATTGTAGTGTCGACTCGGATTATGATAATGATATGATATATATGGATGATGATGAATTTTATGTGGATATATATTATAAATTGTATAATGTATCGTGGATTATGAATTGTATAGTATAGAAATATATTCCTCTCAGTAAAATTCAATTGTAAGAAATCAAGAAAGAATCATCACTGGTAAGAAATTAAACATAATTGAAAATATGATAGGGTTTAACTTACCTCTTGTGTATTAGATTGCTGTGAAATCATCAATGGTAATGTGCTAGATCTTTGTTTTAAAAAACTCAACACAAGAAATGGATTAGTAGATAGAGGGGTGAGTTTCCTGACATTGTCAGCCCAAGAAGTACCAGCTTCCTCGGATGGATGTCAACCCACATTTTCCAAAAAAATAAAAGATTGTATTTGAATAAATGTAAGTATATAGACCTGTAACATCTTTAATGATAACAAGAGCTGAAAAAATGGATAGTAACAAACAATAAGATTAAGGTGAAGAAGATACCTATTTAAAGTTGAAATCATCACTTCCACTGGTAATGTGCTAGATTTTTGTTTTAAGAAAACTCAACATGAGAAATGGATTAGTGGATGGGTGAGTTGCCTGACATTGTCAATCCCGAGAAGTAATAGCTTCCTCAGATGGATGTCAACCCACGTTTTCAAAAAAAATAAAAAGATTGTAGTTAAATAAATTTAAATATATAGACTTGTAACATCTTTAATGATAACAAGAGCTGAAAAAAATGTAAAGTGACAAACAATAAGATTAAGATAAAGAAGATACCTATTTAAAGTTGAAACAATCCATTATCAATAGCTTCATCAAACTTGATGTTGTCTTCTATAGAATGTGACGATGAGCCAATTACACTCTCAAGGTTGGGAATATTTGTACTTGTAGCTGTATTATTCACACCTCTTCTTTTGTAAAGGGAATTCTAATGTGCAATTGCTCTGTCGAACGGAAAGGTTTCGATGGAGTATCGAGAAACATAACACCTCATGTAACTTTCTAGATTTTTATCCAACCTATTTCTCAGTTTTGATTTTATAAATGATAATGCATTAAAAACCCTTTCGTCCTCCACAGACCCCAAAATCATTGTTTTGCATAACTCATATAATCTGAAATATTCACTGATAACTTCTTGTAAGATAGAAATTTGATAGATTCCTCACCACAACCTTGTAATAGCACCACTTTCAGAAGGTTCATCTAAAACTTTATATTGGTTCCTCATTTTTGTTGTAAAATTTGTTGATTGAAACTTTAATAAATACGCATTCAGTATAACTTTGATTTCCATACCCTTGAGCTCTGAATTCTTTGTAAATTGTTCCATTATTATACCCATGGATTTATAGAAATACTTTCTGACAAATTCTACACGGCCACCTTCAGTATTCCAAAAATTAGGATTCATCACACCCATGGCTTCTAGAATTTTATCTTTACATGCGTTCCCTAATTTCTGATGACAAGGTTTCTGAAATTTTTTTAAGCTTTATTCTTGTTTCAACTATAACAGACTCAAAGAGATTACATGTCATGGGAACATCTTCTCATTTCGATCCTGTAATATCTTGATGTTTTTGAAAAATGTGCAGTGGTATTTCCCTCCCATTAATAGTGATGTAGAGGTGATTGTGGATATTAAATCTCAAAAAGGTGCTAGGATTTTTAAGATCTAATAAATCTTTCCAATTCTCAAAAATAGGTGCATCAAAACTATCTTGGGAATAGTACAATATATCAAGACTTTGACATAGCATTTTTCTCATCCGTATAAAATCCACAATATAGATTAATCTGCCCTATGCATGCTTCATCAGTGTATTGATCTCCTTTAACATTGGAAGAATACCAACCAATGTAAGTAATGTCTCCAAATTAGTTAAAAGGAACAACAAGTCCCTCGCCCTATCAACTTCATGACGATATTTGTGTATGAAACCAACTAATGAAGGATACTCCTCACGAACTCTGCATGCAGGTTCATACAAAGAGATCCATATAGTCTCGACATCCTTTAAAAGTTGTTTGCCATCTGTAATTTCAATTAGAAATTTTTGGAACTCGAGAAGTCACTTTGGGCTGCAAGACATATAGGCATCAAGTTCTCTTATAAGGTCTTCTAATATAGTAACATTTTCGTGGTTTCTTACCATTTTATACGCTAAATTCATTCTCAGAGCCATATAGTGAATTGGTAGCAGCATATATGGGCCACTATTTTTGTAATCTAACACACAGCCCTGTTCGGTGACCCTGCATGATAGATGCACCATCTGCTCCAACACATACCAACTTTGTAGCAATTTCATAATCAGGTCATTCCAAATATCTTTCAAATGAGAAACAACTATTTTATGTAGGTTTTCGACATTGCGCTTTCAACCATTTTCAACACCCAATAGATGAGGTGTCCTTATATGATTTTCTAAAGTATATACATGGATACATACCCATCCAAAGTGTTGTCGACTGTTGTCACTTCATCAATTGAAAGAGAGATAAACTTTACTTTTTTACATTCTCTTTGAAATATTTCTTCTCAATCATCGAAATGAATTTTCCATTTCCCATCCACTACTTTTAGACCAATGAGACTGAGGTACATTCAACATTCCATTAAATTGATACAAAACTTTGAAATTGAGGAAATCTGAAATCGGTCTTCCTTTTTTAGTATGTGAAATAGAGTAGAGAATTGTATGAATTTTGCATGTAGATTTGTTTCTTTCATCTTACCAATATGTGATGTGATCGTTCCTCCCTTTTCCAAGATATTTCTATGGTTTTTTTGCTCGCCTCATATTCCACTACGCATCAAACATGCATGTATTCTTTTTTATTTTTCCACCTGTGTGTTTTGATTTTCTCGCCATCCGCCCTCAAGTATACCCAAATATTATTTTCCACAATGTTTTTCTAGTGTCCAGCTTCAGTTGCATTTTTTGTTGCTTTCCCAATTTCCACATACATATTGTACATGTACATTCAGATGGGATCTCTTCAGAATTAGATGATTGTACGAGTTCAATAAATGGAAATTTAGCTGCCCAATCAAACTTGTATGTCCCGTCAATGGTCCACATATTTTTGAGTAGAATTTTGAGCAATATCAAAATCACTTGGTTTCCTCTTTCTTGGACCAGAGTTTGAATTTTATTTCGTGTTCCATTTTGCTGAGTATTTGTATGTGTGATATCTTGATGCACTTCGGTTGCACTCCAACATGATATCATAGGTTTCATTTGTTTGACTTTGATACTATGTAGAATGCATGTCCACCTCAATAATACCTTCCAAACAAATGTCAAGATTATGATTCTTTATGGTGGCATCTATATGGTTGGTATTTTCAATATCTGTATCTACAGAGTTTCCAAAATACTTGAAGAGTGATTTCTTAGATTTCTTACTTACTTTCAGGTTCTTCACATTATTTGAGCTAGCACCTTCCATTATTCTGAAGAGAGTCCTACGTCGCAAAAAAGAACCAAGTAGTAACTCTATCCATTGTCTAATGTCTTTGCCGCACGTCCCTATCCGAGTTCTCTATCACGCGTAAAATTTACACTTGTCGTAAGGCCCACTATCTCGAAGTTACTATCAAGCGTCAACTCTACCCTTGTCACGCATCAACTGCTATGCCCTATTATGTGTCAAATTTCTTTGTCATGCGTCAAACCTATTTATTTTTCACATGTTTACAATATCTCCTTGTTGCGCATCTCGTAATAACTCTTTGTCGACGCTGACTATGTCCATGTCATGTGTCAACAACTAACCCTCATAGGCTAACAACAATCTTTGGTGCTTAAGAGTATGTGAGTTCAAACTTCACAGTATTGGTAATTTGGTAAGCTACTTGAGGTATACTACTTGATGAATCACCTAGGTTTTTATAGGATATGTTTTCAAATGAAGGTGAAGGTGACCCCAAAAAAAATATACTATATATTTTAGGCGAACAGACACCGACCCGCTCCGAAAAAAATTTCCTTTTCAAATTTTCCTAAAATGAAATTTTTTCCATATTACAAATATTCACCACTAAAATTATCCCTTCTCATACTTCATATGATTCTCAACATTCACCTATGTATGAGTCACTTGCTTCAACCAAGCTTTGTTAAAACCGCCTTTGTACCTTAGTGACTAGATTGTATTGTTTGAGCTCTACAGAAGATCACTCAAGTGAATAAAAAGCTTAGAAGTAGGAGAAAGAAACTGATTTCATTCCCTATATCTCTAGGGGAGTTCATGTGCAAAATATCAAATGACACATCTCACCTAGAGGCCTCTTTTCACACATTTGACTTTGCATTCCTACATTGCTAGGCCCAACTTTGACATCCTAGAAGATCTTGAATTGTTCTATGTCCCATAATTACAACATGACCCAAAATTTGAGCACTACTTTTGGGCCAAATGTATTAAAAAGTTTGAATTACATGAAACTCGACCACATGAGGATGACAATTAATGAGATGAAGAAATTCAAGCTCTCTTGGTATGAAGACATCTTACATGATGATGGGACAAAGATGTATGATCCTGAGTACGTACTTCAGTCAAGATCTCCCAAATGCCTCAAATACACTGGCATGTTTGTGAATCAGGAGATATATTGGAGTGGACTAAAAAGGTGGTGAAGAGAATAAGGAACTGATTTCAAAAGAAGAGGGCTATGATCATTCGGTCACAGGGAATTTCTCTTAGCAAGAAGCAAGCTTCACATCATTCATCTTCAAAAGTGATACAAGTGACTTCCATCTCTAAAATATATGGAGAGAGTTCAAAAGGAAGGCCACGGAATTTGAAACTCCTTCGTACAAGAAGAAACCCAAGAAATTCAGGGAATAAGAATTTTAATTCGCATCACCACAGGAGGTAGACGTGATCTCGATAATGCAAATGGAAAATCCAACAGTAGATGCATAGGAAAACAAGGAGTATATGACTCACGATCCATTCTTAAAACCACTACAAGAGGTCTTTCCTTTGTCAACACCAACACCCCTCTTATTTAGGACTTTCCCCCTCCACTAGAACAAAGAATGGTTGATGCACCGATCATTGAGCCTAAATCTAGTGAGATTTTTCCATGGATGTAAAAATGGTCACCCTTGACACTGCATTATGCAACAAGTAGTAGCACCTAATCTATCAATGATTATCTCACTCACTACAGAAAAAGGTCAAGAAGGATCTCACATATGACCTCACAATTATATAGTGGGGAGATAGGTAATCGACATAGAAGTAGCTCGACAAAAATTAATCAATCTAGTGGATGAGATGAAACTATTCGACTACCAAATGAGCATGATCTAATTGGGAACTACTACTCATGAGGGATATTTACATATATATCAACAATCTTTTTCTCCCATGGTGATAAGGAATAAAGAATATAAAGACAAGATTGAGGTACTAGAGCAATAAGTACGAACCATTTCATCTTATGTGCAACACCTTGTGGAACCAAGCACTACAACACTTCCTAATGAGAAAGTGGTACCCATCAGTAGCTTTGATCTAGAATCCATCGAAAAAACCCACGAGCTCACAATGCATGGGCAAGAAAAAAATGAATGGATCGACTCAATCTCTCGAAAAGGGATTTCAACACTCCAATAGGCATTAAATATCTCTACTGCATACATGTGCACAACAACCAACATAATGTGATCACTCAAAGAGGATATGGGGAAAGAAAGAGATTACTCGAAACCTTTGGGACCAAGAGAGTGAGATGAGAAAAACCTATCGTTAAGAGTTGATTGACAAGAAGTTTTTGAAATACCTGCAAAAGAATTGACATGTATATGGGTGAGGGCCTTGGAAATAAGATTTGAAGCAATCAATCGGGCCTTCACAGAGCTATAGGAGAAAGAAGAACAAACATACAAGCTGCATGATAGTATAAATCTGAAATTTCAGAAACGTGGGAGTACCTGCAATGAGCGATCACATAACTTCTAATGAGTTTATCAACCCTTTTGAATAATATGTTAAGAAAGGGGTGGGAAACCCATTTTCCTTTGCTAAGGATACTCTCAAATTATTCTCAGAGATTTGAGCCTCCATTGCACTTATCATAGAAAAGCATTCATTATGGTTTGGGAAGTGCAAGGACATCAATAGTGTAATCGATGGATGGACCGAAACCTTGAGCTGAATTCACATCCCTCATGCCAAAAAGTGAAACCTGCAAAGGTGGCACATTTCAACCAAGAGCTTGGAAAGATATAATCCTTCTCAAGATCACAAAGTGGAGAGCAGTCAGAGAGCAGAGCCAAGTCCACTGTAGTAGCCCATCCTTCAACATAATTGTTCTTCTTCTTCCTTTTGTTTCTCTCTCTCTCTCTCCTTAATGTTATGTTTTTGCGTTGATGGTTACACTTTTTAATACAACTTAAGTGACTTTAGAAATATAATGTAACTTTAAGTCACCTTTCTATTATAAAAGGGACTTAAATATTTAAAGTGGAATATGAACAATCTTAAGTCATATTAAGGTATTCAAAATGTCACTGGAAGATGAAGAGTTACCTCTTATTCTATAAATTGTAGCAAACTTCTCATTTTAGGCTTCTTCTTAATTTTGTAATCTAAAATTCTTAGATGTTAGAGATATTTTTTGTGAATTCATGAGAGAGATATCCTTGTGAAGAGAGGAAGAGATAACAAGTTTATTCCATTTCTCAAACTAAAAAATGTCTTCTACTTCCCACACTATGTATAAAATTTGTGTGAGCTTCAATAAAGGAATAAGGAATTTTAGCCTCTTTGATTAAGGATTTTATTGGTACTTTGTGTTCATTAAGCTCTAGTTAGTATTGTTGTTGTTTTGTAGATTTGTTTTCTTATGAAATAAAAGTGCATGTAATGAAACTTCTAGCTAGTGTGTACAAGTATCTGATTTTCTAATTGCAACATTAGTTTCTCCTTTCTAAATATTCTCACTCAAATTTCTTTCCTTCGTAGAAAATTATTACTTTACGAGATACCGCAAGAATTTTCTTCAACCTCGGTGGAGTGCCCCTATTGGATATTCGGCCAAAAGGCCACAAGAATAAAACTCACAATTTATTTGTCCATGCACATACGATAGTTGCACTAGTTAAGTAGAGGGACTTAGACTCCCAGAACATTGGCAATATAACCACCATTTTTCCCCTAAATTTTTTTCTCACCAATAGTTTTTGGTGCCCACCGTGGGGTAGATTTAGTAGCATCTACACTTGAATACAACCACAAGGTTTGAAAAATACCATTTTTTTAAAAAATTTAAAATTCAAGAAAAGAAAATTTCTGGAATTTGAATAGCTATATGAGCCACATGTTTACAAACCATGGCTATTCGGGAAATCCTCTTGTTGAAATACCTGAATTGCTCTTCCACATCCAAGAGGATATCACTTCATATTTGAGAGAAGCTATCTAGCATAACAGAAAAGTGTCAACCACTACTTCATTACCACAAGAATTCTTGACCTTGAAAAGAACACGTTGTTAAATTAGAGAGGAAAATAAAAATTCCAGCACCACAAAGAAGAGCATAAATTTCCAAGTTGGTGGATAGAAGATACACCCAAAAACAAAGACAAGGAGGACAAACCGACCCTATTTTTGAAGAGCTTTAAAGAAGACAAGAGCTGCTCAAAATTTTGAGGTCTCCTTTTCATCAAGAAACCAATCACGTTAGGAACCTAAGTGTTTCTAATCCTTTGGATGGTGAATTTCCATACATCAATGAGAACCTTGAAGATTTCACTGACGTAGAGACCGAAGAAGAAGCTAGAGAAAGAGAAGCAAGAGTGGAAGAGGAAATAAGAGCTCAACTCAAAGAAATTGAAATACTTCAAGCCAAGGAAAATAAAAGAGTAGAAGCGAAAGCCACAGCCTTAACAATGTTAGAAGATAGAAATATAAATAGAATGGGGGATCATGAGTGTGAACGTGATTGTGAGGCCCATAGGCCTAATGTACCATGGGGAGGAAACACCAGTCAACTTTCTCTTGCTCAACCAATCCATGAGCTACCAAGGGGATCAAGAAAAAAATTCCAAAATTCAGAGGAGATGGTTCTCAAATCCCCGAACAATGTGTAGCAGTATTTATCAACGCTTGTGGTGTATTGGGAGTTGAGGAAAAAGATGTGTTAGTCTAGCTCTTTATGGAGTCACTTCAAGAAAAGGCTACCAAATGGTTCTACATGCTACCCCCGAGGTCTAGTCACATGTTGGGAAGATATAATAAGTGAATTCAAACATAGATTCAAGACCACAGAATATTTTCAAGAGCTCTTGGTCTAATTGGTACAAATGAAAAAATAAACCTTTGAGTCAATGAGAGACTTCATAACACGATATAACAGAGTGATAAGAATAATCCCCAAGATGTGGTGCCTACTTAATATAATATAAAGAGATTATTCATCAGTGCCTTGCGATCAGAAGTAGTTTTTTTCCTTAGAATAACCCAACCAAGAACATTGAGGGAAGCTTAAGATCATGTGATAGAAATCAAAGATGTTCTAATCGTTTCTGGTAAAGTGAAAGGCCCAAATGGAAAGAAAAAGGGCCAAAATTCAAGCTCCATCACCATGGACCCAATGTTCCAAAAAATGGCAAATGACTTGGTTTCCTTGAAGAAACATTTGTCCCAGATCACAATGTGGAATGCTCCAAGGAATCCAAATCCTCCCAATATACCAAGGATTTCTCCACCTCCTCTCCATCTCACTCTTAAAGCACCACTAGTTAATGTTTCCTATGATGCTAAAGAACCAAAGGAGGAAGATGAAATTGAAGAATTTAAAGAAGAAAATGTGGACGACTATGAAAACTATCTTGAGGTCAAGGAAGTCAATTGTGCTACACTTAATGACCTAATTGAGTACGTTGATGATGAAGATGATGATGATGAAGAAGCTCCATGTTTCTCATGTGTATTTTTCACTTGCGCATAGTCCAAGAAAGGTGATTCATCCTCAATGGATGTGGTAAAGGACAAGAAGAAGAAATAATATTCTCCTCTGGAGGTCCCATAAAATAAAATCATTAGCAGAGGATCACCATTACCACCTTCTATGGAGTCAGAAAAAGAAAAACCAGATTCACTAGTTAGCAAGAATCATACTGCCATACCAAGTAAGTCATCTAATCCTTCTCCCATCTCAAATGTTACTAAAAACAATTCTCCTTCAAATGTTGTTCCTACAAAAACATCTAAGGTTCCATCAAAACCAATACCCATCTCCTACCAAGCTAGTTACTACACCCATCAAGGAAAATTCATCACCCAAAACAACAAAACCTTCACCATGTAAATATTTTGTCATTATGGAAACTCTTCCTCACCCACTATAACCCCATTTGACTTTTTGGAACACACAAGAAAAACTGAATGCCAACTCTCATAAATAGAATACCTACAAACTCATCATGCCTAATTTGATAGGTTCATTGTTGTAGTATCTGGTGGTAATCCTATAACCTTGGGTCCAAGTTCCAAATTATTATTCCCAAACAATCCAAACCACCTTCTCAAAACATGCTAGCCCTCACCGCCTCCAAAACCAACACGATTGAACCTTTCTACCTGTAACTTCTCATTAAAGGGTTCTAACTAAATAATTATATCATAGATTTCGAGCGTCAAATAATGTGTTACCCATCAAAGTTCTAAATTCTCTTGGCCTCACCTTGACCTAGGAAAATGACACCTGCTATTCAAAGAAATCTAAAAAGTTCCATTTGTAGGAAGAATCAAAGATGCACAGTAGCATTAGTAGATTTCCAAGATAAGAAGGTGCTTGTAACCATCTTAGTGGCGGACATCCCAACATTCTTTAGCATGTTGTTGAGCTGAATATTTTTCAGAGACTTGTGTGGAGAGAAATAAAATGGATTGATCATCTACAACTATTCCAGTAAAAGGTGTGATGAAGAAATTCCTTCCAAAGAAGAAAGATGAAGTTCATAGTACGAAATTCTGATGATCCAAAGGATAACATTATTTTTCAAGATAGTGGGCTAGGCAACTACTTCCTCACATCAGAAAAACATGAGAAATTTCCACTTCTTATGGAATATTAAGAAGATCAATTTTGGACAATGTAATTTGATGGTAGTCATTCTAGTGTAGGTTCGGGAGTAGGTGTAATGTTGTACTCTCCCTCTGGTGAGTTGTACCCATTTTCCTACAAGCTATAATTCAATAATACAAATAACATGGAGGTATATGAATATCTCCTCTTAGGGAATGGGCATGGTATAAGACATGGGAATCAAGAAGGTGAAATTCCAAGGTGATGCAGAAGTGATAGTAAAGAAAGTCCGAAACAATATTAGGTGAAAAATCCAAGAATCCAACATTATAGAAACAGAGTATGGGACTGCATTAAATATTTTGATGCATTTTCCATTGGAACTATTCGAAGGAAAAGAACGAAAAATACCGATTCTCATATAGTATCGTATTCCCTAGTGACACCTCATCCTTCTTTTGGTAAAGACAAGGTGACCATAGAAATGGTATTCAAGCCTAGTGTACTAGATAATGCAAATCATTGGCAAGTATTTAATGATGATAACCAAATTCTAGCATTTTTGGAACAAAGGGATAATTTCAATAATCTCTTCTTTGAAGGAAGTGAAAATCCACACTAAGAAGTGGTAGCCAAAGAAGAGAAAGAAGGAATTAAAGGTATTGATGATGAAGGAGTGATCAAATTGAAAGGGAACAAGATTCCCAAAGGCCTAGTTTCTTTAGAAGACCTCTTTGACAAACACGATAGATTCATTCAAGAGAAAGGAAAACAACCTTCTTGGTGCCAAATAGGTTTTGATAAGGAAAACATCGATACCCCAGAGGAACCAAGGATGGTCAATATTAGAAAATGTTTCTCATGTAAGGAGAAGAGAAGGTTTATGACATTTCTCAAGAAATATTCAAATGTTTTGGCCTACTCTTATGATGAACTAAAATCCTTCCAATCGAAGGAAATGCATCACTCAATTCCTTTGAAGAAGAATGCTAAGCCATTCAGGTAGAAGAAAAGGCCATATAACCCAAATATTTATGATACCATTAAAGAGGAGGTAATTAAGATGCTAAATGTAAGAAAATTATTTCCCATCCACCATTCAACATGGGCGGCCAACATTGTCTTTGGTGTGGAAGAAGAATGGCGAGAATAAGAATATGTGTAGATTTCCGCAACATGAACCAAGCATCACTAAAATACAATTATCCTCTCCCTATCATGGATCACATTTTGCAAGAAGTCACTGGATCCAAAATTCTTTCATTACTTGATGGAGTCTTAGGGTATAACCAAATAAAAGTGATAGAATAAGATCACATGAAGATAACCTTCACAACGCTGATAACTAACTTTTGCCTATAGCAAATGCCCTTTGACCTAATCAATGTGGGAGCTACATTTCGAGGACGATGGATTTGGAATTAAAGGATATAAAACATTGAATTTTCATATATCTTGATGATCTCACGATGTTTTCAAAGAAGAGGGTAGATCATATCCATCACTTAGAACAAGTACTTTCGAGGTGTAGAAAACATGACATATCACTAAATCCAAAAAAGTGCATTTTTGGAGTCATGAAAGGAAATTTATCAGGCACATTGTTAACAAACATGGAGCACACATTTATCCTGACAGAGTATGATCCATTCAAGCACTATCTCTACCCAAAATCAAGAAAGGAGTTCATTCATTCTTCGGAAAGGTGAATTTTCTTCGTCACTTTGTTCCTGTGTTTGTTGAATTAACAAAGCACATCACCACCATGATGAAACCACAGGAAAACTTCAAATGGAACAATTAAGGGAAGGAAGAATTTAAAGAGATAAAAAAATCCATTGCTAAGGCTCTAAATCTTGTGTCTCTATATTTTAATAAATAATTAATTATTTATTGTTATGCATCAGAACATACACTCTCCGTCATTCTTGTTCAAAAATGATGAAGGCATGGAAGCACCTATTGCTTTCATGAGTTTTCCATTGAAAAATCATGAACTAAACTATAGCTAATTAGAGAAGCATGCCTATGCAATGGTCAAGGCTATAAAAAAATTCAGGTTTTATATCCTTAATTCTCATACGGTGGTGATGGTCCTCGTAGTGCAATCAAGTCCATCTTAACACAATAGGATCCTAGAGCTAAAAGAGGAAATTGGATTACAAAGACTCAAATATATGATTTGGAGATTCAAACCTCCAATTTGGTAAGGGGAATGGTTTTTGCATGTTGATTGTTGAGGATGAAACACTCAAAGCTCAACATGGTGAAGAAAATTTTGCTTGCTCAACTTGTCCCAAAAACAATCCACAAGTTCTCTTTGTAACCACTACTGATGAGTGGTATACTGATATTTCCTATTACTTAACTTATGGAGAATTCCCTCTCCATCTCAATTACAAAAAAAGGATAACACTCAAGCTGAAGGAAACAAAGTTTGTAATATGGAATCACATGCTTTACAAGAGAGGTTTAGATGGATGCTTCCTTAGGTGCGTAGATAAAGAGCAACAAGAAAAATTGCTTAAAGCATACCATGACCAAGCATGTGGTGGAAATTTTTTAGTGATGGTCACTACACACAAGATCCTCTGAGGAAGGTATTATTAGTACACACTATTTGTAGACAATCAAGATTGGGTTCCCAAATGTGAAGCATGCCAACAATTCATTGGGAGACCAAAAATTGTTGCACTACCGCTCAAGCCGATGTTATTGAATTACCATTTCAATAGGGGGGCTAGACTTCATTGGCATTCTTCGACTCCTCACTCAAGCATGGGGAACACCTATGTGCTCACGGTGATGATGATTACTTCACCAAGTGGGTGAAAGCCATTCTATCCAAGCAAGCCAATACCAAAACAATATGCAACTTCATCAATGAGAATATCATAGTACATTTTGGAGTGCCATAGAAGATCAGTAGCAGATAACACTACCTATTTCTCTTCAAGGGAGTTGAATGAGTTTTTCTATGGCTATGGAATATCTCTATCTCATTCTTCTGACTACTATCCATAAGGAAATGGATAGGATGAATCAAGCAACAAGAACATCATGACCATTTTCCGCAAGCTTGTAGATAAGAACCAAAGGAATTGGCACAAAAATTGTATGATGCATTATGGGTGGATAGGATCGCTCCTAAGAAGGAAATAGGTATGTCACCATTCCACTATTGTATGGAGTTGAAGAAAAATTCCTCTCATGATCAAGATGTGAACTCTCAAGTTGGTATAGGGTATAAAGATGGTCAAGACAAGGATTCCATTGACAAGAGGATCCTCTTTCTTAAGAAGCTAGAAGAAAATAGACTTTGAGTGGTGGAACATATCAAAGAGAACCAATTAAAATTGAAGATAATATTTGATAAGAATGCTGAGGTGAGAGAATTAAAAGTTAGAGACTTCATCCTACTATGGGATAAGAGAAGGGAACCAAAAGGAAGCCATTGAAAGTTTGATTCATTATCACTCAACCCATTCTAGATTTGTGAAGCTTGTGGCGAGAATTATTTTCTACTCTCATCTTTGGATGGAATGCCACTGAATTTCTCACAACAAGAAATACCTAAAATTGTATCATCAATGAAATCAGGTTGTCCCCCACCTTGTATCATAGGTGATTTCTAGGCATGTTTCCCCTTTTTGTGTGTGTTGTGTGTTTCCTTTCCATCGATTTTTATGTATGTGTATGTTTCTTTCTTCCAATATTTATTTCTAGAAGTTGTACATGACTCTAAAAGGCCCAATGAATAAGGCAATGGTTAATGAATTATATGGTCTAAGATTTATATTCTAGATTCCCATGTCATTTCTTCACTGCACTCAGTCCAAGCCATGTCCCCAAGCTAGAGCCAGCTATTGTCGTGGAAATGTGCAATATGGAAATTGGAAGTTTCCAAACACAAAAACTATACCCCTTTGCCAAATTTTTCATGTTTTACCATTCCTAGGCACCCCAAGTCAAATCCAGCAGTTTGGTCCCCCTATTTGATGTCAAATTGCCCCCTAGGTGATTTTAGAGATTTTTGAAAAGATTTTATCTTCTCGATAGTATTGGGAAGGGCTATTGTTGGCCTTCCCAGACATGATAAAACCCCTTGAGAAGAATGGAAGGGATGAATTCAACATGGATGTGAATTGAATACCTTAGAACATCATGGAAATTATTTTGGAAGGTTTTGGGAAGTTTTTAAAGACTTGGAGCAGTTTGAGTGAAAAACAGGTTCACAAGCCTAGGTAGTACACAGGCCTAAAACAATTGTTGGGCTTTAGAAGAAGATTTTGGGAGCTCTAGATGGAGTTAGAAGTAAAAAAAATCATTGGAAATAGGATTCCAAGACCTACATGATGGTGAAATCATATTTTTCACAACACCTTGGCACATAGGATTGATAGGCAGTTTTTATCAGGCAGAAGTGGATTCTCAAATCAAAACTCTAGTGTTTCATGGATCATATGGTTTAATCAAGACATGAAATACCCCCCATTAGATTCAAAATACCATTTCTAGTTAGAATAATATAAAATTTCACAAATAAATTCCACGAGGATCTCAAGTTTATCATCATACCAAGTTACCCTCTTAAAGGTAGTTCACAAATTAGTCATTTTTTGGACGACACGTGTTAGGACCAGGAGACTAGTGATTTTCTTGTCCTTGAAGTCCCTAAGGTTAGGTATAAAAACCTTGGAAAAATGTGCCCAGCCCCCATGTGACCTCTAAGACCCTCATATGACCTCCAGACTTGACAGTTCGGCCCCCTGGTGCATTTTTGGAGCATCCATTCCCTGCCATCGGATCAAGCGCCACATGTCAGATCTAGGAGTACCCTATAAATTGATGTTCCTCACATATCTAAGGTTAGGGAGTCCTTATGGGGAGTCTTTTGGTCACCCATGTGACCAACTTCCCCAGTGTGTATTTTGGAGCATCCATTTCTTGTCGTTGGACCAATCACCAAGTGTCAACTCCAAGACCACTCGTTGAAATTGATGTCCCTCACGTGCCCGAGCTCAAAGACATAAATCATAGAAAATATTTCCCATCTTCTATGGGGATTCTTTTGGACATCCATGTGACCAACTTTTAGCTCCCAGTGCTTTAAAACAACTTTTCTCACCTTCATTCTCTCATTGTCGGAAAAAGTGCCACATATCAACTCCAAGACCATAGTGGAATTGATGTCCCTCATGTCCCTAAGGTTAGGGACATAAAAATGAAAAAATTCCCCCAATATTCTCCCTCCGTGTGTTCAAAATTTTAAAAATTAACTACCGCTCGCTTCTTCTAGTGCTCCTACCGCTTCCACTCCTGTGCACAGACAATCTTCATCCTTCCTCTGTAACTTTCTTCCATCACTCCACCATTGCAAAAAAATCAGACCAGATAAACCAAGGAACTGAAATACCTTTCCCATGGTGATACACATGTCTTATAAGGAATTCTCATCAAGATAAGAAGGAGAAACAAAGAACAATGAAGAAGAGAACCTTAAAATCTCTATAGCCAAAAATTGGAAATCTAAAAAAATCCTACAAACCAAAGGTACGAATGAATCAACCATTTTCTAATTTTTATTCCTCTCTCCAAGCCCATCAAATAAATAACCTCAAACTCTCCTATTGTGCGATAGGGAATTCATAATGAATAAATCTCCTTTCCGGCTCAACCAAGAAAGAAGTGGGATTTCCCATCAAAATGGTTGTCGGATTGATGTAAGATCGTACTAGAAGAAACAAAACCACATCAAAAATATAATTTTCTTCACAAAAGGAGGAGAAAAATAGACCTGTAATTTTGAGGTCCATTAATGGCTACCGAATTCTGAAGCACTACCAGGTCTGAAAATAAAAACTTTAAAATCTCCTGGACTATTAAGAGGGCGGGACCAAAATTTTAGAGGGGTGATATTGGGAAAAAACCCATATCAAAAAAATTTGTTCCACATCAATTTGATTCCCAAAAGATAAATTTTTAAAAATAGTAGGTATACTACATAGGAACTACTATTTTGGGAAAGTCATTGATAGAAGAACCTACAAAGGAGATGAAGACATTTGAGGTGCACTACAACCGAGAATTCACTAGAACAAATTTTTTTGGAACTTACTAAAAATAGTAAGTGGGCCCTTAAGAACCTGCTAAAAATAGAAAGTTGATCCAGAAGGAATGAAGAACATAGGGAGAAAGAGGAAAACTGAGTTGTAACATCCAATTGAAGATCGGGGACTTGATTTTTCACACTTACTAAAAATAGTAAGTTGTTTTTTCTAAGGGAGACATGAAGTCAAGTGGACGGGTCAGAAGCATAAATAACCCTTTGCCTATGAGTATGATATGGTAGAATGAAATGTATTGTACATGGACCTAAATGACGTTAAGAATCACATGGCCTCCAAGGATATAAGGAGGATTGAAGACTAGATATTCACAAGTGGCTTGTTCATTGCTGTAGGACACCTAGTGTCTGTGTATATTCTATAGTTAGTCGTAGATTTCTCTTTCCACCATGAGCCCAAGAAACGAACCATCCGAGATGATAACGATACAATGATGGTGGTCATCAGACCTAGGACCATTTCACTCTCTTTGCCGATACCGACATCCCCAAGATGGTCTTCATATAAAGGACAGTGGTCGTATGCGTTATTGGGAAACAATGGATTCATATGTCCAAGGAGTAGCACTCAACTCATGGTTAAAAATAGGAAGAAATCCTTCTAGGATGCCCAAGAATCTTCCAAGGTGTGAGTTCTGAGAAGGGTATTCTGATGTCATCACTCTCCTCAATAGAGTTATGGGTGAAGAAAGCACAAGAGAATTCCAAGACTGGATGGGAATTTTCATCCTAACATAGATAGAAGGAAGGAAAAGAATTGAATGGAGGTAGATCATCAATGAAAATATCCATCTACAACTACTCCAAGTGCCCACAAAAATAAGTTCCACATGAATTCTTACCTAGTCTATCTCCTTGCAAGCTCAAGATCATTCAAAGGATTGGATCTCACGTAGAACATTACTACCAAGGTACCTACATTTGAGAAACTTCCATAGTTGGTAGTGGAGGAGAGAAATAGGAATTTTTCTCATGTGAATGATGTGTTCACTATGTATGTGGTCCGAAGCTTAGAAGGGGATCTCAAAGCTAGGATGTCACCAAAAGAGGCATCCTTGATTAAGGAATACGGCTCGTACTTCATACAATTCTCAACATTCTCCTACATATGAGTCACTGGCTTTGACCAAGCTCCGCTAAAACTACCTAAGTACCTCAATGACCAGATTGTATTGTTTGAACTATGTAGGTAGATTACTCAAGTGAATATCAAGCTTTGAAATATGAGAAAGAAATTTATTTCATTCCATACATCTCTAGGGGATTTGCTATGAAAAATCTCAAATGATTCATATCACCTCGAGGCTGCTTTCGTACATTTGACTTTTCATTCCTACATCTCTAGGCCCAACTTTGACATCCGAGAAGAGCCCGACTCATTCTATGTCCCAGAATTACAACATGAGGCACAAGTCGACGAATACTGGGAAAATTGTATTGACGAGTTCGAAGTACATGAAAAGGACCACATAAGGATGACAATTAGTGAGATGAATAAATTCAAGTTCTCTTGGTATGAAGACATCCTGCATGATGATGGGATAGAGATGTACAATTCTGAGTACGCAATAGTTAATATGTCTCTAATGCCCCAAATCAACTGGCATGTTTGTGAATTAGGAGATATATTGGAGAGAACTGAAAAATGTGGTGAGGAGAATGAGGAACTAGTTTCAGAAGAAGAGGACTATGATCATTCGGTCATGAGGAATTTATCTAAGCTAGAAGCAAGCTTCACATCATTCATCTTCAAAAGTGGTAGAGGTGACTTCCATCTCTAAACAATCTGAGCGAGTTCAAAAAGGAAGGCCATGGAATTGGAAACTTCTCCCCATAAGAAGACACCCAATAAAATCAGGGAAGAAGAAGGTTCATTGGCATCACCATAGGAGGAAGACATGATCTTAGTAATGCAAATAGAAAATCTAGTAGCAGATGCACAAGTAAATGAGGAGCATATGACTCATGATCCAGCTTTGAACCATTGCAAGAGGTCTTTTTGTTGTTGACACCAACACCCATCTCATTTAGGAATTTCCCTCCCTAGAACAAAGAAAGGTATATGCACACATCATTGATCCTAATCTAGCGAGATGTTTCTTTGGATGCAAGAAATGGTCACCCTTGACACTTACACTATTCAACAAGTAGTAGCCCCTGATCTATCAGTGATTGTCTCGTTGGTTAAAGAAAAATGTCAAGAAGGATCACACATATGGCCTCATGATTCTACAATGGGGAGACAGGTAATTAGTACATCGAAGTAGCTCAACCAAAAGTAATCAAGCTAGTGGATGAGATGACACTAGCCGACTACAAGATGAGCATGATCCAATTGGGACTAGCTACTCATGAGGGAGATTTACACATATATCAACAATATTCTACTTGCATAGTGGTAAGGAATAAAAATATAAAGATAATATTGATGTATTGAGGAACAAGTACAAACCCTTTCATCTTATGTGCAACATCTAGTGAAACCAAGCACTACAATACTTCCTATTGAGAAATTTATACCCATCAGTAGCTTTGATCCATAATCCATCAGAAGAATGCATGAGCTCATGATGGAGGGGTGAGTAAATAATGAATGGATCGAGTCAATCTCCAAAAACAAGAAGTCATCACTCCAAGAGGAAGTCAAGCTCTTTGTGTACATGTGCGCAATAACCAACAGAATGAAAGCACTCAAAGAGGATGTGGGTAAAGAAAGAGATTATTGGGAACCTCTATGACTAGTAGTGAGTGCCATGAGAAGCACCCTTGGTCAAGGGTTGATCAACAAGAAGTTTTGTGAAACCCCGTAGAAGAATTTACACGTGTATGGGTGATGGCCTTAGTAATCATATTTGAAGAAATCATTCAGGACTTCATAGAACTAGTGCAGAAAGAAGAATAGACATACAAGCTGTAGGATAGTATAAATTGGAAAGTTCATAAACTTGGAGTACTTGTAATGAGTGAACACACAACTTTTGATGAGTTTATTGGCCCTTTTGAACAATATGTCAAGAAAGGGGTGGGAAACCCATTGTTATTCATTAAGGATACTCTTGAATTCTTCTCGATCCGAGCCACCATCACACTTATCATAGAAAAGCATTCATTATGGTTTAGGAAGTGTAAAGATATCAACAAAGGTAATCGATGGATGGATCGAAACCTTGATCTGCATTCGCATCCTCGATACGACAAAGTAGAACTAGCATTGGCCCATTTCATCCAAGAGCTTAGAAAGATAAAATCCTTCTCAGATCACAAAGTGCGGAGCAATCAAAGAATGGAGCCAAGTCCACCGTAGTAGCTCATCCTTTAGCAAAATTCTTCTTATTCTTCCTCTTCTCTCTCTCTCTCTCTCTCTCTCCTCAATGCTATGTTTTTACGCTGAGGGTTGTACTTTTAATATGAATTAGGTGACTGTCAGAAAATATAATGTAACTTTAAGTCACCTTGCTATTATAAAAGGGACTTAAATATTTCAAGTGGAATATGACCAATCTTAAGTCATATTAAGGTATTCAAAAATCACCAGAAGATGAAGACTTTCCTCCTCTTCTATAAATTTTAGCTACCTCCTTATTTGAGGATTCTTCTTAATTTTGTCTTCTAAAATTCTTATATGTTGGAGTTGTTTTTGTGATTTCATGACAGAGATATCATTGTGAAGAGAGCAAGAGAGTAATTTTCTTCCATTTTCTCTACTAAAAATGTCTTCTACTTCCCACACTATGTACAAATTTTTCTTGAACTTTAATAAAGGAAGAAGGAATTTTAGCCTCTTTGATTGAGGAGTTTATTGGTACTTTGTGTTCATTAATCTCTATTTAGTCTTGTTTTTGTTTTGCAGATTTGTTTTCTTCTAAAATACAAGTGCATGTAATGAAACTTATGGCTAGTGTGTGTAAGTCTCTGATTTTCTACTTACAACATTAGTTTCTCCTTTCTAAATATTCTCACTCCCCTTTCTTGCCATGGTAGTAAATTCTTCCCTTGTAAATACCTGCAAGCATTTTCCGCAGGGTCAATGGAGTGCCCCTGTTGGATCCTCACCAAAAGGCCACTAGGATAAAACTCACAATTTACTCACGCATGCACATATGGTAGATAATTTAGTTAAGTAGAGGGACTTAAACTCCCAAAGTGTTGGCAAGATAACCACCAATTTGTCTTCGAAAAATTTTCTTTCCAACACCCACCTAAGTTTTTTTATTCAATGTTATATCTTTAGGTCTCGCTAACTTATCAATCTAACCACGTCACTATACAACTACCTCTTTCTTGGCTAGAAATGTTTGAAGAATATTTACCCTTCATCGATATCCTTCAATGTCATGATGATAAATATATTCTTTCACACATCACTTCAGAAATAATTACAATCTGATACACTAACTCTCCTCAATGAATCCACTACCGATCTTAACTTAAGGACCCATAAGGATCCTCACATAGTTAAGTTCATTCAATCATTAAGTCCAAAGGAACTAAATGATTTTACCTTATTTTTATCAAAATATTATGAAGCCTTTACCTGATCATATAGTGATATGCCAAGAATTGATCCCAATATTGTCATACATAATATTGTCACATATCTAAATGCTAAGCATGTTAAACAAAAACTCCGTAAAATGCATCCACACATAGCTCTCCTTGTTAAAGAAGAGTTACAATGTATTTTATCTACTAAATTTATCATACCCATTGATTATCTACAATGGATCTCTAACATTGTTCCCATAACTAAAGCCTTCGGTGTAAGTTATGTATCTGTATTGCACTTCAGAATCTTTATCTTATTTGTCATAAAGATGATTTCCTCTTCCATATATAGATCATCTTGTTGACCTAACATTCGACAAAAAATGATATCCCTTATGGATGGATTTTTGGTTGTAATTAAATTCTTATCACCACCAATGATCAACATAAAACATCTTTCATCACCCCTTGGGGAACCTTTTGCTACCGTGTTATGCAATTCTATCTTAAAATGCCGGAGTAACTTATCAACACATCATCACCTACATTTTTCATGACATCATCCACAAAATAGTTTAGGAATAAGTTAATGACCTCTTAGGAAAATCCAAACAACGTACAGATAATATTATCATCATTGAATCAATATTTACTCATCTAATTCAATATTGTCTTCATCTCAATCCTATAAAATGTGTTTTCGTGTCCCCACCGAAATTTTTTAGGATTAATCATATATATTCAAGGTATTGAATTTGACCCAGTAAAGGTTAAAGACATTATTGAAATGCATCTGTCATCCAATATTACACAATTATGTAACATTCAAGGTAAATTATAGTCCATCGGACATTTTATATCACAATTTTTCTGATCGTTGTCAGCCATTTCATCATCTTCTCCACAAGGACATAGACTTTTAGTGGGATTCTTATTGGAAAAATTCCTTTGATGAAATTAAACAATATCTTCTATCACCACTGCTTTTAGCCCACATCATGAGGGGAATCCATTTTACCTATACATATTTACTTCGAACATACTCTAGGATCCATGTTTTCTCACCATGATAATCAAGGTTGTGAACATGTCGTATACTATATAAGCCACACACTCCATGAATATGAAACTTGTTACAATAAAGTTGAAAAGATATGTTGTTCTTTATACTTTACCACTTCGAAGTTACGCCATTATATTCTTAATCGCAAAGCTTACGTTATCACTAACTTCAAACCACTCAAGAGCCTACACTCTAAACCATATCATAGTGATTGTATCACTCGATGGCTTATTCTTATGACTGAATTTGACCTTGAGTTTATATCACAAAATATATTAAGTTCTAGGCTATTACATATCAGCTTGCGAATGCTCCTCTTTCTGACAATAAAATTCCTCATGAATATTTTCTAGATTAATCCATCAATAATGTTAACCAATATGAATTTATCCTTGTCAAGATGACTCTCTTCTTTGATGGATCTAAATGCCAGCAAGGAGGAAGGTCTAGTGTTATTATTATACATTCTTTTTGAATTCCTATTCCATCATCATTCAAACTTAAATTTGAATGCACCAATAATATGGAATAATATGAAGCTTTAATGATGGGCCTTATGACCACTATTCTCATAAGCGTTCACATATTATAAATCTATGGAGATTCACAACTTGTCATTTTTCAAGTTAAAGGAGAATATCAATGCAAAAATAAAATATTGCAAAAATAGAAAGCTAACATTGACTTTCTCCTTGAAGCCTTTGATCATTACACCATTGAAACCATCCCATAATCCTCTACCAATTTCACAAACAAGATGGCCTCTTTAGAGCCATCATTTCATTAGAATAATAAGAATCAAAAGACATAAATAAAGTATATGTGATTTTTCAATGATTAGATTATCCCTCATATCAAAATGAACTCGCTCCTATCAATGTCATTGAAAATGATCCAACAAATTTATGGTATATTGAATTCTACCACTACCTTTATAAATCTAAAATTCCATCCAATTATCATGTAATGCTAAAATATTGTTTCTTCGATGCTTTACCATATTTTTTATTATAGCATTATCCTTTAGAAACATAGTTTTGACGGTATCTTGTTAAGGTGCCTTAAATCATATGAATTAACCAAAGAAATGGAGTAATTTCATAATGGAGTTTCTAGAGGACATTTTAGTGGAAATTCCATCACCAAACATGTCATACGGTCAAGGTATTACTGACCTACTATCACCAAGGATTGTTATGCATATTTCAAGAAATGTGTTAAATGTAAACTTCATTTAGATCTCATTCACGTCCCCAGTCAAGCATTATAACCTACTCAAAACTTATGGCCTTTCTCTCAATGGGGGTTAGACCTCATTGGTACTATCAATCCTAAATCATCTCAACAACATCATTCCATTATCACAACTACTGAATATTTCACTAAATGAGTTGAAATTGTAGACACCCCAATTTCACATCTATCCTAAATCAATTAATTCCCCTTCCTCATTTCCCACAAAAATACATTTCGAATTAATCAAATATAATTTGATTAATTATCCATTTCAAAATCCAAAAAATAATCTAATCATCATCACATGTCATTATTCTCCATGTTTTTCCATTATTGAATTAAAAATTTAAATTCAAATCCTCACCCACCCTTCGTGGTCCCCACTCACCTAAAATCCTCCACTTATGAATTAAAAATATAATTCAAATCCTCACCCATTCTTCGTGGCCCCCACTCACCTAATCTTGAACACATTTTCAAACCACTCATCTAATCTTGCCCACATTTTCAAACCACTCACCTAATCTTACCCACATTTTCAAACCATGATTACTTAAATTAATCTAAGTTAATCACTCCCCCAGGCTATAAATACAACCTTACCCCTCCCCTCTAAAGACACGGAGAATAAGATTTCATGCCATATCTAAGTTCTTGCATCCTTTGAGAAAAGAACATCCTTTTGCCTTGTCCTAATGTCAAAATAGCCTCATAATCCTTTTTCCCATCTAGTGCAAAGTAAGAAGATCGTTGTTGCAGGAAGGTCTTGCTCCGTCTTGAAGAAAAGCACCTACATATCACAAAATCAGGGCTCAATCCAAGTTTCCTAGCCCATTCTGAGGTTTGCTATGGAACGCGAAGGAGGAGGTATGATTATTGGTATTTTACTTCCTTGTTAGTAGTGTATTTTTCATAGCTTACATTCTGGCACACCCGGTTACTTTCGATCTATTACCATTAATTTCCCAATTAGTGGTTTTATCTGTTCTTTGTTTATTATTGTTCATTATTATTTCTTTTTCTGTTCCTTATGGTCTTCTTTGGTTAACCTTCACGCTTTGGGTAGTGTTTTTGTTGTGTGGTGTCTTGTGGTGTATCTACAAAGTTATAAAGAACAATGAAACTCAAGCTCATTCTGTTTTGATCTCCTGGTGCTCGGTGTTTAGTTCCTAGTTTTGATTTTTCTATTTACTCATCATCTGTAGAAACACATGAACTAGCCATTAGTTTATCATCTTACTATCATGGGACAACCAATCCGGAAAATGCATTTATTTATTTACTTTTGCTAAAATAACTACTTTGTAGGAAGTTAATCATTTTTATTTTCTTTTATTTTAATCAATCATTTTGTGATCTAACTCTTTCTTTCTGTTTATTTTTATTTTTTAACCTTGCTGTCAAAATTTTAGCTTCTCAGGTGAAGTATAGAAGTCAGAAAATAAAAAAATCAGCTCCCCGGACGTTTTTCTCATGTTTAAAATTTTCATTCGTGAGCGTTCTCGTAGCCCATCTTCCTAAGCCATAACTTTTCTCCCGAACTCATAATGACTTCAATTTTTTTAATGGAAAGGTATTGAAAAGATCTATGCAAGGAAAAATAATTTTTAAATTTAGACTTACAAAAAAAAATTGGTTTCATTTCTTCTAACACCTATCTTTTTAACAAAAAAACAACAAAATTATAGTTTTATTTACTTTATTTTATTTTTTTATTATTTCACGTAACAACCTCACACATATGCTCTTTTCTCGCACTTCAAAAGTGATCTTAGAAATTAGAAACGTGAGGCCACTCGGGCTCTGCACAATAATTTTTTTTAATTTTTAATTTTTTGCCTTACATTTCAATTTTCCACGACAACACTTCTAGATAACGTTTTCACCCTCTTCTTTCATCGTTTTTCTTTTTTGTGAAAATAATCATTATCACTATTTCACAATCATGATTAATTGCAATAATTATTAATATTTTTTAAAAAAACTATTCCAATTGTATCCGCGTATGCTCTTTTCTTGCGCCTTCAAGCGATCTAGAAAATCAGAAACGGTCACAATTTTTTAGTTTCTTGTTCTAACATTGCAGGATCCTCTAGCTTTGTTTTCTAACTGTCATTTTAATAATTATTTTCCTTTGTCATATTCTTAATATTTGTTTGGTCATTGGTTGTGTATGCTCTTTTCCTGCGCCTTTGAGCGATCTGGCAAATCAAAAACAACCACGATCACTTTTCTAACATTTCATTTGTAGGATAACTACTAATTTGTTTTCTGTAGAACCGCGTTGCTGGAATATTGTCAAAAACAAAAACAAAAACAAAAACAACAAAAATCCCGCAAAAATACCACCATTCAAAGACAATTGTTGAAACCAAAAAAAAAAAGTACGCTCAGGTACGTAATTATTTTCTACTAGTGATTTATTTCAAGTTGGAAAGAACCCTGCGTTTAATCACTTTATCATATTGTTTTTACATGTAGATGAGGTGGATTTCATCACCACCAAAGCTACACCGGTGACATGGACTTGACTACCACGCACCAACAACATTTACATCTGCATTACACTTTGAGACCTAGTCTCATCACAAATTGCTCAATATTTACCTCTCCGTTGCTCTTCACTTACAGTGTAATGCTGCTGCTGCAAAAGACATGTGAGTCACGCCTAAATAGCAGTAACAACGAACCCTAGGCATCGTCCCCTCGTAAATATTCAGGGAGTTATAAGGACACCATACACATTCATCCCTCCATCACCTTCCACCTTTTCACAAAACACCGTAAATCTTCAAGTCTATCAAAACCGATCGCAACACAGTTATCATAAAAAGGTAAGACCCAAAGAATTCGAAATTGGTGACCTCGTTTTAAAAGAAAATCAAAAGAATACCACTAAAGAATGAGAAAAATAAGGAAATTTTGAGCCTAATTGGTTAGGACCCTATGTAATCACAGCTAAATTTGGCTCTGGAGCCTATAAATTGGCCACTGCAGATGGTCAAGATCTTGATGAACCAATGAATGCAGTTCATTTAAAGAAATTTTATCCTTGAGATGTTCACTATTCCAGGATACAACATGTACATTGTTCCTTTTGTCTTGCTTATCTCCAAATAATTTAAATTTATTCATTTCCATTGGCAGATATTTTATTTATCAAAATCACGTCTTCATATTTATCATCATGATACAAGTGCTAATATAAATCCTATTAAGTTTGTGAGCATCATACTTCTTCCACTTTCAGTCGCTTTCCTCTATGGTCATACCTAGAAGCTTACTGATGGTAATATATCCCCTTCTAATACATTCTCTCTTTCATAACAAAGCTCTAAACTTTGTTACCTACTTGCTTTGTCGTCCATCTCAATCTTCGGTGTTGAACCCTCGTGTCCTACTAGTCGTAATGAGATTGGGGCAGATGTTTCTTCCCAAATACAAAGCACTATTGTAAAAATCCATCAATTCAATAACTTATGAATAATTCATTGTCACATCTTTCGTCCTTCATAGTCTTTAGTGTTGAGCCCACACTTCTTACTGGTAGTGTGAGACTGGGAATGGAGGAAGGTTCCCTTACTCGTCTACGTCTTGTCTTTGGTGATAAACCATTTCCTCTTACTAGTGGCATGGGGCAAAGCGTAGAGGGTCATTCTCATACATAACAAAACTCTAAACTTTGTTACCCAGCTTCGTTTGGTCGCCCATCTCACTTCGGTGTTGAACCCTCGTGTCCTACTAGTCGTGTGGGGCTGAGATTTTGAGGGGAGCGATGTTTCTTCCCAAATACAAAGCACTATTGTAAAAAAATCCATCAATTCAATAACTTATGAATAATTCATTGTCACATCTTTCGTCCTTCATAGTCTTTGGTGTTGAGCCCACACTTCTTACTAGTAGTGTGAGACTGGGAATGGAGGAAGGTTCCCTTACTCGTCTACGTCTTGTCTTTGGTGATAAACCCTTTCCTCTTACAAGTGGCATGGGGCAAAGCGTAGAGGGTCATTCTCATACAAGCATAAAAACATTGCAAAATATTCCAAAAAAAAAAAAAAAAAAAAAAAAAAAAAAAAAAAAAAAAGACAAAAAGAAATTCACTCGCCTATATTTTGCCTTTGGTGATGAGCCCTTGCTTCTCACTAGTAGCATGGGGCAAGGCATAGGGAGTCATTTCAAAAATACAAAATCTTATAGTGCTTACAAATTATAGAATCCCCAAACACGTAATTTAGATGCCTAAGTGAAGAGAGAACTATCCCTTAACCTCATATCTTATCAATCAGCAGGCCACATAACTATCTAAGTCTAGCATGTGACTCATAAAGTGAAAACCATTTTTGAAACCGGTTCAATACCATTATGAAGAATGGAGTCACAATTTCCCAAAGGGATTGTTGTTAGCATTTGTCTCTATATTCATTATCCACCTCCCCGTCCTTCGATTCTCGGTGATGAGCCCACACATCTTACTAGTTGTGTGGAGTCAAGAATGGAGCTGGAATTCTTTTCATCATATCATCACCACCATATCCTGCCAATGGAAAGAGAATTTGTGTTATTCTGAGCATAAGTTACAACACTAACATGGTACATATGGATAGTATCCATGTTTATCACCTCTCAAAAATAAGTTTGCACTCTGGGCCATAAATTGCCACTCACAGTGTAAAAAAATCTACCAACATTTGAAAATCGTCAAAAATCCAAAAACATTTGAAAATCGTCAAAATCTAAAAATAAAGTGTAAAATTCAAAAAATCCAAAAACATTTGAAAATTGTCAAAAATCCAAAAACATTTGAAAATCGTCAAAATCCAAAAATAGTGTAAAATTCAAAATCCAAAACATTTGTAAATCGTCAAAAATCTAAAAACAATGTAAAAATCTCAAAATCCAAAAACATTTGAAAATCGTCAAATTCCCAAGTATAAAAATCCCTCCAAAAATACAAAACATTCAAAAAACTCCAAAAAATCTAAAAAAATTATAAAATTCAAAAACAAACATTAGAAAATCCAAAAATCCAAAAACAAAAACATTAGAAAATATCCAAAATACAAAAACATTTGCAAAATTTTCAAAAGACCAAAAACATCCACAAAATCGTAAAAACTCAATAAGCAACACAATTCATCCTTTGAACTATTATCCCAAACAAATGGTCCAACCACCTTATGACTACCAATTTCAAACCACTTCTCCTCGCGTGAATCCTCGCTTGGGGAAAATTCGGCTCTCATTGTTTCCTTGTTTGAGGAGACCGACCCAATCCTCAGACTCTACTGGGGGCATGTCTAATCAATCGTCACTATGAAATACGTTAGGGATATGTTTATCGTTCTTGTGTTGCATTATTAGTGGCAAATTATTAATTTCTTTCTTGTATCTTGATATATTACAGGGGCATCTTGATTTTATGTATCCCGGTGTTCTCTCGTAATATTCTTATGTTATCTCGATTACATGTCGATCGGGCATCATACTTTCTTGATGGCCTCTATCTATGCTCTCTTCCATTTTGCATATCATACTTTGGGGCATCAAACCTTTTTGATGGCCCCCATCGCCTATGCTATCACGCATATTACGCCTAGTCATCCCGATCTTTTATATCACGATGCATCCTGTTATGTGCTATATTAAAATTAAGATGCTTTTCGTCACGTGAGTATCTTCCTGCATGATCAACATCTTACTTTGCACCCCATCCATTCACCCATACTAATGCATTCTCCAGCCATGAATCCTACTTGATCACCATTGCAGTTTTGCATAATCCTACTTGACAATCTTTCTCAAGTAGCATTCACTATCCAGCAGCTCCTTCTCCCCCACCATGATCACCATGTATTTGATCCATTCATTCTCACTTCTCATTTTTCCTCCTCCGCCGCTTATACCCATATTACCATTCTCACCATTCCCGTCCCCTCTCACCCATTGTATTCTTTCCTTTCACCCTTTTTCTTCCCGCTTGACAATCTTACTTAGTAACCCCTTCTATATATGGAATCCTCGGTGGAGGTTTACCCTCTCCTAAGATCTTCCCGCCGTAGAAGCTTCTTCACCACCTACCCTCTCATCAAATAACCATCACCACTAAACAAATCTTCCAACTCCACCTCTTCTACTTCCTATTCCCACATCATTACTCTCACCACGTGGGCATTCCAATTAAGGATTATCTTCACACTCTCCACCCTCCACTGACATATATTCCTTCATCCATTCATGTTATACTCCTTTGTGTCCTTTCTTATTATCACCTCATCTCATATCATATACCACTTAGGCATACCTCACTCACTCTTTTCTCATCCTTCCCCACATCCACCTTATGCCCCGGTCATCCTACTTACACTCTCTTGTAGTATGGAAAATTAACTTGAGGGTTCCCCTTCAGTCCATTTTGTCATACCCTATTCCCACCAACTCTAACATCATCCTTCTTCCTCGCCTTGGCGATCTTACTTAACCATTCCATCCGCATGACAATCTTACTTAAGAAGACTTCCACTTAAGGTTGATCTCGCCTGTGGCCTTCCCCATCCCATCATATTTCCCCATCTTCCTTCTCCCACCTCTCATCGCGATCATCTTCTTCACCCTACCATTCCACCCCTATCTCCAATATCATTTTGTCTTTCTCTTTGCATATCATCCTGCTCGATTGGGTGACCCTACGAAACCTCTCCAACAAGATGACAATCTTACTTAAGAGATTATCTTAAGCATGACATGTCATCTTACACTCACCCATCACTCTCCAATCTCACCATCCATATTTCCTCTTCATTCCCCATCATCACATCTTTTTCCCACCACTATCACCCTCCTCTGCTTGGCAATCTTACTTAACCACTCACCCGGCATGGTGATCTCACTTAAGAGTCCCTCTTAAGGATGATCTATCTCCTTGCCTTTCCCCATCACTACACACCCTTCACCCTTCATTTTTTCTCAGCATTCCCCACTATCACATCCTTTCACCTCCTTTTCGATTTTCGCAAACACCACTTCTCGCTTGACCATTTTTCATCTCTAGTTTTGCTCACATGGCAATATTACTTAACCACTTCCGTCACATGACAATCTTATGTCAGGGTCCTCCCTACACTTAACTTGTCATCGTGAACTTCTCCCCACCTCATTCTTCGTTCACTTTGTTGATCGCTTCTTCCACCTGGTATCTCCTATTACCCACTTTTTCCTCCTCCTATTATCCTTTCTCCACATATCCTCTTACAACATACAACTCATCTCTTCCACCTACAATCACATTCTTTCCCCATTTTCCCCTCCTTGATCCATCATCCTTCATACCATTTCTTCTCATTCTTTTCATGTCTTGGTTCTTCATCCTCACCTCATTCATCCTCATCACCCCCTCCTCTCATCGCTTTCACTTAGTCCCAACTCATCCCTCCCATCTTCTTCACTCTTTCCACTTCATCTTCTCAAATTTGCCCCACATTTCTACCCACACACATATTTTTCATTATTGTTAACACTCCTATATCCTTCTTCCATCATCATCTTCTCTTCCCGCGCTAATAATTGTCAACGGGTTTTCCTAAAAATTATCAATCCTCATTCTACATGACCTCATTCACTCCCTTGGACCTTCTAGAGTTTCCCTTCATTCCTTCCCTCCTCTAAGCCCACCACTCATTGTCAAAGGGTTTTCCCTAACGTCCCTTTGTTGGCGTTACCCTTTCCAGTCCTCATTAGTTTTCTCCTTTTCTTCATTTTTTCTCTCACCCTTCCCCACCACTCATTGTCAAGGGGATTTCCCTAACATCCCCTCATTGGCATTGCCTCTTCTATCCCCCATTCTCTTTTCTCTCCTATTCTTTTCCCTCACTCCCACCCTTTCTTGTCACTTTTTACCCATCTCTCCATCTCCTCTTTGCCCTCTTCAATATCTTTACTGTCTTCATCATACATCCTTTTTCTATTTTCCCATCATCCTAGTATCCTCATTTCATGCATCTCCACATCTTTTCCAATCGATGTCATTCCTCCCCTCTTTCTTCTTTGAACATTCCTTCTACCATTTCCTTTCCACTTATTACCCCCTTTCTGTATTCCCTTCCTTCTCCATCATTTTCTTTGTTATCCTCTTCTCTCTCCCACCCCTCGTCTTATTTCCCTTCCCCTATATCATCTTCTTCCCCTTTTTCCATCACGTTTCCTCCTTACATCCCCATCGATAACCTGGTTGTTCAGCGTTGTCCTGTCTTTTTTTTATCATCCCACTCTCCATATGGTCTGCTCCATATTATTTTCCTTGGTCTTCCTCACAATGACATGATTCCTTCAATCTTCTCCTTGTATTCATTCTATCTTCCTTTCCTCTCCCCTAATTTTCACGTTTCTTCCGACCACTTCCCTTTTCTCTACCACCCCTACCTTTTCATTCATTCTCGTAAATGTTTCTCTTCCTTTCTCTCCTCTTTTTCACACTTTCCTCGCCCTCATAGTTTCTTTTTTTTTCTCCATTCTACTTCTTCTTTTGTCCTCTTTCCATTTCCTCCATTTCACCCCCTACTCCCACCTTGTTTTCTCCTTCTTATTTATCATTTCCCATTTCCTACTTTTCTTCACTCTCTCATTTATTTCACTTCCACGTATCCCTCTTTACTATCTATGTTGCTTCCTTCATTTTGCACATCTCTCTATTTCATCCCTTCACCCTCTACTCTGTCATTTTCCTATTTTTGCCTTGTTTGTCCTTCATCATTCCATTCTTCTCCTATCGTCCCTCTCTCTTATTTCTACCTCTTTCATTCCATTTTTTTTTCCCTCCCCTATCTCCCTTACTCTTCTCATAATCAACCCCCAATCCTATTCATTCCCTTTCCTCTTTCCCACACACCCTCACACCTAGCATTCAAGGTCGATTGAATCCTTTCTCCATTTGTGTCGTGTGGTCATTCCAGTCTCTTCCACTCCATTATCATCCTCTTCTCCACCGCATCCATTTCCCTTCTTTTCGAGATTTCTGTCATATATTCCATTCTCATCAGTCCTCTCAAGGGGGCATCACCACATCTATCCATAATCACATCTTCTCATGACATTTTTGTCTTGGAGGATACTATAACATCCATCACTCACCACTTTCTATTCTCCCCAACAAACATTTGCTCTACCTTTTAAAAAGTAGATTGAATTCTTCCCCCATACCGTCTACTTTCTTTGAAAGGACACTACTTTCATAGTACCCTTCCAAAGAGGGGAAAATGTAGACACCCCAATTTCACATCTATCCTAAATCAATTAATTCCCCTTCCTCATTTCCCACAAAAATACATTTCGAATTAATCAAATATAATTTGATTAATTATCCATTTCAAAATCCAAAAAATAATCTAATCCTCATCACATGTCATTATTCTCCATGTTTTTCCATTATTGAATTAAAAATTTAAATTCAAATCCTCACCCACCCTTCGTGGTCCCCACTCACCTAAAATCCTCCACTTATGAATTAAAAATATAATTCAAATCCTCACCCATTCTTCGTGGCCCCCACTCACCTAATCTTGCACACATTTTCAAACCACTCATCTAATCTTGCCCACATTTTCAAACCACTCACCTAATCTTGCCCACATTTTCAAACCATGATTACTTAAATTAATCTAAGTTAATCACTCCCCTAGGCTATAAATACAACCTTACCCCTCCCCTCTAAACACATGAAGAATAAGCTTTCATGCCATATCTAAGTTCTTGCATCCTTTGAGCAAAGAACATCCTTTTGCCTTGTCCTAATGTCAAAATAGCCTCATAATCCTTCTTCCCATCTAGTGCAAAGTAAGAAGATCATTGTTGCAGGAAGGTCTTGCTCCGTCTTGAAGAAAAGCACCTACATATCACAAAATCAGGGCTCAATCCAAGTTTCCTAGCCCATTCCGAGGTTTGCTACGGAACGCGAAGGAGGAGGTATGATTATTGGTATTTTACTTCCTTGTTAGTAGTGTATTTTTCATAGCTTACGAAATTATTGCTTTAACCTCAACTAAATTAGGATCTATTATCAAATTCATATATAAATACACTATATGTCATTTTGGAATCCTACATAAACTTATCGTAAAAATGGGAAATCCTTTAAAAATAAATAAGTTAAAAATATTTTTGATACCTTCAACATCAAACTTAATTTTTCATCACCATATTAACCCCAAGAAAATGGACACGTTCAATCCTCTAATAAATTGCTTAATAAAAACCTTATAAAAATAGTAGATGCTACACGAAAGAATTGACATCATCAAATCTTGTTTCCATTTTAGGCCTATTGAACTAACATCCACACACCTACAAGTGTTATGCCCTATTCACTCATCTATGGATATGAGGTTTTCCTAACACTGGAAGTTCAAATTCCATCACTCTTTGATCTCTCAAAGACTTAATATTAGATAAAGACTATCAAGAGACCACTTAACATAACTTGAATGTTATATGAAAAATGTATAATGGCCCTTAAACATCATCAATTTTATTAGGAACAAATTAAACAAGCCTATAAAAACATATTAAATAACGTGACTTCAAAATTTGTGATCTTGTTCTTAAAGAAATAAAAATGTCACTCACTTAGAACAAAGTACCCATGGAAAGTTTACCCCTAAGTATATTCTTCTATACGTCATCACTCACAAGTATGGGTTAGGAGTGTATTGTCTTTCTTCTCTTGATGGTGAACTTGAAAAGGAACATTTGAATTCCTTGCACTTGTGGCCTTTCTATTGTTAAATGATTGATCATCATGACAATAGTTATATTTAAAATCTTGTCACTCCATCAAATAATCCATCTTGTCATATTAATTATTTGAAAGTATGTCGTTATCTATCATTATCCTAAGTGTAATTTAAAATTGAGCACCACGGCTCTATTCAACACATCTTCCACTATGGATGAGTTCCTCATCTATAGGAATCCATTAATCATTACACCCACCTACCTTGTACCAACTAGAAATATGACATGGGGCATGTGTGTAGGTCATGCAAGCATCTTCTCCCTTCCTTGTAATGGTCTATAAGGGTCTTTCCTTCACTCAAATTTATATTTAATAGTTATTGGATGCTTCATATCAAAATAAAAATACAATAGAATGATCCCTCAAAGGACAACTATTCAAAATATCAAAAATCATATTGTCAAAAAGAAAAAGTAGACTAATCCTCAAGGACAACTACCATCAAAATTATAGACCGATCCTCGAAGGATGACTATCTCTGTAAAATTGAAATATCAAATTCAAAAATATAGACCATACCCTCGAAGGATGGCTACCTATGTAAAAATGCTTCCCACATTGATCAACCTTAAAAAAAATACATCAATATCAAAAACATCCAAGAAATCTCCCTGAATCAATCAAATTTCTCATTATAGAAAACTTCCCACATTGATCAGATTTCTTGAAATTAGATATGTAAAGTCAAAATTTCTTGTGAGCCCGTTGAAAGGAGAACCCTTTTCCTTACATTAACCTACATATACAAAACCATTTTCATGTCTTCGGAAGGTACCTCTTATTAATTTTTTTGTAATTCCCTATTGATGATCTTGTTTAACATTGATTAAGGCTACAAGTGTAACATTTTTCACACTATCAAAACCTATCATGTATATACCAAATCCATAATGGGGAAATCCTTTCATTTTTATCATATTTTACTTAGTCACATTTCTAATACAATCCATTTATGATCACATTTTAAAGTTATTTGATTAATTAAACATTCAACCACATTTTATCAAAACATATTCATAAACCATATTTCTTGAAATCACATCTAATGCATCCATCAAAATCCATCTAACACTAACACATTCAAAATTAAAAATATACATTAAAAACCATCAACACATGAAATTCAAATAACATAGGTCATAAACCTCATCATCATCATCATATAGATAAATAAATTCCATAAACACCATGATCAACATCAACATATCTCACAAAATATGGGCTTCTATGAGCTGTACATCATAATATATCATATCAATGTCATACAAAAATAGAATTTCATGAGACATATATCAAAAATATCATCAACTAGTATATTGATAACCTCAGAGGAACCTGCTAGGAGGGGCATTAATTCCCTCTCCTCCTTGATTACCGATGCCACCAATGGCTCCAACATCTCCACTAGCTCCTCCTTTGCTTCCATATCCTCTCTCTAGTCTTTGAGGTGGGTGACCCACACTATCTACACTAGTACTCATGGCATGCCACCTTCATGGCCAAATTATCAACATACAATGTAGCATCTGGATAATATTGAGTTACCATATCCAAATAGTATTATAACTCAGCTCATAATGTCTAATAACATGCCATAGAGACCATCCCTGGTACCTCAAGTGCTCTCCTTGATCCGTTATCTTGTGGTCTCGATCCACTAGCCTCTAGCCTTTGTCCATGATTTTGTTCATTATCATGTGATCTCTCGAGCCATCAAAGCCAACTCCACACTACAAACAAAAGACCTGGTAATCCTAAAGGCCTTCCTCATACCCTCCCTTTGCTCATGATATCTATCCCAGTTTATAATGGCCTAAGCCACCGAATCCCGAGTCCATATCACTTAACCACTACATTATCTAGCTCAATCATCACCCTATCCCTCTAATCAATCAAAGTATCCCTAACTCCCAAAATATCCTCTCACTCCCTCTAAAATACATCTCTCTCCCTCCACTATGGCCTTCTCAATTTTCACCACTACAATAGTTGGTATTAGCTCCACATATCTCTCCTCATCCTCCTCATCATCATAATTAGATGTATGGCAAATATTTTATGCATGTGATCCTCCTTCAATATGAACACGTACTCATCTAACTAACAGTATGACTCTGGGTCCTATAAAAGGCCCTCGGCCGCTACGGGTCCACCATGTTGTAAAATCCAAAGTCACCCCCGCATCATCAATAGGAAGTATATCTCCCTCATATTTGGGAACCATATCCCCCGATACTCGCCAAAGCTAAGAGACCTCACCACATCAGCCTTCGATTCTCGGTATCCCCATCATCTTGCCTATACCGTAAAGGCTCCTCGGGACATCCTATATCAATCCAAACTACCTTTGAACATGACCAAAACATATAAGCTCATCATCTTCTACCCTCGCGACCTAGACCCAAATGTTGTGTTCTAATCCCATTAGGTCATCTAGGAACTTAGACCAATTATGGAAATCTAGATACAACCTCCAGACCACATCACCCATCTGCGCAATCCTACTACCATGTCTTTGTAATAGCCAAGCCTTTTGGCCTTCCTCACATGGCCCATATATTGTCTCCATCTCATAAAATGAGGATGTCCCTCTTCAATCCCCCATGGAAATCCCAATGGTTGAGCAATAAATATATGCTCATATGCCAAACACCGTAATAAAAACCCAACATTGATATCATAATGCTTATGGGCCCACTCAAACACCGTACACTTATCCATCATCTCTAAAATAAAGTAGGTGCCCACTCAAACACTGTACACCTATCCATCATCTATAAAATAACCCCTGTTATCATACATGGAAATCAAAAACCTCTTGAACCTAGCAAAACAAAACATGAGATGGATATTATCATCATAGTCATCCGCATGCAACCAGCTCTCCAAGGCTCATACAATGCCTAGTATTTAAATGCCCCTAATGCATATCTCACATCCTACACATGACCTTCATCCAACCTCTACGTCATATCCGTTCTATCAGCCTTACTAGTGCAATAAACCCCTTGTCTATGGATATGCGATCTCATGATATGATGAACATCCTCTAAGGTAATTGTCATATCTCCTATAGGTAGCCAAAATGTGTAAGTGGAAGGATTCCACCGCTCTAACAATGCCAACATCAAACTAATGAATTTTTGGATTTGTCTATAAAACTTCAAGCCTCAAAACCCATTTCCTCAATATTATCCTAGTCATAATCTCGACATGTCAACTCTCACCGATCTATAATAACTGGAATATGATCACACATAGTAAGTTGAGCATCTACCGCAAACACAAAACACATAATCAAACATTAGTATTATTATCACAAAATATAAAATTAAACATCAACATTAACATCATCACTGAATTTATTTAAAACATTCACAAAATTTCTTTAAAATAACACATTTTTCATTAAAAATTAACAATTTTCACATAAAAGAGAATTACTGGTGATTTCTATCAATCGCGAGTGATTCACATGAATCGCTAGCGATTCTTGTGGATCAAAACTAGGGCATTCATATGCCCCCAATACTATAAACAATACTAAAACTACAAAAAAATCTATAAAAAAACAAAATGCATGCAAATCAAATTACCTCTGCCATGGTGGGTTTGTGTTGTCTACTTAATGATGTCATTCCTTTAAATCTCACCTTTGTTGATAAAAATACATTTTTCATTCAAATTTTCTCTCCCAGCTTCATATTTTTCCATGGTTAAAATGAAATAAATAACCCTAGATCACCCATTTATAGCCCAAATTTTACCTGGGAAAACACCGACGATTTTCCTAATCGTGAGCAATTTTATAGATCACTAGAAAATGACCGAATCGCTAACAATTCATTATAGTTTTTCATATATTCCCTTTATTTCCCCGAATCATGTTAATCATCACTTTTCTTCACAAAAATGTTCCTTTCAATGGACCCTAGTCCTTGAAATATCAAATTAAATAAACAAAATCAACATCGGGATTCACCATATGTCTATGGATGCATGTCGCTTTTACCCCCATTACTTGGCCTTCTCATCTATTTATCATACTTTCACATATCACACAACTATAGGTCAAACCCTTTGGTTCCCCTATCATTTGGTCCCTCGGTAGCTTAATTTTTTTCAGTACCCTTGGACTAGGAAACTTTTGTTTTTATGAAACACATGAACACCGGTGTTCCCTATATTGTGTTATAGTTGGATCACCCATAAAAATAAAATCTTCATTGTTTTTCTAATGCTTTTACATTAAATCCGCTAGATAAAAAGGAGAAAATGTAGACACTAAAAATATACACTCCTCATCTCTCGTCTAAATCATTAATTAAACACATCAAAATTTAATACAATGTACCCTCCTTTTTCATTAACTAATCATATCGACACCATCACATATCATATCCCCTTCATTTAATTAGCAAATTAATAGTCCATATTACACCCTTTTATCTTTATTCAAGTACTCAAATATTTATATCACATCCCTTACATATGTCCCTCATCACTCCCCCATTTTTATTATTAACCAATTAATGGATATTTCATTATTTAATCACATTGTATTATCAAAATCATTTGTGATATTCTATCATATTTATCTCTATGTAAACCCTTTGTTACATAACTTTATATGTATAAAATCCTATTCTAATCATTTTCTAAATTATCCAAATCAACATTATCTATTCAATTATCTCTTAAAAATCCATTTATAACATATTTCCTAACTCCCGTAACTCATACAAAACCCATCATTATCATATTCAAAGAAAATTTAAATTGGATAAGTCTATCCAACATTAGTTCATTCATGGTGAACCACCTCAAAATGTTCCTAAAAATTTAACAAATTTACCACCCGAACATATAAACAAAAAATCTTGATTTGGCAAATTGTTTTAACCATTTGTCATCTAAATCTAAATAGACCAAGTCACGAGTGATTCGGGTAATCGATGATGATTACTTAAGATATTTTTTTGTCTCTTTTTGCGATCATCCACTTGAATTTTCGAGCATCCATATTTTTATCTCAGTTCATAGCATTATTTTGTACACAAGTATTTAAACTAATATCCAACCATGCTTCCAACATCCCATAACTATCCTTTAGTCATATTTGGATATTTTACGACTAGCATTCCGCCATCACTTAAAGTTTTTAATCTAGCTACTTGCATCACTCCTTATCAAGGTTAGATTATCACCTCTACACCATATTAAGGTATTTATATTTGTTCTCTTATCTATTTCATGTACTTTCATCATTTAAAAATCATAAAAATAAGCTTAATAGATCAAAGGAGTTAATTTTAATAAATCTATCATTGTCGGTAGCTATAATCACCAATGATTACGAGAATTGCTAGCAATTCCTGTTTGTTCTATTTTTCTAAAAAATTAATCAAATTTCATTCAATAATTTATATCCATCCTATTACATTTTTTTATAACACTCATCCACAACAAATTATTTTATATGGAAATAGGTTGTCCTAGTCATGATATTACTAGCATTAACTCATTACCCATTGTATGCCACCCATTGTATTAGGAGAAATATAACATCTTGCATGATCATGAGCTATGTGTTATCCACAATGCACCTTTTGATCATTTGTAGAAAATATTTGAGTCCACTCATACAATTCATGATGTTGTAGAGGAATTTTTGGAAGCATACTTTGAGGTCCAATGCATTCAAGCTAATCTTGCTTCATTTGAATATCGATTTAAGGTGAGTTAGAGGATTTGGACTCTATCTCTAGATACGAGAATGAAACTAACTCTAAGGATTCAAATTCTGAATTAGAGCACTAATATGAAACTGAAGTGGACTATTCACACTTATTTAAAGAAGAATATAACGAGCACAATAATTTTGATTTCTCTAAAAATAAAAGCTAGAGTTCACCGAAGAAGTTAATTAAAATTTCTCGAGAATTCGTATTCGAATTTGATACTAAATTTGAGCCATAATTCATATCTTTCATTTCTCATTGTTTATTAGATATATGTTTGTAATAAAATTAAAACTTGTCACAACATTTATCATTTATTATCTATCATATATCACATTGTTTTTAAAATCACTTGATTGTGTAAAAAGTGGATTGACATCCTTATCAGGAAGTCCTTTGATTTCTAGGGACTAGCCTTTTCTAGGAAATCTACCTCATATTTTACTAATCATATTTTGTTTAGTTCTTGTTATCTACAGGTTTTCTCATAGGAAGAGATCCTACACCATTTTGTATATGGAGCGTGATATCAATTACCATCAGTCACATCCACGGGTATCACTAAACCCCGCCATTCTGAGGTTGCTTAAATTTTACTTTCTTTCTTAGTGAATTAAGTTGAAGAGGTGATATTTATTCTCAAAATCACCATTGTCATAGTTGAAAATAGTCCTATCCCTCATTCTCGCATCTTTCTTTTTAGAATTTTATTTCTATTTGAGGGATTTATAGGAAGAATAGTTATCGCAGTTATTTGTGACCTCGGAAAACATTGTGTGATATACTAATGAACAAAGGTGAACAAAAATAAAAAATTATGACCACTCAAAGGAGGTTTTCTGATCATTTTGATAGACATAAACACCTATAAATAGGCCTAGGGCACCCACAGGTGCCTGTATCCCTCTTTAGGAACCCTAGTCTAGGAAGATCATCATCTCACACACTTATTTAAGGCTTTGTATGAAACATCTCCCTCTCTATTAATCTATCCAACACTTCAGAATATTCCAAGAATAATTGTGAAACAACTAAGTTATCCTACCTCTCCTTTGCAATTAGGGTTTTACATATTTTGCTTAGTTTACTTCGGTTAATTTTTGTACTTAATTGTTTATTTATTTACTACTATAATATCAATAACATTATGATTATATCTTCACATTTAGCTTAATAATTTTGGTGAACCCAACTTCGAATACTCTTGGATCTTTATTTTTCTTCTATAATGGCCCATAAGGTCTCCCAAGTCTCTTCGCTTCAATTACTTCAAATGCACCCATCCCGTAAATATTCTATTCACAAAACCCTAAGGACTATGTATCTCCCTATTAACATGTTTCCTTCACAATTCAATGCTATCTTTGATCCTCTATTTCATGAATCTCTTAGTTTTAACTCTAATCAATCTATTTCCAAATATATATTCAAGATCTTCATTATTTATTTCAAGAAAAATTTAGGCTATGGAATCCATGATTATATCTCTAAAAGATGAAATCCAAAATCTTAAGGATGCTTCTCAGACTCATGTTTATTCTCCTCTTACATCTTATCTTAATTTTATGTCTTCTACATGTGCTCAGATTAGTGAAACTCAAATCTTGCCACTCCCCACACCTTTGAGGTTTGCAATCAATGCTAAGAAATAAAATATTCTTCCAAAACTCATTATTCAACAATTAATCAAATTACCATCTACTGATTGCTACCCTCCTTATCGACTTACACAATATCAAGGTCTTCCATATTGAAATTATCGTAGAATCAATGGACATAATGATAATAATTTCTATGTTTTAGAATGAAGAATAAAACATCTTGATTATCAAGATTTCATCTCATTCACCGCACAATGTTATTTTACATGGTCCTCTCCACTTGTTACATCTCAATGGGTTCCTAAATCGGATTTGTCTAATGAGCATCATGTCATCATTTATAAGGAAATTCAAGATCTTCCTAAGCAACCACCTCTCAAAATCAATACAACACCTCCTCTCAAGTCATCTATGACATCACCAATTCAACCTAAGAAACCTCCTCTAAAAATCAGTTCAACACCTTCTCCTACTGATTCTAGCTATAATGTTACCCAATAATTCACCATTTCAAAAACCAATCATTTTTTTCAAAGATACTACTCCTTCTATTGATGGATAGGACATATTTAAAACTATGTCAAAATCACATGGTCATACTATTACTTCTTCCTACCATTGTGTTGGCCCTCTCTCTTATAATGATACAGACAACACTCTCCCATAATGGCAAGGTATACTCACATTACTACATAGATCTCCTTTAATGACACACTTGGGGGTATCATGTTTACTTCCCCCCTTTCTACCGTCAATTGGACACCATTTCCACTCATACGATCAATTTTTCATGTTTCATCTCTTTAAACATCATTACAAACCCTAAGACATAATCATATCATCACTACCCAAAGACGCACTCTAGAGATTTGGTACACACTTGACCATTCAAGACATTCTATACACATGAACCTCACACACACCACACACCAAATGCCACACTACACATCATATTATACATGAAACACTTCTAGCATATATTTCTTACACATGCATCACTAAAAATCAACATACTTGCAACTTATTATCCCTATCACACGTATTCAACACCCAAAAATTACATACTTCTCGCACCTATTCATCAATACCCACAAAACCAATGGCACATAATATACGGTCATCTTCATCATAACATACATATCTATAACGTACTACACATTGAACGATTTCATGAAATACATCATCTAATACATCTATCTTACACAAAATCAATCGAATATAATTCTCATCATATTCCTAATGCACAATACATTTGAGACATTCGAGAATTAATTTCTTGCACAAAAATACAATCCATAACCTCTTTCTCTCATGTTTAACCAACATAATGCAAGGTAACATATCCCTCCAAGACAACCAATACACTACCTTATGATGTACTCTAGTTACATCGTCCATACTCGAGTGTTGAGGGTCTACATCCCAAATGGACATCATCACACTCATGCATTCAATCAATCACTCACATATTTACACCGTACACTTTGTGCTTTGTCAATCACATCTTTTAGTACACACAGTCAAACTATTTCTTGATGACACACTCTTGTTTACGATTAATTCTTGACTATTGAGGGGGAATATTAAAATGAACCTCATCTCATACATATACATCCACTCGGGGGAATTTTCCTCCTATCATTCATCTTTCATTCCATTCCATCTACACTCCATAGCATACTTCATACCTTGGGCACATTTAGCCTTTCTTACATTTACTTGTTACATGCACATCTTATTACACATGCTAGATGGATATATTTTGTGTTGTTATCTTTATCATACACACATGCACATTAATTTTCTTTCTGTTGTGATCATGGATTCTATATATATATACACGTAGCATGGATGTTTGGTGCAAGATTTTTAACCATTCCCACATTGGTGCTTGGGGGTATTTAATTTTGTCTATTATAGGTGTTATTGTTTAATTATTTTTCATAGTACATTATTATCGAGTATACTTGTTTTCACATACTTTTATCTCTCTAACATGATAATGGGTGCTTCATGTGAAGAATTATTTTTTTAGGCCTATCTCGCTTAATGGTTGTGTGTTACATTGTTTGTTCTTGTTTTTCATTCTTTTCCATTGTTTATGGGCTTTGCCCTTTGTCTTGTGTGCACACTGGTCTTCTTTTGGCCTATTCATCCTTGATTGTAATGCAACATTTTGAGTGATGTCCCATGTTTGCAACCCTATTTTTGTAGTCTACATTGTATTCTTTTTCTGTTAGCTTGAATTTTACATGCATGTTTTCTTGTACTAACACTTGTCTCCTAGCCACTTGTTTTCATGTGCCTTGGTTTCTACCAATCACACTCCCTCCCCCTACAGGGAACTTTGTTAGAACAATAGTCGGTCCTCCTTTAGGATGGATACTCCTTCAGTGATGTCATATACACCCCAAATGAGGGGGAATCATTTGGGTGAATCAGTCACCCCATAAAACTTTATACATTCTTCACACAACACAATACTTGGTAGAAAAACATTGTTAGTATTAGATAGGGATAAAAATAAGACTTGAGTCCTTAGCACAACACATACACTAACACCTAGACCAATACAGTCACACTTGGATGCTCCTTACCCTTCCTAAATTCTTGTGACCATGGGAAGTTACAAAACATTTTTCCATTTAGCATAGTCTATAGAACTCCACACAATGGATTTTATAAAGCACACAGATCCTTAGCACTTGGCATGCATGCACTACACAACACTTTTTACTTTCAAGTTGGATCGAATCATTCTAATTGTTTGAATTTTACACACCATATGCAGTGGTGTTATAAATTACAGGAAGTAGTTAAAGGTTAGAGGAGAACACCAAAATTGACTCCTACACTTCTTCCATGAATTGGTGTGGGATCGCCCTAAAAATCATGGCTAGAGTAAATGGCATGAGATCTCCCAAAAAAAATGGTCTTCTACAAAACCTACATGATTCTTTCTACACTCTTTCATCATCACGGATCGTGCATATGTTACTTTTTCACATTTTCAACATTTACATACTTCCTTACATGTTTCTTACACATATACATGTGTATTCGACTACTTATTCATTCTTATCTTTTATATCTCCATCTCTATGGGAAGTGGTAGTCAACAATATTTCAACATCATCCTACATCATCAAAAAAATCATTAACGTCGTCATCTACAACATGCATAATCACGACATATGCACATGTGTTTCTACCGTAGGGTCATTTCCAACATTTATACTACCCACCCCAATCCCCTAAACTCTTCCTATGCAAATTCCTAACCTCCCACTATTTAGAAAACAACCTAAAACCTTGTATGACAAGTAGTTTAAACCATTTTTCATATTTCCTTTGTTGGTTTGTGATTTAATAAAATTAATATTTTTAAACCCTAGATACACTCTTTTAGAGTCGAACGATAAATGAAGAAATAAAGTACATGAAGTGACACAATAAAGAAACAAATTAAATGAAATAATAACTATAGTGAAAGGTTAGAATACTCAACTAACTTTGCAATTAATCATAAACCATGTGAGGATGGAAAACTGGTAAAACTAGAGCACTTGAGGTCGTGGCCCTTGAACCTAGAAAAATGTAGAAGTGTAGAGGAAGGCTGGACCAGGGTGCCTAGGGAAATCTTGGGGCACCTTGACACTAGGATCCCTTTCTAAATGCTAGAGTCTCATGTGCATATGCTCATAAAATGATCTTCACAGGGTCATTCACTTGTCGTAATCCTTTGTTATATGTTGTTATTATGTCACGTAGTAATCACCAATGTTGTTGATAACATATAATCAATATATGAAATGTAAAACCCCAAAACACATCAAATACTAAAAAAATTGAAAATGGGGGTAAGAATATCCTTGGTTGTCAATAAACTGATCTTACAACTAAGTGTTACACTATATCTCGGACTCCAATGTATTTATATGCTTGTGTGTGTCAAAATCATGTCCTGGGTGGATCTTATGTGTGTCACACTTGATAACAAGCAAGTAGCTATATGTAGTAAATATAAATATATGTGTGCATGGAAAAATGAACTTCCCCTCTTATGCATGTATGTAGAATAACTAGTCCCTTGAGTTAAGCTATATGGGTGCTTTTATGCTCTTTTAATGTTTTGTGGATGTAACCTTAGGTGGTGATAATAGATGCTTAGAGCTTGGTACCTTAATTTTATCCCATAACATTGTATTTAAATGATTCCCTTTAATGAATTTCATAATTGATCACTAAAAGCTCGACCACTAAGAGATAAGGATGCATAATAGCTAAAAGGACCTAAAATGAATGAGAGAGATACAAAGAGGTCTAGGGCACCCAGAGGGGATGAAGGAATCTTAGTGTTGGCGTCATTGTTAGTTAAGCATTGAGGGTCAAGCTGGGAAGTAGGGTTTGTTAGGCCAAGAAGGAGACTAGAGAGTAACCTAACAAACCAAATATAGTGATCAATTAGTAATTTTCTCCCTTAGGAAACATATGACTCAATGCATGTGATTAGGACCTTTAAATAACCCAAGTGTGTGATTTAGTGTCTATGTTTTCCCCCACTTTATGTTGTTGAGTGAAATATTGCTAACATATAGTAGATAGAAACATGTACCTAATAACCATGTAGATTAATGGCGAAGAGTATACTTGATAGACAAGAAAAAGCATGAAGTGATAAAGAGTGAAGCGTGGAAGCTAGAGAAGAGGAAGTGAAAATAAGTGATCATGATGAACTTAAGTTGAGAGTGTATGTGTAAAGGTCATGTTGTACCTATTGTTTGTTTCATGATTGAAGTGAGATTAATGTGACTACCACTTCTCACAAACACAAAACTATAAAAGAGAAGAACGAATAAGTATTTAAATATGTGTATATAGAAAATTTTTGATCCAAATGTATGAAATGCATGTAAAAAGTTTGAAAAATGCTGAAAAATAGAATATGGAACATGTGCACTTGATTTTTGATGAGTGAAACAGATAGAAAGGGTCCCGAAGATGTTGTAGAAGAATGCATTTTTGGGCGATCTAGCACTAAGTGCAATTTTTTGGGGTGATATCATGCCACATCAGAATTAGTGTACGGAGAAAGGTATAAATTCATTCTCCATCCATTGACTACTTCCCAATATTAATACACCATTACGGATGGTGTGATCCTATATTTTTACGGTTAGATCCATTTCGATCCAATTCTACCTAAACAAAAATTTGTACTTTGATTACTAGAGGACTATGCCTATACTATGCCAACTATTGACAACCATGCTAATTTGATAAAAATTGTGTATCTTTCCCCTAGTCATAGGTGGGCCCAGGAAGGGACAAAAGAGCTTAGGAAACCAATTTTGTATCTAGGCTCTAATGTGTGTGCTGGAATAAGGATCCAAGTATGAGTTTGAGCCTTGCTTGAGACTCAGAATTTGGTAATCTGTTATCCAAAATTCACTCCCCGGTAATTTTGATAACATGCATCGATTATTCGGTCCCGTAAGTATATTGATTCAAGGCCCAAAATAATGTTTCGAGGTCCCTTGGTTTCTTTCCAACTCTCCTATCCAAGAAGAAAACTCGGCAAGTTTTAAAAATGTGAAAAAATTGCAAAAGCCAAGCTTGTGCCGAAATACGAGAAAATCAGCTAAGTCCTAGTCTGGGACAATTGGGACGTCGCACGATCAGCCGAAAGGCCGCGGAGTGGTCTATGCAAAGATCCGGACAGCTTGGGACATCGGGACGTGTGGGGCGCAAAAAACCGAACTGCGAGAAATAAATAAATAAAATTACCTAAGTCTTGTTTCGCTCAGTTGGGACAGCTAGCCAAAAGTATGCAGAGGACGTGGATCGGCCGGTTTGGCGCAAGTCAGTCCATTTCGGGCGGTTCGGAGATATTTGTCCCAGGCAGGGACATTTGGGACAAAAGTACGTGGAGGACGCGAACCGGCCGGTTCGGCTGAAACAGAGGACTTTCATTTGGGACATCCGGGCCAAAAGTACACGCGGGACGTGAAAATCCGAAGGAGCTGAGAGCGAATGAAATCTTGCCACGTGTCTTTGCCGCAAAGAGGGACAAGGAAGCCCGAATCGGGCGGTTCGGAGAAATTTGTCCCAGATAGTTTGGGACATCTGGGCCAAAAGTACGCGAGGGATGCGAAAAGCCGAATGACCCGCCAACCAATCAGGTTGTGACACATGTCACAAATGGAAGCGCAATGAATTTGCTAAGTGTTGGCCAAAAATTTCAAAGGGCAAGGTTTGAAGGGTCGGCCCGAGCTAATGAAACAATGCCACGTGTCATAAGGGGAAGGGAGTTTAGAGCTTGGGTAGAGCTTTGGAAACTTAGCAAATTTTTGGCCAAAAACTAAAAGGTAAAGCTTTTCCCCGCACCCCTGTCAACGAACCAAACGATGCCACATGTCCCAAGTGGTGGGGGCACGGGGAAAAAATGAAAATTTTTCCAAAATTATAAAAAGTCAAAATTTTTAAAGGAAAACCCATGGAAAGGGAAGGAGAGAGAATTGCTCATCCAATCGCCTGACACGTGTCGTCCAAGTGGCAGAGCGCGGGAAAAAATTCAAAATCCGTTTTGGTCTATTTTTTTGCCCTAAATCTTCAGATCGCCATAAGTTTCGATCCAGAGCTCGATTTTCACGTTCTTTATATCAATGGAAAGTTGGTGAAATTCTCTACACGATTCTGCGGTCAATCTTGCATTTTGGTTTAGTTTTTAGAGAGAAAATCAAGAAACATCTCTGGCACATGCTAATGGCAAGAACTAACGTTTCAACAACCAGTTTTAATGCACATGGGTCGCATTCTTCTTCAACATGGCCAGAACTAATGTTTCAACAACCAGTTTTAATGTACATGGGTCACATTCTTCTTCAGCATGGCCAGAAGTGATGTTTCAACCATTGATTTTAATGAAGAATGTGTTTTGGTCAATGGTTGGGTTGCTTGCACGTTTTCCTACATTTTCTCTCTCTTGGGCTCGACCCATGTATTGTAAAAAGCCAGATTTGGCTCATTTTTGATGGTGGTTCATTTTTTCATCTTTTCCCTCCCTTATTTTCTTCTCCAGGTTGAAAATGGAGTTCAAACCTCCTCCCTTGCTCTGTAATGGCATTTTTGCCTTTTACTATTGAAATGATGTTAAATGCGGCAAACTTCAAGCAACAAAAACGTGTTTCGTGATGCATCTGTCCATCCTTGCTCGTTTTTCACTTGTTTTATTCTTTCCTCTCTTCATTATAGGTATTTGTGCATGTTTGAATGTTCATTACAAGGTTGAAGCCATGTTCATGGAGTTTTGGGACATTTTCTGTGTGAAATCTATCCTTGGGCCTCGTGATGCATCTCGTCCATCCTTCCCATTGCTCACCTCTCCTTGTCCCATGGCGCTTTGATAGATGTTCAACATTTTCCTTCTCTGGTGTATCACCGTTTTAGTGTAGGCTCTATTTTTTCCTTTTCTCTCTCTCTCTCTCTCTCCTCCTTGGCATGGTTAGATTAGGTTTAGATTAGCTTGCCTACACTGGAATAGCTTGTGGCAGGTAGTTTAGGAAGAGGAACCAACCTTCTCTGGAGATTCCTTTCTCATTTTCACGAGTCCTACACTCAAAGAAAGGATTCAATGTTGTGCAATCACACTGGATGCTAGAGTGATCAACCTAGAAATCTGATCAACATCCAGGGGTGCTGTGATTTTGCATCAACAGTTTTGGCACACCCGGTGGGACACTGAGGTTAGATTATTTCATCTTTCAGAGGTGTCTCATTATCAACAACAAAGTTTAAGCCACCGTGCACTTGCATCAACAGTTTTGGCACACCCGGTGGGACCTTAGAGGTCTTCCACTTCATCTTTTGTAGGTTGGTGTGTTCCTGTGAATATTTTATCCTTTGGAGGCACTTGCAAACACATATGGCGACTCCATCTGATCAGCAACCCATTTTTGAAGTTGTGGACTTGTTTTTCATCCATTCCCATCCATCCTTCTTTCCATCCCTTTCATTATTTTCCATTCCATGAAGTTGTGCAATCATGACTTCATTTCCATCATGGAACTCACATTTACAACAACAATGAATGTTTCCCACCTCCAACATGTTTTTTAAATCCTCCAAATCAGAATTTTGAACAAATTCAAAATCAACATGCATACCCATATGAGCAGCAATGCCAAAATTAGTTTGGCTATGGAGCTTTCCAAGAGCAAGAGTATGCATATAATGAAGACAATCAGATGCAAGATGCTGGTCTGTTGGAGAAAATCCAAAAGATGGAGGTAAAGATGGTGCAGTCCAGAGCAACAACTCAAATGAGAGCTTTCAGAATTGGTTGCAGGACTCCTTGTCCATGGGGAGGCCCTTTTCCAAGACACTTCAGCCCTCAGGAGAAGCTGGACTTCATGATGAAGATGCTGCCCCAACTTGCACAATGGACAGCAGAAATAGAGGCCTATACACTTGTTGTTGAACAACCTTGTCAATGGGTAAGTTCTACACCATCATCTAGTTTTTCTCTTCCCATTACTCAAGCAACACCATCTCATTTGGAATTGCAAATTCTAAACTCCCCATCTACTGTCCCAAATGTTGATCCCATGTCTCCACCTCTCAGTCTTCCACCACACCTCAATTCTTCTTTCCTTTTTCCTTCCAAACAGTCATCCCCTCCACAAGAGCTAAAATAAATACGCTCTCCCCCAAAGAAACAAGAGGTTTCATCTCCTCTACCACCACAAAAAATTGCCAAATCAATTGAGTTACAACCCATCCCTCCTCTTGCATTCCCAATTCCATGTGGGGAAGAAGAAATTGCAAAAATTGGCCATGAAGGATAGCAAGAAGAGGAGCCCAACAGAAAAGAAATGACAAACAACTTGAGGGTTTGGGCTGCCAAATTTGGGATGACAAAGATCCCCTTGATGGTTAAACCTACAGAAGAGGCTAAGGTTGAACAAATGGTGGTTAAGACTGATTTTGTGGCAGTAGAAGAAGAGAAAAAAGAAGAAGCAGATCAGCAGTCAGTTTTCTCAGAAAGTAGTGTCCATGTTGGCACTCTATTTGAAGGGAATGTTGATTCAATTCAAGTTGCACAATCAGCCATAAAGGAAGAAATATCAGAAGAAGATCTTGCAGTCCCAACTTGTCCTCTAGAGCAGCAGATTGAAGAGTTTGACTTGACAAACTTCATGCTAGAGGAAGATTTCTATCAAGAGCAAGATTGTCTTCAAGTAGTAGAGAAAGGAGAAGCTGCTCCAGATCCAAAAGAAGAGGAGCACATTCTAGTTGTGGAGGAGAAAATTGTAGATCCAAGGGCTTTGAGCACAAAGTAGGCTACAGGAGAACCTTCAGTTCTTCTTTCTACTTCACCTCTCTCAAGTTCTAGTACTAAAGAGGAGTTTGATCTCTCAAACTCAATGTTGGAGGGTGAAAGAAACCATGGTGGTCAAGTTACAGATCAAGAGGACACCATGGAGGAAGTTGAGCATTTGTAGCAGGACAGCCATGAGGCGCTTTATCTCATGATTTGGAGGATGTTTTGATGGAGAAGAGCCAGCTTGAGTTTCCACCTTCCTCTCTTTCATCATCCACATTCCAAACACTTGATTCTACTGTCATGAAGGAGAACATTCACTTGCAGAGAGCCTGCATCTTATAAAGCAGCTCTTTGGAACCAAGATTGGAAGATTTTAATCTTTCATGTTCTTCATTAGAGGAAGAGAAAGGATAGAGGAATTTCACCATTTCTTCCACACCATCCATTCAGGAGGGTCTACAAGAAGACTCCATTTTTGGAGTTGAAAATTAGAGCTATGGGCATATCAAATGGATCGGACCTTTCCCAATCGTGTATTTGGATTTATTAGAGCCAAGGAGAAGTCACAACCAGATCATGCTTGCTTCGAGCATGAGGGTGAGCTACAAAGTACCAAGGATCAGCTGTCATACCTCTTCAATCCAAATGCAGAGCAACTAAAAGAGGTATTGAATTTTCCTTCAGCTGATACCTTGATGATTTGGGTGGAAGACTAGCTTCTTGTTGATTTTCCACTCATCCTAACAGCCATGATCAGCTCCAAATCAATTGCATGGCTGCCACTTTTGAGAAAGGGAAGCTATTTCTCACAACCAATTGCAGGGTTTGTTTAGCTTGCCTTTGCTTCCAGTTAAAGTAGAGTAGGTAGGTTTGCTTTCAGTAGAAGAAGTGCTTGTGCACACTCTGCATGTTCCATTTGGAGCATGTATGATTTTCAGTTCTGTACATAGTTTTTGTGGTGCTGGTTTTGCTCTTGCACAGTCCATTTCAGTGGCATTTTGGTGAGAATGACTCCATTTCAGTGGGTTTCCAAGTGGCTCAGAGAGGAGGTTTTCAAAGTTCAGATCAGTTTGTAGGTTACAACTCATGACTCCATGCCCAATGGATTGCTTCAGGCTACTGATCATTCATCTAGCAGGTAGATAACCCCGCTGAGTCGCCAAAACTGTTATCCAAAATTCACCCCCCGGGGTAATTTTGATAACATGCATCAGATTATTCGGTCCCAGGCAAGTATATTGATTCAAGGCCCAAAATCATGTTTCGGGGTCCCCTTGGTTTCTTTCTAACTCTCCTGTCCAAGAAGAAAACCCAACAAGTTTTAAAAATGTGAAAAAATTGCAAAAGCCAAGCTTGGTGCCGAAATACAGAGAAAATCGGCTAAGTCCTAGTCTAGGGCCAGTTGGGACGTTGAGCACGGATCGGCCGAAAGGCCGCCAGGGTGGTCTATGCAAAGATCCGGGACAGCTTGGGACATCGGGACGCGTGGGGCATGAAAAACTGAACCGCTGAAAAAAAGAAGAAAATTGCCTAAGTCTTATTTCGCTCGGTTGGGACAGCAGGCCAAAAGTACGCGAGGACGTGGATCGGCCGGTTTGGCGCAAGTCACCATTTCAAAGCGGTTCGAGATATTTTTCCCAAGCGATGGGATAGTTGGGACAAAAGTACGTGGAGGACGTGAACTCGCCGGTTCAGCGGCAACATAGGAATTTTGTTTGGGACATCTCGGGCCAAAAGTACGCAGCGCGGGATGTGAAAAGCCTAAGGAGCCGGCAACGAATGAAATCTTGCCACGTGTCTTCGCCACAAAGAGGGACAAGGAAGCCCGAATCAGGCGGTTCAGAGAAATTTGTCCTAGATAGTTTGGGACATCCAGGCCAAAAGTACGTGAGGGATGTGAAAATCCGAATGAGCCGCCAACCAATCAGGTTGTGACACGTGTCACAAAGGGAAGCGAAATGAATTTGCTAAGTGTTGGCCAAAAATTTCAAAGGGCAAGGTTTGAAGGGTCGGCCCGAGCTAATGAAACAACACCATGTGTCCTAAGGGGAAGGGGAGTTCGGAGCTCGGGAGAGCTTTGGAAACTTAGCAAAGTTTTGGCCAAAAGACTAAAAGGTAAAGGTTTTCCCCATGCCCCTGTCGACGAACCAAACGATGCCACATGTCCCAAGTGGCGGGGCGCGGGAAAAAGGAAAATTTTCCAAAATTATAAAAGTCAAAATTTTCAAAGGAAAACCCATGGAAAGGGAAGGAGAGAGAATTTCTCATCCAATCAGTGCCCGACACGTGTCGTCCAAGTGGCAGAGCGTGGGAAAAATTCAAAATCCGTTTTGGCTTGTTTTTTTGCCCTAAATCTTCAGATCGCCATAACTTTCGATCCAGAGCTCAGATTTTCACGTTCTTTATATCAATGGAAAGCTAGTGAAATTATCTACATGATTATGGGGTCAATCTTGCATTTTGGTTCAGTTTGGAGAGATAAAATCAAGAAATGTCTCTGGCACATGGTAATGGCCAGAACTAACGTTTCAACAACTAGTTTTAATGCACATGGGTCGCATTCTTCTTCAACATGGCCAGAACTGACATTTCAACAACTAGTTTTAATGCACATGGGTCACATTCTTCTTCAGCATGGCCAAAAGTGATGTTTCAACCACCGATTTTAATGAAGAATGCGTTTTGGTCAATGGTTGGGCTGCTTGCACATTTTCCTACGTTTTCTCTCTCCTGGGCTCGACCCATGCATTGTAAAAAGCTAGATTTGGCTCATTTTTCAGTGGTGGTTCATTTTTTCAGCTCTGCCCTCCCTTCTTTTCTTCTCCATAGGGTTGAAAATGGAGTTTGAACCTCCTCCTTGCTCGTAATGGTGTTTTTGCCTTTTACTATTGAAATGATGTTCTGCAAACTTCAAGCAACAAAAACGTGTTTCATGACGCATTTGTCCATCCTTGCTCATTTTTCCCTTGTTTTCTTCTTTCCTCTCTTCATTGCAAGTATTTGTGCACGTTTGAATGTTCATTGCAGGGTGAGATGTGTTCATGGAGTTTTGGGACATTTTTTGTATGAAATCTATCCTTGGGCCTATGATGCATCTCGTCCATCCTTCCCATTGCTCACCTCTCCTTGTCCCATGGTAGTTTTGATAGATGTTCAACATTTTCCTTCTCTCGGTGTATCACCATTTTAGTGTAGGATCTGTTTTTTTTTCCTTTTATCTCTCTCTCTCGTCTCCTTGACATGGTTAGATTAGGTTTAGATTAGCTTGCCTGCAGTGAAATAGCTTGTGGCAGGTAGTTTAGGAAGAGGAACCAGCCTTCTCTGGAGATTCCTTTCTCATTTTTGTGAGTCCCACACTCAAAGAAAGGATTCAATGTTGTGCAATCACACTTTGGATGCTAGAGTGATCAACCTAGAAATCTGATCAACATCCGGTGCTTTGTGATTTTGCATCAACAATAACTTTGTGCTTGACTATGAATGTAGATTGTTGAATGGTGTGACTAATTCACCCAATATATTATCTCCCTCATTTGGGGTACATGTGACATCATTAGGAGGATGTGGCCCAAAAGAAGACCCCATGTTCATCTCGATATCGGTTTGTAGGAGGGAATGTGTTTGGTAGAAACCAAGGCATGTGCAAATAGTATCTAGGAAACAAATGTTAGTGCAAACAAGAAAAACATGCATGTAGAAGACAAGATGTAAAATTAGCACATAAGATTACAATGTATACCATAAAAACTGGGTGAAAAATATGGGACATCACTCACAATGTTGCAAGAAAATACGTGGTGAAGTATCCAAAAGCATAAAAGTAGTGATCAAACAAGACATAGGAAAAACCCATAAATAATGACATATAATGATAAACAATAGTAAAAATCATCAAAAATCCATATGGAAAATAACTTTTGTAAGAAAAATGATGCACATGAAGAACTTGTTAGTATGTCAAAAATATATAAATTATGTCAAAATTGTGTATGATCTAATATAATAGTGTGCTAGTAAATAGGAAGTAGTATAAAATTAAACAATAACACCTATTATGTGTATGAATGTTGATGCCCCGAGATATTTCTATGGGAATGGTAAAATGTAGAGTGGCAAGCATCCATGCTACATGCAATGATCTCGTGTAAAGTTATGATCAAAACTAGAAGGAAAGTGAATGTGCATGAGTTTATAGAAAAGATAATGACATAGAATGTATCTATTTAGCATGTGTAAAAATTTTATAGGTAAGCATAAGTAAGAAATAGTAAATGTGACCAAGATATGTAGTATGCTATGGATGTGTGAGATGGAATGAAAATTATAGTGAATGATAGGATCAAGACGCCCCCGAGTGAATATGAATGAGTATGTATAAGGTTCATTTATACATGCCCCCTTAGCAATCAAGAATAAACCATAGAACATGAGTGTGTCATTAGGAAATGGTTTGAAGTGTGTGTAAGAAAGATTCAATCAATAAAACATGGAGCAAGAATTGTAGAATGGTGTAATATGATGTGTAAGCTAGAAATATTGAATGAGACATTAGAATAATTAATTGTATAAAGGTGTGAATGAGATGATATAAATCTTGATACTTGAAATGTATAATGATGTGTGGAAGGTGCTATAAATATTTATGATGAATACCAATCACAAGATGAATAATAGTTTGATTGATGTGAGGTTTAATTCATATTTAGAACCTTAACAATTGAGTATGAAACATGCAACTAGAATGCATCATTAGGTAGTGAGGTGTGTCCTAAAGATGAAACATAGAATATAGAATAATATAGTATGATGTACTAGAATTATGTAGGTTGGAAGTTTTTATTTTGTTATATGACGTGATAGAAAGATGTATGTTGAATGTGTCGAGTGCAAAAATGTGTAGAAGATGTAAGAAAGGTGTATAGAGCACAAAGTGTGTATGATGTGTACTACTAGATGTAAAAAGATGTTATAGATGCATAGAGTGTGAAATTTTTAGTGTGTGACTTTCATGTGTATAGTATGGCCTCAACAATCAAGTGTGAACCATAGAAAAAGAGTGTGTCATCAAGTAATAATGATGATACAATCGTATCAAGATGCGTATGATGTGTGTGAGAGACTAGATGTGAATTTTAGATCATGTAAGACACTTTATAATTATATAAGGGGGAGGGTGAATAAGAATAATACCCCCCAAGTCTGTGATGATGAGAGTGATCAAATAAACTCATCCAAGAGATCATCATTATCATTGTCAAAACTGAATGGAGATGTGTTGGATACCTACTAAGCAATAGTATCAAGATTATTGAGTGAAGAGCCATTAAGGTGTAAATTGTACATGCACATAACATATTATTCATCAGTGAAAGGAGGTAATGAATAACCATGTGCATCCCATCGAGTAAGATTTTGTGAATTTCAAGAAATGAATCGTTTCAAATTAAAACATGATCAAAGGCATAGGAAATGAATTATGTGCATGATCAAGGTCTAAATTTCCCCCAATGTAGTCAAGTTAAGATTTCCCAAGTGTAAGTGAAGAAGTACGAGGAGTGTGTGTAAGAAATAATGCGAGGTAAAAATCATAAAGACCATAAGAATAAATAATGTGTATAAAACAATAATAAATATGGGGATCATCGGTGGAGGATAGAGTTCATCAAATGAAAACACTAACCGAGTGAAGCCATCATGTTTATATATAGTATCGAGCAAGTAGGATCAAATGGGATATGTTCCCAATAAGAATCACTCATAAAAAGTGTGCATGTAAAATGAGAACCTACCAAATTTCATTGCACATGAGAAAATGAAGTAGGTGTAATGTGTAGTCTTGTTTTTCCACTTGAATTCCTAGGCACACTGGCACTTCATCCGGATAAAACTAAATTCTCACCCAAAGTGTGTGAATCCTACCAGCCTTCCTCTGTTGTGAAATATTTTCAAGATATTAGTATGTATAATCATGTTAACCATTGAAAGATCTAGTAACTACGTACAAAGCATAAAATAAATCATATCACAACCATTGAGCATAATGAATCAAACTGAAACTAATATCATATTAACCATATAACCAGCATGATAAGATAAATCAATTACCATAATCCACCCACAATACCCCATTAACTAGAAATATTGCATAACAAAAGATGAATACATCATACTAATGGCATGTGGTCATGTGTGCTTGAACATCAACGTAGCATAACTCCAATATGACTCGAATATGAAAACAATGTAAATCAACTAGTATGTATGTATAGGGGTGGGGAATTTACCTTCACCACCCATACATCTCAAAATAGACTCCATGCTCAAAATAGACATCATGCATACTTTCCTAACAATCCTAATAATAGACTAATCCTAAAGATATACTTCACCTTAATCCTATTATTAGCTTTCATGCACAAGTTCGAAATGCAAGTTCCCTCCTCAAAAATAGACTCTTCTTAACTACAAAATTATCCTTGTGTGTCACACACTCCATGTCTATATTTATCCTAATACTCAAAAAATGGCTAAGTCCTCTACCTTCATATAGTGAATTGCATGTGTAACCATGTTCCTTCTTCCTCATGTTATCCCTCTCATTTAGCGTGCTCATCCTATCTACTCATCCATGTGTTTTCCTTATATCCTTCTCCACACATGTGCATCAACAGTATAGTTCAATACTTAGTCATTTTTCGACATCCAACATTACCCCACACTAGGTATGTTGTCCTTCCTTGGAAACAATTTGTCTACCTTATAAGGAATGGTAGAGAAATCTTCAAGAATCAAATAATAACAAATATATCTTGTCTAAATTGTGCCAAGGAATGAAGGAATCAAGTTTTTATTGAGTAAAAGTATGGGAAACTTCTGATTCATCAATGCTTCCAATGCCTTCCATCCCTCTAACTCCCTAATTTCCGAAGATTTACATCACCCATAATTTCGAACTTCCGTAGGAGTCATGTCTTCACCCTATGCCTTCAGCTTTTCGACCATAGCCTCAAGCTATTTCACCGTATCACTCAAGTAAGTCCATCCTGTGTGTGACCTAGGGGTATATATTATTTAACATGTTCTTAACCTAGGCCCTCATTATATCAATTACCTCCCCGTGTTTCTCAACATTGGCCAAAATCCTTTCACTTTATACCATGTTTCCTTTATTCTTTCCTAGAACTCCTCTAGATTTGCTTCATCCTTGACCACAAGAAATCCCACCACATGGTCTTTATATTCATATTTATCATAAACTACCTATGCGTTATGAGAAGTTACTATAGACAATAAAAATGTACACTCCTCATCTTTATCCAAATCATTAAATAAACACGTGACATCCCAAAAAAAACCCTTTTCAATTAATCAATTAATTTGATATCTTGTACACACCCTTTTACCTTTATCTAATTAATTAAATACATGTCTGAGGCCATATACTACATCCCCATATTTTTATTAATATTTAATAATGTATACACCATTTAATAAAATTAATATATCCACATATGAAAATTGTTATTTTCCTTTATCTTAAACAATACCTAATTATCTAACCTAACCTAATCATTTTCCTAACTATCAAAATATTCCTAAAACCCATTTTTAACCTATTCTCTAGCTCCCTTATATCAAAAACCTATCATTATCATCTATAAACCTATTAAAATTATCTATAAACATAGATTATGCTACGTCATAACATAATCTAGTAAAATTTAGCTTATTCCTTCATCATCACTTCCATCTTGACACATTTTGAACAAATTAACAAACTACCACCTCGAAATGAAAAACAAGAACACTGAATTAGTAATTTGTACCAACCATTTACTAAAAAAACCTAAATGCAGACCGAAATATCTAGTGATTTGGGTAACCGCCGATGATTACTTAAGATATTTTTAGCCTCTCTTCGGGGATCATCCACTCGCATTCTCGAACATTCAACTTTCTACTTTAGTTTAAAATTTTGTTCTCGCACACAATTATTTGATTTATTATTTAGTTACCCTTTTAATATCCCTCATTCATCCTCCAATAATCTTTGAAGCTCATGTAAACCAAAATGCCATCATCGGTTGTAGGTTTACATCCAGCTGCTTTACACCATTCCTTTTTAAGGTCATATTAGCACCTCTATGATATAATCATGGTATTTATAATTTTTATTTTATATATTTCAAATAATTTCAATCATTGGAAAATCCTGAACACTAGATTAATTAGTCAAAAATGTCCATTATATAAGTTTGTTGTTAGTAACCGGAATCACCAACAATTACAATAATAACCAACAATTACTTGGAATAGCCTGTGATTCTTGTTTAAACTATTCTCTTGTAGACTAAATAAGATTCCATTTAATAATTTACATCAATTATATTATATCTCTTTTCTTGTAAAATTTTATCCAGTATGTCTTCTATTAGATGGAAATAGGTGGTCCAAGTCATGAAATAACTAGTATCAATTCATTTCCCATTGTATATCATCTAGTATACTAGGAACAATATGACATCCTACACAATATTGATTTGTGTGTTATTCACTCTGCCCCTTTGGATTAGTTGCAGAATATTTTTTAGTGCACTTTTGCGCATAAATTATGTTGTAGAAGAATATTTGGAAGCATACTTTAAGGTCCTACACATCTAAGCTGATCTAGGTTAGTTTGAATATAAGTACAAAGTTAAGTTAGAGGATTTGAGCTCTGAGACAAAATACGAGAATGAAACTCGATCGCGTGAGGATTCGGATTCGAATCGAGCACCAACACAAAACTAAAGAGGAGTATTTAAAATTATTTAAATAATAATACACTGAAGATGAGAATTTATATTTCTCTAAAGAAGAAGATCTAAAGTCCACTGAAGAAGAGAATTATCCTTCCTCTCGAGAATTTAGATTATGATTTGAACAATATTTCATATCTATAATTTCTAATCATTTATGAACTTTATATTTGTAATAATGTAACATTTTTAAAAACATTTATTATTACCATCTATCATATATCATTTATTTTTTTATACCCACTTTATTGTAAAAGTGGATTGACACCCTTGTCAAGAAGTCCTTTGATTTCTAGGGACTTACCTTTTCGAGGTAATATGCCTCATATTTTACTAATCATATTTTTTTAGTGTCTATGATTTGTAAGTGTTCTCATGGGAAGAGAGCCTAAATATATTCATATATGGAGCACAACCATCGAGAATAATTCATCCACATCCACGAGTATCTCTAAATCTCGTCATTTTGAGGTTAGGTAAGTCTTATTTTCTTGCTTATTTAATTAAGTTGAAGAGGTAGGATTTATTCTCAACATCTTAGCATGCACGGTGGGACATTTATCCCTCATTTCATTGTTAAAAATAGTATTGTTTTCATTTTTGGTTCTTTATACAAGAATCGCCACGGCCGATTTGGTCAATCTCCAAGAATTAGGTGAATCACCGAAGAATTCCTACAATCACCGACCGACGATTTCTCTTAGTCCTTTTCATTGCTTTATAGATTTCCTGCTAATATTTGTTTTTGTTGTTCTCTGTTGTTTCTACTAACCTAGTTTTGTAGGTTATTATTGTTATAGGTACTATTTATTTATTGATTTCTTTCTTTAAAATAAAAAATTGCTAAAAAAATATAGGAAGCGTTTATCACATTGAGTCCTAAATCCATCTCTTTTCTTTCAGTATTGCATTCTTGGTTGATTTTCCTCATCGAAATCGACATTTCATTTTTGGTTTTAAAACGAACAACTACATACTTCTTTCTTCACATAGTTTTAATTAGGAAAGTAATGAATTGCATTCACCTCTATTCTCCCCCACACACACAAGCAAATCACAATCAAACATAATTTGAATTCAAATGTTTCCACCTGTGGATACCTACTTGGATTTGATCCCCAAGAGGAGAAGCCAACTCAGGATTTTGGCCAAGTATAATCACATGTCTATCAAGTATATTGACATAGCAATCACTCCCTTATCATAGTGGGACCATGAAGTGAGGGGTGGGCCCTAATACCAAGCTTCTATCAAAGGCCAGCAATATAGAGTTGGGTCTCACGTACCTTTGGGTATATGGAGGACTCTATCCTTCAAAACACATGTAACCAGCCATAACTTGCCATTTCCTAGGACCCTTGTTAACCATTTTACACATTTCACTTTTTGATAATTAAATCAAGAAAATCTATAAAAAATCATTTTTATTATTTTTGTCTACTACTAGTAATTCACTCATTTAGTTAATTTATATTTTAGGTGATTGTGTGTTTTTTTACTATGGTTCAAACAAGACAAAAAGCCCATAATCAAGTCTTCAAAAATATGTTTACATCATTACCTACATCTTTGTAACATATATCACATTATCTATTCCATTGTCTACACTGTTACCTCTGACCTTATACACTACCATATCTACTACATTCTCTACACCATTACAACAACAAAACCCATTTCATCAACCAATCACATCTACTCATCTATCTGCACATTAACAAGCCTGGAATAAAATAGAGGAACAATACAATGAAGAAATGCAACAAAATCTTTTACATTATTCATGTCAGTTTTGTCGTAAAATATTCCATACATCTAAACAAGAAGAAACTGAACAACCATACTCCCTAAGCTCACAATCAGAATCTTCTGAACCTAATTTCTTTGAAAGAGGGGACCCTGTTTTCAAATAAATATTGGATTCAAACCCCATTACTCTCAAATTTTATCTTGCATCTAGGGGTTTCAACTCCAACCATTATTACTTGAACCATCTTCAAATATTTCTGGTCCTTTATCTAGTTCTTCACATCCTATTGATTCAAACCAACAATCTAAACCCAAACCATCTTAAAGTATTCCTGATCCTTTATCTAGTTATTCACATCCTATTGATTCAAACCAAAAATCTATCTTCAAACCACTTTGCCATATTTCCTTGATCGTTCATCCGAGGTTTCAAATCCTATTAAACCAAACTACCAACCTGTCATTCATCAAATACATTCATACCCACCTTATTAGTTATGAGTTTCATCTTCCATTCCAATATTTAGTGCTCATATGATTTCTTCTTAGACACAACCACCCAACAACAAACATCTTCACCCAAGCCTTCCACTAGTTCAAAACCTCCACAAAACACTACCATTGTTTCATTATCTACCCATCCAACATCCTCAATTATCCGGACACCTACACTTGAGTTATGTTGTCATTTCTACTTATGTATCTCAACTAATTATAAGTGTTCGAATATCACTATGTCCATTCCGACATCTATTCATTTAATCAATACTAGTGCTATTGCCACCACTCACCCTATTTAACAACACATACCATTAATCTCCATACCACAATTTAATCCTACTTAAAATATTCCACAACAAGAACCATCTTTTGTTGCCTCGCTTTTATACCCTTTCAATAATTCAAAACAACTTATTTTCACATCAATCCCACATCCTTACCATTATATACAATGCTCACAAACTTTAGCATCTCAACATAATGTTCCTCGGAAGAATATTCCACAACATAAAATCCTAAAAAAACATCCCACAACAAAATATCCCCTATCGAAAATTGTTCCTCAACAAGATACATTCCTCAACAAAACATCTCGACAACAAAATATCTAACAACAAATTATTATGGCTTAACAATATATCCCACAACACACATCCATCAAAAACATTCCACAATAAAATATCCCACAACAAATTATTCCTTCTCAATAGTACATTCCTCAACAAAACATTCCAATTACTTATAACATTCCACAAATAAATATTCCACAACAAAATGTTCCCAAAACCATTCCCTACCAGCAAAATATCCCTCAACAATACCAAATATACTCACAACCTAGCCAATTTTCATTCCAAACATGTTCATCCTTACAGCAACCAACATAATCTAATCCTCTTCAAGCCCTCATCAACTCGTATATCTAGCATGGCTGCCTCATCTGCACCCAAGACTGTGCTCTCTTACGATCAAATCTACAATGAACCTATTTACCCTTCGGTCACATACAAAGAATATCCACCTCACTGGGAACTTCCAAAATTTATTAAATTTTATAGCAAGGAAGATCCACAACAACACATCCATGCCTTCCATCACACTTTCTATCTAATAGCTCATGACCAAGACCTCATGTCCGGGATTTTCCCTATGTCCGTAGTCGGTCCTACTTTGGATTGGTACAATATAATTCTGCAATATTCCATTTTATCCTTCGCTCAACTCACACAATTATTCTCGATAATTTTTCCATAAATATAGCCCGCAAAGTCACTATTAATGACCTTTATGCTATCAAATAGTTTGAGGATGAGTCCATTGCTGATTTTGTTTCTCTTGGAGGGGTAGGATCGGGTTAATCTGTCCTTTTGTTATCACAAGCTGAATTGATTGAATTTTTCGATGATCATGCAAAATACATATTTCATCGACATTAAAAATTCAATCGCTCCATAACTTTGATGAATATTTTAACATGGCTCGTAAATTTGAGCTACAAGCTCTAGAAGATGGTCAAGTTAAACTTCATCCTAAGAAGCCATGAACCGAATTCCCGTAAAAGTAATTTTCTAATCCCGATAAATCCATATCATCTACTAATTTCATAGTAGTCAAATCTTCCCTTAAGGAAAATACCACAACTAAATGTTCCCGCCAACAACGTAGGTACACACCCATAGGGAGACTTAGAGTGCAATCTTTGACAAGCTATTTTCTGCAAATATGATATATCTCCCACCTATCCGACCTATCGATACTTCTACATCCAAAACCTCTTGGTATCAACATAATGAATATTGTAAATACCATATGGTTAAGGGACATGACATTAAAAGGAATCACACATTCCATAATGTCCTTTAATATTTGATTAACAGAGGTGAAATTCACTTAGACAATCCAAATGCACCCCCAAATCAAAATCTATACATATTTAAACAACCTTTTCCTAGTCATGCCCCATCCACTAAACAACCAAAAACAAATTTTGTTCATTCTCATCATACTATCAACACCTTTACCAAAAATTACTTGTTGTTAAGTCCACATCAACACTTATTGACCCAATACCCACATCTAAGAATCAACATCAACATCCATTGAAGCTAAAGTTTCATCTACTAAATCCCCGTCTCTTATCAATGTTACTGAAACTATTCTCCCATCCTCTTCACAAGTTACTACTTAATCCATCTCCCTACTAGTCACATCTAATATATAACTACACCTATGACTACACCTTAATTTTCAAATACAACAATGATACTTCTCAAAACATTCATGACACAAACACCTCTGCCTAAGTAAATTATAAACTTCATTCGTCCTCCATCTAAAAAGCCAAATGTCCCTACACCAACCAATCCCAAAACTACAAAATCCAAAACTCAGGTTGGATCTCATCAATTGCATCATTCAAAACCCCTTCCTTCATCAACAAATTCCTCTACATCCATACCTAGCTCATCCAAAACCACGAAAGGACCTCACAAATAAGGTTTTTTTAAGTTTCCAAAAGTCCTTATACCTTCCCCGAATCATATTGATTCTTTGGTCCTAACCTCTTCTCCCACATCCTCCTCAAGGGTAATTTTTAATGCCTAAAAACCATCCTATCATACAAATACTAAGACCTACTTACAAACCTTCCCCACTAGGTCCTCATCCTTCATTCGCCATAACATCTAAGACTCCTCAACAACAAACAACTCAAAAACCACAATCAAAGTATTAATTCCTTTAGAGGATAAGATACCAAAACTTCACTACATTCCACAAATGCACTAAGGGGACATCATGAAACTATCTTAGATGACCCCCTTTGACAATCACTTATAACATTACCACCTCTCAAACCATCAGACCCATGAGGATTGAAACCCACATGGTATGAATTCAATTTATCTTACAATTACCATCGACATGAGGAAATTACGTACAAGACTGTAAGGCATTTCACCTTATTACTTTAATATTTGGTAACCTAACCTTCCTTCCTTCTGAATCACATACCACATCATCATCTATGTCTAAATATAAAGATCCTATGCCCAAGATATATTCTCATTAGATTGATGTCGTACACATTTCCACCACTCACGAGATTATGACATAGATCAATCTATTATCCATTTTTTTGCACCCATGAAAAATGGACAACTTAACAAGTTTGAGCTTTGATGGTTGATGAATGCAACACTTTGTATCATGTAGCATTCAACATGCTACCAATTGGTAGCATTTCGAACACTACTTGACCAATAGTGGGATGAAAATAGTAGTGACATTAGTAGATGGTTAATGGTCACTAGTAGCATTTTAAAAGATACCGACCCATAGAATTTTTGTGTTACCAGTCAAAAGCATAAAGGCAATAAGAAGGAGCATTTGGTAAAAAAATGGTAACCGTAGCATTTGTATGGATGCTACAAGCCAAAAATAGATTTTAATTTATCAGCCAAGAGTGGGGAAAGCATATTACTTGATCGGTAGTATTTATGCAATTAGCCAACACTAGGGAGAATTATGTAACCCGCCCATTGTAAGAACAAACTAGGCATTAATGGAAGCCGTATAAAGTTTTTCAACTACTAGTTTAATGAGGTATGGCGCCCATTCCTACATGTGCAAACAATGTAGCAATTTTTGTGGCCTCCCATACCTCTTTAATGAAATATGTCGGTTGGTGAGGCAATTTTAAGGCTCTTCATCTATATATTGTAAAATTCACCTCATTTGAGATGATACATTCTATAATGTAAAGGAACTCTATCAAAAATTGTTCTAGATCTGTTGTGAGTTGTATGCCTATAATTTGGGCATGTTGTGAAGGATTCTTGCCTTATTCCTATATTGTAATGGATTGTGTATCATTTTAAGTAGTAAAATTGGTTTTTTGTGTCATTTCTTTCCCTAACTCAAGTTTTGTTACATTTTTTTCCTTCCATTATTTCTGAAGGTATATTGTGTATGCTTATGTCTCTTTATAGGACCCAGATTTTTGTGCCCCATAAAGATGGGAATGTAAACATTTTTTTGGACTATGGCACTTTTTTCTGCCCTCTCCCACTCTATTTCTCTCCCCATTTTCACTCACTAAGGATATCTCCACCCCTTGTTCTTGGTGCTATAAGCTCCCTTATTTTAGGACTTTCATTTTATGCACCATTCTCTTCCCCTGGTCCTTTGGAAATCCTAGGTTAGCGTTAGTATATTTTATTTACATTTCTATGAGTAGTTTTAGCATTAGAATTGGTAGAGGAATAAACCTTCTTTGGAGGTTTGTCTTAATTTCGAGGTCCCACGCCTTGAGACAAACCCATATTAGTCAAAAGTAGGGTTTTGTAATGAGCATATCCTAGGGTGCTAATTTTTGACATAACACAATCTGAGCCTAAGAAAGCTAAAAATTTTGTAACCATACCTCCACCTCCCGATTTATCTGCTCCTTCTAATAAGCCTAAAGTATCTATTTCCATAGCTCTCAAAATGAATGATTAAACAAAATCATGCAAAGAAAAAGTTTTAATACTTACCACACAACCATTATCATCCACCTCAATACAAAGGTTGTCATAAAAGAGGTACACAAATCTCCAGTCAAAATGTCACTTTATGAGTTGGCATAGACATCATCTTCTAATAAGCAAGCTATGATCAAATCCTGTAATCAATAATAATGCCAAAATGATCCTTCATCTTTCAAACATTTTTAGGGGCCCTTAAGGCATCCACAACTATATCATTTGAGTCATATGAGATCCCTCGCTTAGGCTAGAGGAACATGATTTATCACTCTTTATCACTTATCAAATCAATGATGTCCTCATCATAAGGGTCATGGCTGATGAGGGCATAACTATCAACATAATATCATCCATTTCCTTTAATTAACTCAAACTATCCCCTTCCATCATTGGTCAAACTCTAATATTACTACGATCCTTAAATGACACTGCTTATTGCGACCACATTAGGCACGGTTATCCTAAAACTTAAAGTCAATACTAAGACCTTATATGAATTATTTTACATTATAGAAGGAGAGTTCCATTATAACATGCCATTAGGACACCTCTGGATATGCACTATGTAGTGTGTTCCTTCTATGCTTCACCATTGTCTTAAATACGAACATGAAGCTCAAACATTTACAATTCTCACGAGATCAATATCCCTTTGCCAATTACTACATAACATATCATCTAAATGACATGCTTGTACCTAAATCCATATCATAATCATTTGACAAAGAATCTACTAGAATAACCATCCCATCCTCTAAGTTACTACATGATTCCTCCCTTAGTAATGTTTTACAATTTCTTACACTTGGGGAATACCACCTTCTCATGCTCAATTCCATCCCTTCATCTAAAAATTATGGTAGCCTTGACAAATAGCTCATGTATGAGCATAATTTAGATATTTTATCCCTTATGGCTTTGTTTATCTTAAAACAAACCTTGTTTACGGGAGACACGACCATCCTTCATCTCATTCTATCAATCCAAATCATGTTAAGCCTTTCAATCTAGATTTCAAATCTTTATATAATCCACGTTTCACTTACATGTACCTTCACTGTTGTGCATAGAAATGTTTTTTCCTTCACCATTATAAATAGGGAACATACAAATTAATAGTCCAACACTCCCTTAAAAATATGAGAAACTTTTCTTAGGTTATAATAAACCCAAATCCAACCCATCTTAACCCACTACATCTAAACTAGAATTATCATCACCCACAAACATTAGAGATATTATGGACATAGATACAACCCCTAGAGATCCTATGGACATAGACTCAACACCTGAAGATCCTATGGACGTAGTTGAATTTGTATCCATCCTGCCTAATTTTTTTTATAGTCAATAGCATATATTTTGGACCACTTACTTATCAATCCAACCATGTCATTAAAAACTTCCTCTTATTTGGATAGAAATGGTTGGAGCATATTTACCCATCATACATATCCTTCAATTTAATGATGAAAAGACATCCTTTCTTAAATGAGAGTTAAGGATCATTTCCTTTAATAATCCCTACCATCTGATACACTAACTCTCCTCAACTAATCCATCATTGATGTAAACTTAGGAACCCCTCAAGATCCTCACATAGTTAAGGTCGGTAAATCATTAAATCCATAAGAACTAGATGACTTTACTTCTTTCTTATCAAAATATTATGAGGACTTTTCCTAGTTATATAGTGATATGCCCGGAATTGATCCCAATATATTTGTACACAATATTGTCACATATTGAGACACTAATCCTATTAAACAAAAACTTCATAAAATGCATCCACACATAAATCTTCTTGTCAAAGAGGAGTTACAATGTATTTTATCCACTAATTTAATTATACCCATTGATTATCCACAATGGGTCTCTAACATCATCCCCATAACCAAAGCCTCACGTAAGTCACACATTTTCATAGAATTCATGGATCTTAATCTTACTTGTCTTAAATATGACTTCCATCTTCTAAATATAGATCATATTGTTAACCTAATAGCTTTGGCGATGAAATGCTCTCCCTTATGGATGGAATTTTTGGTTATAATAAAATTCTTATTGCCATAGAAAATAAACATACAACATCTTTCATTACCCCTTGGGGAGCCTTCTACTATCATGTCATGCCATTCGGTTTTAAAAATTTAGGATTTATTTATCAAGCATGCCATGACCTACATTTTTCATGATCTCATTCACAAAATAGTCAAAGATTACATTGACAACCTTTAGGAAAGTCCAAACAATGCAAAGATCATCTTACCATCCTCAAATCAATATTTACTCATCTCATTCAATATTGTCTTCGTCTTAATCTGTAAAATGTGTTTTTCAATGTCCTCACAATAAATGTTTTTAGGATTCATCATATCTATTCGAGGTATAAGTTGACCTAGAAAAGGTTAAAGACATCATTAAAATTCCTCCTCCATCTAAACTTACACAATTGCGAAGCCTTCAAGGTAAAATATAGGCCATTCGACATTTTATATCACAAATTTCTAATCATTTCCAGCCATTTCATCATCTTCTCTACAAGGACATAAAATTTCATTGAGATTTTTATTGTCATAAAGCCTTCAACGAGATTAAAAATATCTCCTATCATCACTTGGGATTACTCCACCTTGTGAGGGGGAACAATTTTTCTATACATATCTACTTGAGCACACTCTAAGAGCCATGCTTTCTCACCGTGATAGTCGGGGTCATGAATAAGTTGTATAATATATCAGCCATACACTTCATGAATATGAAACTCGTGACAATCGAAGTTGAAAAACTATGTTGTGATTTGTACTTCGTTTTTCTAAGTTACGACATTATCTTCTTAATCAAGAAACTTATGTTGTCACTAGCTTCAATCCACTCAAGACCGTACACTCTAAACCATATCATAGTGATCGTGTTACCGATGGATTATTCTTATGACCAAATTTGACCTCGAGTTCATATAACAAAAATCTATTAAGGGCCGGGGCATTGCGAGACCATCTTGTTGATGCTTCTTTTCCCGATAATCAAATTCCTCACGAATACTTTCCATATAAATCCATCAACAAAGTCAATGAATATGAATTCATCCTTGTCAAAATGAATCTCTTCTTAGATGGATCAAAGTGTTAGCAAGGGGAGGAGCCGGTGTTGTCATTATACCTTCTTGGGGAATTCCTATTCCATTATCATTAAAAATTAACTTCAAATGTACTAATAACAGTGAAAAATATGAAGCTTTAATCATGGGCATTATGATCGCAATTATCCTAGGTGTTCACATCTTAGAAATATATGGAGATTCACAACTCATCATTAGTCAAGTTAAATGAGAATATAAATTTTAAAATTAAATATTGTAAAAATGAAAAGCCAACGTTGACTTTCTCCTCGCTTCTTTTGATCACTACACTATGGAAACCATCCCATGATCCTGTAACAAATTTTCAGATATAATGGCCTCTTTAGGAGCCCTCATTCCATTAGAAACAAAAGAATCAAAAGATAACACTAAATTATTTGTCAAAGATTCAAATATTAGATTATCCATCACATCAAAATGACCTTCGTATGATCAAGGCCATTGAAAATGATCCAAATGATTTTTCATATAATTAAATTTACAACTATGTTTCCAAATATAAAATCCCATCTAGCTTATCATGTAATGCTAAAATATTATTTCTTCAATGTGTTACCCAATTTTTTAGCATAAGTGGTATCCTTTACAAATTTAGTTTTGATAGCCTTTTTTAAGGTACCTTAAATCACATGAGTCAACCAAAACAATTGAATAATTTCATGATCGATTTTGTGGAGGACATTTTAATGGAAATCCATCACCAAACGTTTCATACTATTAGGGTACTACGGCCTACAATCACCAAGGATTGTTGTGTGTATGTCAATAAATGTGTTGATTTTCAACTTCATTAAAATATCATTCATGTCCCTAGTCAAGAGTTACAACCTACTCGTGGATTTATGGCCTTTCTCTTATTGGGGTTGGACCTCATGAGTACTATCAATCCTAAATCATCTCAACATCATCATTCAATTATTACATCTACTTGAATATTTCAATAAATGGGTTGAGGCCATTCCTTTAACCTTGACTAAATCATGACCTATTATAAACTTCATATATCAATACATTATATTCTGTTTCGACATCCCACATAAACATATCATAGAAAAAATGGAAAATCGTTTAAAAATAAATAATTTAAGAAGGTTTGTGATACTTTTAACATCAAGCTTAGATTTTCATCACCATATTATCCCCAAGAAAATGGATAAGATGAATTCTCTAATAAAACACATAATAAAATAATTATGAAAATAATAAATGATGTGGGTTGGAATTAACATCTCCAAATATCATTTTATCTATGGGATTATCAAACCATCATCTGTTTAGATACATGAGCTACGCCCTATTCAATTTTTTATGGTTCTGAATCTGTCTTACCTCTTGAAGTTCAAATTCCATCACTTCATGTATCACTTAAATACTTTATCTTTGATGAAGAATATCAACAAGAGCTTCTAGCACACCTTAAACTATTATATGAAAAACATCTAAAGGCCCTTGAACATCATCATGTTTATCAGGAATGCATTAAATGAGCATACAATAAACATATGACATAATGTGACTTTGAAATTGGTTATTTTGTGGTTAAATAAATTCAAAATTTCATTAAATTAGAATGGAGTAAACATGGGAAATTTTCCCTAATTGCATCAGTCCATACTTCATCACTCATTAGTATGGTTCAAGAGCATATCATCTTGCTTCTCTTGATGGTGAACCTAAAAAGGAACCTTTGAATACCTTGCACTTATAGCCTTTTTATTGGTGAATGATTGATCATGATGAAAATAGTTACATTTAAAATATTCTCACTCCATCAAATCATCCATCTTGTCATAGTAATGATTTGGAAGCATGGGGTTATCCTTCATTATACTAGATACACCTTAAATATGAGAACCATGGCTCTGTTCATCGCATCTTTTGTTATAGACAATTTCATCCTTTGTAGGAACCCATTTAAATCATTTCACCCATCTACCCTATATTAATTAAAATACATGACATGGGGCATCTTTTTGTAGGTCATATACGAATATTTTCCCATCCTCACAACATTTTATTAGGGTCTTCCCTCAACTCAAAAATCTATGTATAAAAATAAATTTATTTATCTCAAGTCAAAATATAATATACTTTGATCTCTCCAAGGACAACTATTCAAAATATTAAATCATCCTCAAAAATATTAAAATTAGATTGATCCCTCAAAGGATAGCTACCAGTCAAAATCATAAATTAATCCCTCAAAGGAAGATTATCTTGTAAAAGTCAAAAATAAAAAATGTAGACCATACCCTTGAAGGATGGCTACGCATGTAAAAGGCTTCTTGCATTAATCAACCTTTAAAACAAATACATTAATACCAAAATCATCTCGGAAAGCTTCCTACATTGATCAACTTTCCCATTATGGAAAAATTCCCACATTGATCAGTTTGCATCTTAAATAAAAAATGTAAAGCTGGGGTATTTCTCTATGAGCTCATTGAAAAGGAGAACCATTCTTGCATTGACCTACCCTTTTCATTTCTTCTCAAGGTACATTTAACTAATCCCACATCTTATTAATACTATGTATAACTACTTATTGATACCCTCATTTAGCTATTACTAAGGTTACAAGTGCAAGTGCTTCCAAGCTTTCAAAACCCATAATGTATATACCAAATCCATAATAAGGCAATCATTTAATTTTTATTGTATTTTATTTAGTCATATTTTTGATACAATTCATTTTGAGATCACATTTTGAGTCATTTGATTAATTAAAGCATTCAACCACTTTCAATGACATTCTTTCAAACATTTTTAACATTACCTCTAACATTTCTATCTCGCATTAATACATTCAAATTAAAAAACATGTAATATACATAAAAAAACATCAACACATTAAAATCAAGGAAAAAAACATAGGTGAAATACCTCATCATAATCATCATATATAATTCAAGTCCATATACATCATGATCACCATAAAAATATATGTTGGCTAGATTTTCTGCCTAGTTAAAAACCTAGGCAATAATAAGATAAATCTCCCTCATTTACCGGAAAGGCTCCCATGTAAGATGTTTATCAATCTAGTAAGTATTAATCCAAATAAATATTTATAGAGGGTTTCAATTTGTTTACAAATTTCATGAACCATAGCTTAGAAATTTTGCAAAAGTAAGAAGATGTTTATAATGTATTTGCAAAAGGGGGAATAACAAAATTTGGGAATTAAGAAAAGAAGATATGTAATTCAACCAATAGTTTACATAGTTGGTCTCATACACATAGATTAAATAAATAAGTATATCTCACAATATTCAAAAGTAAAGGAAAGGAAAAGATTCTAATTTAAATCTTATATAACAAAATTTTATCTAAAGATCCACACAAAAGTAAGAAGCAAATGCATTGTGGACACAAATTTCTCTGAAAATCTGCCTTTATTCAATTCCTCATCTTTTATAGAAATGACATCAAGGGCTACAAAAAAAGTATGGAACTAAAGAATGTTGATTAAAATTTTTTTATCCTCTACCCCATAGCTCTTCCTCTATTTATAATGTATCGAGGGTAACTACAAATTGGAAAACAATAATTGAACTCACACATGCGGAAACTAAAAAGGAAACAACTAAAAATATTTCCCTTGGAATTCCTCTCTACGTGACATACATCTTAAGAATAAATTAAATTTTTGCATGTTTACCACCTATTATTAATTAAAGGAATTTTTCAAATAACTTAAAGTAATGGCTTTCAACAAATTAATTTAGTTTTAAAATTTTGTCTGAGAAAATAAGAAAGAAGAGAGGAAAGAGAAGGAGAAATAAAATATGCTAGCTACTATACTCCATGATTCCCTTTGTTCTGATATTGAATGTACCTATAACACATGTGATTCAGTATATTCCCATCCGCTTCAGCAATAACATCTTTCTCGGTCTTGAACCCCAATAATCTCCTAGATAGAGTATCGATTCTCACCTTCACTTTATCAAAACTAGGCCCAAACCCTTTGATATCTCGGATGAAGTCTCATTAGTTTATCAATCAAATATAATGTGAAAGGTATGAAAACTTCTTCAATATTCTTCTGACAACTAAAATAAATTCCTTAAGAGTAGTAGGTCACTTATGAGAAATATATCTCGTATAGTAATGAATACATCAACCTCCTTTGTTGTAGTGAAAGCAACTATGTTCTCTAGTACTTATCTTATCTTGACTTCCAATAATTTCATTCCTTTTATCATAATCTTGAGAATATCAAGGAAAGGAACTACTATCTCAAAATTCATGTCCTTTTCTATCAATACATCGGTACAATCTTCTCTATAATTAATACATTCTCCTACAATGCATTTATCTTAGCCAAGGTATCCATGTGGCTCTCTGTAACTATATTCTCATCTTCTATACCTGTCATTAGTTACTTTAGCTGAGATAATTCCATGTGCATATCCTCCAGGATAGCTGGTACTTCCTCAAATTTCTCTAAATCTTGGTGGATGATCTTCTCTTTCCATTTAGCAATAGTTTTAACCCGATTTCCATAATCTTCAATCTCTTTAATAAAATGGCTATTCACCTACTCTTGTACTAATATTGGTTGATAGGAAGGTCTGAAACCTTAGTGATGATCTCACATAACTGAGAGATCTGCATCTGAAGTTTGTCTTTCTATGCCTTCTCCTTGTCAAGTTTGAGGAATAAAACATCTATCGTTAATACGTGTATCCTTCTTTATTCCTTCCGTGGTGATTTTCCCCAATGAAACTTTGGTTACCAATATGTCTGTAGCCGTTAGCTCTCCCTTCTACTTCCCTTCAGATTGAACTGATAACTCAATGAACTTCTACCTTGATTCTTCAATAACCAACCTTGAAGTTACTTTAGCAACTTTAGGTCATCTATATTTTACACGTAAACTCATGAGTGGCTTTAAATCCTGCTCTTACAAGTTGATCTCTTCTATAGCTTCTAGGATTGTTTACAAATCCAACCAAGATGAGAAATTACTCTTCAGGGAATGATAAGATTCTTCATGTATCACCATCTCATGCTTGGGATCTCGTTGCATCCAAATTCACCACCGTATTATAACTACATTCTCTGTGTCATCCAAAGATAATGCCCTCTCAAACTCCACCATCTGTGCTTTCAACTTTTCTATAGTGAAAGGTGAAGAAATGGGTGGCTGAGGAATAAATATGAATGATGCTATATTTAATGGTGGGATGACTATGTCTTCCTGAGGCACAAGAATTTTTGAAGTGTTGTGAGTTGACGCAAGAGAAGCTTCATCTGAAAGGAACACTTGTATAATGGATGTAGACTTTCCTTTTTCCAATGCATGATACTTTTTGTGTACCTTGATCTTCTTTGGTCTTCTCGCTACTCTCACCCTCATGATTTCTTTTTTTGGATCCCCTGTATCGAAACTCCCTGTGATATGGTTCATAAAATCCTCATCCAAATAATATCCTTTCGTTAACAACCAATTTGAGATGTTAACCAAGACTGCGGAAGATCTCTCCTCAATTGTCTAACCACCACCCACACTGGCTTAAATATCAGCTCTATCTCCTCCCATTTTATGATATGTGTCAAGTACCACATGCCCATCATTTGAAATATTTGTAGGTATCCTTGCCAAACCAAATTTAGAAACCTGTTGAGCTGATAATCTACTGAAATCTCTCTTTCTAACTTTGTATTCACACCTACACTTCATCTAAAAGTCATCCAATGAAGGCATATGTGATTATTCATGGGATAATATCTTATTCACTATCCTATATGGATCAAATTTCATTCTATCTAGGAAGAACTCATGCTCATAGCAAGAATATATTCTTCTTCGACTCCTCTAGATTTGTAGATGCTATGGAAACTATAATGGCTTACTGTGAATGGGAAGATAATTTTAGATCTATGCCATTTTGAATGTAAGTCTTGCAACTCTATGAGTTACCTTCATAACTCCATGATAATCCACTTATCATTTGGGTACTTCAAGATCTTTCTGGTTCTCTGAGAAACCAATGATCCTAAGATAGTTGAATTGAAAACTGAATGAAGATACATCCATATTAGGAGACAACTTCCCAAGCTTCCTTTCTCACTCCATTATCCCTCACATCACTTTTTAGCTTTAAAATGAATCCATATAAGAATGAATCATTCATTTATTTGTAATCCTTGTAGTATTCAAGAATCGTCAACTGTGGGAAGAACTCATAAATATGATCCTTTGAAAGTATGCCTCGTCTATCCAATTAGGAGAATATCCTCTGTGAGGCTACAACATACACAAGGTATGAAGTCATTTTGAAATTGAAGGACCACCTCACACTTCTGAGCTAATCATTGATGTATTTTCTAATGATATTTTCCGGATTATTTATTGAATCATCTCTGTTGATTTTGATTATTCTTACAAAGGCATATATCCATGAGTGGAAGTTACTGGAATTACCTTCCCCATTTATCCTCCAAAGAAACAAAGTCATATCATCAAATTCCTACACAAAACTTGACCGTAAAAGATTCCTTGGAATTTCTAAGGTGCTCTAGGTTTGTTCATATATCTACTGTTCATTATACCCATGCACTATGATTTATTCTTTTCCCATCTATCACAAGCTTAATGCACTCAAATTACAATTACCATGGGAGGTGCCCTAATCTTGAGGAAATAATTAATGAATTGTGCATCCAAGCCGATTGGTGTCTTTTTCATTGCATCTCGTATTGTCCTATAAAGAGGATGATAAAACCTTGCACATTCTGAATAAAATCAGGCAAATGGGTTATAGCCGGAAATGTTGCATCTTGTATAATTCCATTGCTTCTCATTTCCACATAAAATATTACCTACCAATGGCTTTGGATCTGTCAATGAAATTAGTGATACATTCGGGCCTTATGTCTCAGTATCATTAATCTCAAAGCAAGCCTAAAAATATGCATGATTCTATTGAACCCTCTTTTTCTTCATGCTTCATTATTCTGAAACAACGTTCGTATAAGATATTTTTCATTTATTTTTATAGAAGACCTTGCAATTGAATCAAATCATGCGAACTTGCAATTCCTTGTGATTATCAAGATATATTCAATGTATCTCGACATTGAATTTTCCTTATTTTCACCTATATGAGCACCAATGAAGTATACATGCAAATGATTCAAACAAACATGGAATCCATGGCATGAATGCTTGATTCCTTCACTAAAATCTGATTATAAAGCTCTACCCCAAATTTTTAGATTTTCCTTACATTCAAGAAAACTAAAAACATTATTATATTCACTTGTGCACTCACATCAACATGTAGATAGAAAAAATAATTAAAGGAAAGCACTTCCAACCTTAGCGGCCAAAATCGAATGCTTCCTAGTAATTAAAAATATTTTTAATGCTCACAACTTCAACCTTGGGTGTCAAAATCTTCAAGGGCGGTATGCTCCACCTAAGAGATTTAATTGTTCTATACTTATGGCATTCACTTCTTATATAGACAACTTTATGCTATTTTTACTAACTACTTCCTCTTATTTTTAGAAATTTCTAATAATAAATTGTGATTTTTCTCCTTATTTGGGTGCCCATTTTTTCCTAATTTAGCTTGCTTTTGCTTGCGATTCTTTCCTTTATTTTTAGCAATCTTATTTTTCTTATTTTTATCTTTCTTATTTTATTTGACTTTCTTCCTATCTTTGGTGTCAATATTTGATAGAAATAATTAAAATAAATACCTCGTAAAGCATGTAGCCATTTTAGACAACAAAATTGGGTCACACTCCCTTGCCCCCCATTGAATAACCAACTCAAACATATTTACCTAACAGTGGCCCCTTCCACCCCACATTAATATTAATTTAATTAACTTAATTAATTTAATACCATTCCTCACAACATGCATTAATTAATTATTTTAATTAAGCTAAATTTCCACCTCACCCTCCACCTCACCTTAGACCTATTCTTGGCATGTTTCCATAGCTAACTAAGACATGATATTACTTGCATTCGATCTAACCCTAAAAGCACATGCCTAAGATTTCTCTAACCACATTCCAACTCATTAGAATGGAAGCTTCCATTCGATCCGTGAGAATAGACCAACCTAACCCAAGAAATCAAAAAGATCTACCATTTTGAGTAATCATAGGGAATCCCACCTTAACCAACACCGGTCATCCCTACACCGACGCGTCGATAAACCAAAAACCATCATTGGTTACCATTTATTCACCTTATTAACCTTGTTTTTTGGTTGGCACATTCTCGAGATCAAGGGGTAAGAAGGAAACTACATGCAAGTAGAACCAGAGTAATTTTCACACACCTAGACATCCATAGCCACTATTACAGGATCCAGAGTTATTGCACTCATAAAAGAATTCTAGGAAGCACTACTGTGGCACCAAACACCATCCTTCTAATCAACTACCATCACCATTCAGCCATCAAATCGTATCATAGTAAGTATACCTTCTACCAACATAGTCCATTTTAGTATAATAGCCTTTGTTACTTCATTATTAGTTTATACTTTGCATGTCCATTTCCCATCTCCTACTAACTTGCAGATTCAGCCATTTCTCTACCCACACCACCAAATCACCCATTATCACCTCGTTACGTACCTCTAAGTATACCCGATACTTTCACATACGTCTCCATCCACCCTTCCATCTTTGTTTGATTCCACTTCAATCCCCACAATCATATCATATTAAGTTCCTTTCTACCTAAGCTGTCACCGAGTGTTGGTTACCCATGACCGCTATCGGTCTCTCCTAAACCATCACCGGTTATACTAGACCAACGTCGATCTCTGTGTTTTACACCTTTACCAATAACAGAGCCAACCTACCTTCCATCAAGTGACCCAAACAACCCAGAACCTAACTCTGACTAGTTCCAACACCTTGACACCTACCTACCCTTCAGATCTGACTATATCCTAGCCTATTATATTATATTTTCTTATTTTGATTGAATGAGATACCTAAATCATATCAAATATAGTAGGATTTTATTTATTTCTCACATTAATTTGATTTAAACAATGGATTGACAACTATCTAGGGACTATGACACTTCACGGATCCAGCACACGCTAGGCATTCCACTATCATATATTATTTAACCCTTCTTTGGTGGTATTTTTGTATTTCAAGTAGTTCCTCATAGTGAAATGAAATCTCTCACAATCGGCATTAGATCAAGAAGTCGAATGCGTGCAAACAATTATCTACCAACCAACATAAATTGGTATTCCTCCTCATCCCTTACCCTCATCTGTTTCATCTCAATAACGTAAAGAAAATGGTGAAACATCTTTCTAATCCTATGATCATGTGATCAATGATAGGCATTCCTGGTAAGATGTTGTTTAAGAAATATTTTTATATTTCAATTTTATGCGATTTGGTAAGACATAGAGAGAGAGAGAGAGAATGTGCTTTTTACGATTCTTTATGTCAACCATCGGTTGGGCATGAATTCCAACATATAGGTTGCCCTCATTTTAATGTGAGCTAGATGTAGCAAATCGAGAATGTCATACAACCAATTTTAAGCCCAAATCAAAAATTATGTTTGATGAAGAAAATGATGAATAAGAGAGGGTATGCTCTTTCACTAGATGCAAAAAGAAAGAAAGAAGAATGATTCCTTTTAAATGCACCAAGAGGAATGTTTATTTTAGATAAATTAGAAAGAAGAGAGGATTACCAAAGAAGAAGATTAATGTGTAAGCATTTTAAAGGGAAAAAAACACAACTTTTTCCTAGGAATGAGGAAAATGCAATAGAACCCGTGATGTGTCCCATCCGGTGTGCCAAGAGCACATCGATCACCTCCTCATCACGAACCTCTAATATACTAAAGTGACCCACAAAACTTCTACCATCACCCATAACGTTCTTACCATCCATACCTCCACTACCGTTCATAAACTCTTTACTACTCATGACACTTTCTTCTCTTTCACTCACACCTTCTACCCAACCTCTACCACTCATCTCCACAACACCACAGTTACCCCCATGGGTCACCTGTCCTCTTTCACCATCTAAATTTCCCTCCGCATCTCATACACCCATGTCACCTTTTCAAAAAAGGGACAACCTAAAGCTAAAAATCCATTACCCTCCAATAAGGTAGTTAAACTAACCAAACCTTCCATTACTAGCTCTTCTACCATTCCTATAAAGCCTCTTCCTCCACAATTATTGTACCTTACCTACACCTGGACCCACATTCACCTCCCATTGTGATCCAATACTAGGATCTGATGCCAAAATCTTAACTAATCTCCTCAAAAATTCTGTCATCAGATTACCACCTCTTAGACCTTATAACCCACTCAAACCCAAACCAAAAGGGTTTGACGAAACTAAATTTTTTTCCTACCATCGTATGCTAGGACATGATGTAGAGAACTGGAAGGCTTTAAAAACTACCCTTGTCCAATTATATCCTCTCAAAGAAAATTTTAACAATGACGATCTTCTTGATGAGGAACCCATCTCACCCCCACAAATTTCCCAATATATTCTTCCATTATCTACTCATTGATCAATATCTGCACCCCCGTAACTCTTTGATCCACCCCCAAGATTTGAGATCAACATAATCAACATTGCCACCCATGCCCAAAAAGATAAATGAAAGGAAAAGGAAATCGGCCCATCAACCAACCCCATGTACCCAATATACCATCCACACCCATACCTAAAGTCACCATTTAAGGCCCTACATATCCTATTTCGATGGGGTCATACATCGCAAATGCTTAAACAAAATCACCAATCCCCCCTCAAAATTTTCTTATATGACCTCATCTAAACCTTTGAGTCACATTGTCAAGCCCTCATGAAGGTATTTCAATATATTGAGGTCTTACCAAACAACCCCACACATGTGGCCTCCATCATTACCTCCCACCACGTAGCCTCTCTCACTAGGGAATTGCCTTCCACTATGCTCCCACCTACTTGCTAAGTAGCCATCCTCATCTTTTCAAATGAAGAGATCACTCCCTTCCATTCTCGATGACCCCGAACCTACTCTTTTCATCTCCTTCTTTATCAATAATATACACATATGACATGTTATGATCAATGGTGGTGCTAGTATTAACATCATATCCTCTCATGCATATCAAAAACTGTGAATACCTGCTAATTACATGAATGGTAACCCAGTTTATGCTGTGATCCTTCAATGATGGCATGACTTCTACCCTAGGTACTATCATTCTACATGTCTGCGTGGGTCCCCGTCTTGTCTGAGACTTTTCTATGTCCTAAAAGGGAGATGCAGTATAATCTGTTGCTTGTCGCCTTCAATCCGCACCATGGGTTGTGTCACTTTGACTTTACACTGTTGCCTCAAATTTTGACACGAGGGACATAATTACACCATCCCTGCTGACCCATCACCTTTCAAGACCTATACCATGTTATACTACGCTAATGATGTGCTTGTACTAGTCAAGGCATCTGCCACTATCCCTACTTAACCTCCACCTACTAGCCCACCCACAAATGCTATCACCTCTCCCGAACATGACCTTGCTATCCCTTCCCTACTATGGCCTCTACCATGACTCCCTTATTTCCACATCATTAGGTGAGTTCGTCTATCCTCACTACTCATATAATGACTACAGATCCCTTAAAAGGTGTTTTTCAATGCCTCACTCGGGGGAATACCACCTATACAATATCAAAACCTTCCTCACCCCGCAAGAGTATGGGAACCTACATCAACACCCCAGTTATGACATCCACATCGGTGACATTTTTCCTTATGGCCCTCCCCACCTTCGCACTAATCTAATGTATGGGGGACTTGATATGGCCACCTATAAACCTGAACCTCCATCCCCAACCTAAAAATTTTAATCCAACCTACACTCCCTCACTAACCACCGCTTCTCTCACACTTTCCTCCATCGGTGCACATGGAAAGGATTTGGCTTTAGATTTTATGAACAGGGGCCACCATATGGTCATTTTGTGTACCTCTTGTAAACACAATGACCGTAGTGGCATTGGTTTTGATGCACCGCTTCATAAGAAGGTTCATGTTGAACTCATCCAGGATGGAAAATATTCCACACCTCATTCACGCACATTACCATCTTCTCCCACATAGTCCATAGATCTCGAATCTATTCCTTCTAACAATTTTTTTTTCATAAACACCCTTTCCCCGGGACCTCGACCTATCAACATGATGGCGAGGCTCCCTCTTCTCTCCCATTGTTGTATCCTCACATAATCGATGACGATTAGCCTTCTATTAATGCCATTCAATGTTAGGATGATGAATCCATCCTCACTTACCTTGGTGCAAAAGATTCTTATATTCATCGATCGTTACCTTCTGAGATGCAAACCATGTTGAATGAATCAACCATCAAAATCAACATTAACACTCAAGACAACCCACATATTCTAAAGATAGGCCAATCCTTAAATGCTATTGAATAGGAAGCTTTTAGTTCTTTTCTTTGTGACCATAGCAATGCTTTTTCCTGGTCATATGCCAATATGCCCAGATGTCAACCTAAAAATCATGGTCCATAATATCTTAACCATTCCTTATGTGAAATCCATCAAACAAAAGCTGCGGAAAATGAATCCTCTCATTGATCTTCGGACAAAGAAGAGCTTCAATGTCTTCTCTCGCTTTCCTTCATCTTATCCATTGACTATCCACAATGGATTTATAACATTGTTCCTATCACAAAGGTGACAGGGGGAATCTGCATTTGCACACACTTCTATGACCTCAACTCCGGCTTGTCCTAAAGATGATTTTTGCCTACTAGGCATTGATCAACTAGTTGATCTCACCACCGCCATGAAATGATATCACTCATGGATGGTTTATTAGGCTACAATCAAATCTTACTAGTTCCAAAAGATCAACACAAGACTGCCTTCATCACCCCTTGGGGGACTTTCTATTATCGAGTCATGCCTTTTGGTCTTAAAAATTCTGGTGCTACATATCAGCGAGCCATGACTTACATATTCCATAACATTATGCATCACATATTAGAAGATTACTTAGATGATCTGCTTTCCAAATCAAAACATTGAATAGAACACCTTCCTATCCTTAAAGTCATCTTTGACTGTCTCATGAAGTATTGTGTGCATCTTCAACCACAGAAGTGTGTCTTTGTAGTACTTTCCAGAAAACTCCTGGGTTTCATCATTTCTTTGCATGGCATAGAATATTATCCTACTAAATTCAAGGCTATTCTAGAAATTCCTCCACCTACTAATCTCCAGCAACTTTAAATCCTACAAGGAAGTTACAATCTATTCATCATTTTATCTCGCAGCTTTCCAACCACTATCAACCATTCCATCATCTGCTCAAGAAAGACGTGTCATTCAAATGGGATGATGAATGTCATAAGGCCTTCGAAGCCTTAAAACAATACCTCCTTCAACCACCAAGTGCTCATTCCTCCTAAGGATGACTAACCCTTTTACCTATATATTTCCGCCACTAATCATTCTTTAGATGCCATTCTTTCTCATCGCGATGACCAACACCGAGAAAACAATTTTTACATAAGCCATACCCTACTAGACTACAAAACTAGATATACTCACACCAAAAAAATTCTTATCCTTAGTTTTCGTAAGCACCAAACTCCAAAATTACCTACTCAATCCCAAAACCTTTGTCATTACTAATACTAACCTATTACACTATATGTATTTCAAACCCTATCAAAATCAATGTGCCGCACGTTGGATTATGATTTTGCCATCTGAACCTTGAATTCATTCATCAAAAGTACATCAAGGTCTAGGCTATCACTAACCAACTAGCTGATGCACCTATTTCTGGGAATCAACCATCTAACTTCAACTTCCCGGATGAATCCATAACTACCCTTTCCTTGGATGAACCCACTTACCAATTGACACTCTTATTCGATGGCTCCAAGTGTTAGCGTGGGGGGGGCTGGTGTTATCCTCATTCCTCTTGATGGTGAACTTATGCCTTTGTCTTTCAAACTTGATTTTGATTGTACCAACAATATTTCGAATATAAAGAACTTGTATTGGGTCTCCGGGCTACTTATGCCTAAGGTGTTAAGTCAATCAATATCTTTGGTGATTCTTAGGTGGTCATAAAACAAGTCAATGGTATATACCTATGTCATAATGAGATACTTCAAAAGTATAAACATCACATAGACATACGTTTGACCACCTTTGACCATTACGCACTTCAAACCACCCCACGATCTACTAATAAATTTGTAGATACCATGGCTCACTTGGCTTCTCGGATACTTGCTTCACCTACGACTCTAGAATCTTTGTCACAACACAAAGGCTATAATCACCCTCTTATTTACCTCGCGAAGTTTACTCCATCGACTTGTTGTCCCCTGAACCGTGTGACCTTTCGTATAAGAAATATTCAGGCTATCTTTCCCTTTCCATTCTACCCACTGATCTCACTCATAATGGACAACGTTCCATTCTTAAAAGTGTCTCTTAATATGTCCTCATGGGTGGTATTATTTACAAGCGTGGATTCGACAACATTCTCTTACGATGCCTTACAAGCTCAAAACTCCCTAAACCATTAAGGAATTCCACAATGGAATTTTTGGACGTCACTTTAGTGGTTTAGTTGTCGCATGAAACGCGTATTCTTTACCTAGGCTATTATTGGCCAACCCTAAACCTCAATTTGTGAGAGTATATCAAACATTTCGTGAAATGCCACCAACATGGTAATCTCCATCACACACCTAGTCATGCCTTGCAGGTCACATGAGACCTTTTTCCTTTCTCTCAATTGATTTTAGACTTGTTGGTGAGATCAACCCCCATTCTTCACAATGTCACTAATGGATCGTAACCACTCTGAATATTATGCTAAATGGGTAGAGGCTATTACCTAATTTCTAAAAAAGTCGAGAAGATATGTGATCTCAAATCAACCATCACATCATTTGTTGTTTTGGTGTTCCTCACCGTCTCATCACCGATAATGGGAAGTAATTAAAAACAAAACCCTACAACAACTTTGGGATGCTTTTAGCATTCAACTCAATTTATCGTCACCTCATTACCCACAAACCAATGGCCAAGCCGAATCAACCAATAAAACCTCAAACACAATTCTTATGAAAGTAGTCAATGATCTTTGGAAAATATTAGCATACACACATTTCTTTCACCTTGTGGACCTATCACGCTAGTATTCACACTTTGACTTTCTTTGTAACCCCCTTTTCTTTGATTTATAGTACCGAGGTTGTCATACCTCTCGAAGTCCGATTCCATCTCTCTGCATCTCACTACAAGACATGCTCAATGAAGATGACTTTCACCAAGGTTGTTTGGAACAACTTGAGTTGTTAGATGAACATCATCTTAATGCTCTTGACCATTTCCAAATCTACTAAAAATGTATCAAACATTCCTATGAAAAACGTGTTCACGAATTAAATTTTCAAGTCGCTGACCTCTTCTTAAAGGAAAATCAACATGTAACCAAAGAGGAGAAAAGTAAACGAGGAAAATTTATTAATAATTGGCTCAGACCCTTTATCATTACCCATTCCTATGGATCGTGTGCTATCGTTTCTCTTCACTCGAAGGTAAACCCAAACCTGAGCCCCTTAATGGCTTGCATCTTTGACCATTTTATTATTGACATCAAGTTCTATACCACTTTCTATTAGTTGATTTCTCATCCCTTGAGAGTTTTTCACCTTTCATATTACTGATTTTGAGGATCCACGGCTCAAAAATAATCATGTGATTCTCATCACCTTTTAGACTTATCTTCATATGAGTACCATGGCTCTACTCATAGCATGATTTTCATGGATAATTTTCATCTTCAAGATGGAATCCCATGGTCATTCATCACTCAAAACCACTTCTTCCATAGTTAATATCTATGTGCTATGGTCTTATATTCTAAACAAGAACTTAATCTTCCTCTATAGTGTTTTCCATGACTTAAATGTCCAAAAACAAAAAGGGATACAACTCCTTGAGTCAAACTTTCAGAAAAGGAAGACTCCCTCAAAAGGGACATCTTCACTCTAAATTCCACCACTATAAATAGACTTCTCCCTTTAAGGACAACTATATCAGGTTATTTCACAAATCCAATAAACATATCCGGAAGCTTCATGCATCGATCCGATTCACGAAGACCTCGAGGAGATAATATACTCATCCCATATAGAATTCCCACCTTGATTAGTCTATTAAAAAAATAAAAAACAAACAAATAAGGAAAAAGATAAATTTTTCATCATGGACTTGCCTTTTTTGGATTTTGGGTTTCTTGTTCAGAAAAACATGTTGTCATACACTAAGTTACGCTAAACCACCCATTCTCACCTGCTTGCCCTTTTTAGCCTAATTTCCTCTTTACTCAAGTGACTTACCATAAATGTGACATTTTGTAATTATACAACTTCCTTCACCCTTAGAATTGTCCATTATGCAATACCTTTAGGGTCTTATTTTCATAAGCCCCTGTTAGGTATGGTTGACTCATTAGGGTTCTTATCAAATTAAGTGGCTCTTTTACCACCTCTTACCATTCACCTTCCTCATTACTTATTCATTATCATATATAGGACCAGATCCTCGACACCTATATTTAAAAATCACTCAACCATTCCTATGACCTAAACTCAATCATGCCTATAACCTATATTCAACCATGCCTCACACCTACCAACCCATTCCTCTACTTTATCATAATCTTCCCTAGCTTATGGGAGAACTATATCGGCCTAAGATTCCTTTTCGTTGGGTCTATGTAGGCAACACTTTGAGGGCATGGGTCCCTTGGAAATTATCTTGTCCACTCTTTAACCTAACCAATTCCCACTTTCCCTTTCCTATTCACATTCTACCCTAGTTAGTTTCCATTTTATATCAATAACTGGAAATTAAACCAAACAAGCATCAAATAATACACATCTTATTACATCATCAAATTATTCATTTATCATTTTCACATTTCCACTATAGTACATATTTGGAAATTAAAACCATAACCTATATATACATCACCATTTTCCCCCATGTTACCTACAACTTGGACATTACCTCATGCCTAAACCAACTTGACTCGATCGTGCCTAAACCAACATAAATCAATCATACCTAAACCAAATTGACTCCATCATGCTTATGACCTAACTTAACCATGCCTATGACCTGACTCCACCATGCCTAAACATAACCTTAATCTATCATGCCTATAACCTAACTCAATCATGCCTATAACCTGACTCAACCATGTCTAAACATCACCTAACTCCACCATGCCTACCACACCTATTGTTTATACATCTATACATAACAATCAAATTTTTCCATCACAAGTACATCACCAACCAATCATCCATCTCATCATAACAATATGTGTATCCATACAATGTAAAATAATGCCAAATAATAATCATAATCACTCAAAAACTATCATATATAACCTCACCATCTTCGATCATTAGGCGTATATGATCAAAAATAATTAAAACTATCATATACATCCTCACTATCTTTGTACGCAAAGCCGGTATATATCAAAAATAAAAAAATATACAAAACAAGAGATACATATGGCTATCAGACATCACCTTACTAGATATCCTCCATATTTATCTCACTTGTCTCCTCCTCCTCCACTACCATGCGGCGTCCTGCTAGCATCTCACCACCCAACATGGGTCCTAGCCTAATCTTTGCTAGTACCTCACATGGGGCTGGCCTCCATGAACCCAGCGGCCTTGCCCTAACCCTATCTCGGGATTAATGGCCCCATGTGCTCTCCACACTATGGGTGTGTGACCTAGTCCTCTCACTCGAGGCCTGTTGTGCTCTATACTCTCCATAGGATAGGAAATCTATCCCTGCGGCCATCAGCTGATCCTGATAATACCTCACCTCACCTAAGGCATCCATAAAAATAGCTATAGGTATTGTCTATGGTAGTTCCATTAGCCTATGACCACACTCTATCTTGTGGGACCACTGTCTCTCCCCTTCTTCCTGTAAAGTGAGACCTAGCCCTTGTGCTGCATTGGTGTCATTAGCCCCTGACCCTATGCCTATATTTGGGCCTGAAGGTCCACAACCTGTGCTGGTGCAGTTTTCAACTAGGCATGAAAACCTATAACATGTACCTGGAGGATGGCTACCTATACCCCATCCCCATCTCCACCCTGTCTGGGTTCCTGTCCCTACACTACCTAGGCCTGTAGATTGGCCACATGTGCCTGCAAAGTGGCAACTTGTGCCTCTAAACCTATCAACATCCCCTGCACTATCCCTAACTATGTAGCTAGGGTCACCACCTACCACGACGGTGTCTCTACTACACTATGATGGTGGTCAAGTCCTGCTGCCTCACCTCGGTTGTGTGGCTCGGAGTTGTGTTACCCTCCATTGTCTATACCTATCTTTAACTTTGACATCATCAATCCGCCGGTCGACCACCTTCTCTTCTGCCATATAGGCCTTTGTCAACTATGGTAGAGGCATAGGCCTCTCCATGTGATCCCTCCTCTATTACGGGAACGGTGGTGGTACATCTTGTGGTAACCCAAACTTACGTCGACCATGTCAACATGTATCATATCATGCTCTCTGAATGATACCCCTCTATCCATTGGAGAAACTGTAGCTCATCTAAATCCTCGGCCATCTTCATGTATGATGGGAAGCCCACATACAGCCTCCAAATGATGTCTACCCTAGATAACACCTCTAGTATTTACTGTAGTAGGCTAAATCATGTGTATCCTGGCCCATCGATGTAGCCCACCAACGCACCCATCACTCAGTAACTAAACCGAACCATACGTGGCTCAAATGCATCTATTTGGGGCAACCCAATCGAGAACACACATAATGTGCTCAGATGCCCAATAGTGAAAGAAGAAAAGTGTAGTATAAGATGAACCTCTCGTAGTCTCCCGTAGGCCCATAACTCCTTGTATAGTTGTACCAAGTAAGCGGGTGCCAGGAAAAACAAGTCCTCTCCATCATCATATCATGAAGGACTCCCATTAGTGATTGTAGGAATCATCCGCTCTCTCCATTTGCGCAGTGCTAAACAACACGTAACCTCCATAATCAAGACCACTAGCCTCATCTCCTCAAGATAAGTCATGTACATCTCTCCATAGCTCAGGTTGGCGTTATGAAACCTCATCTCTGCCATCCCCTCTCTGAATATTGTCAACATCAACTCCTATGATGCCTCTAAAGAAATAGAATACACTTGTGCCCCTACTATCGGTAGCCAAAAATCCTATAAATGTCCTCCAAGGTGATGGTCATCTCACTTGTCAGCAAATGGAACATGTTGGTTATGGAATCCCATCTATCGATGAGAGCAACCATCAAACTCGGATCATGAGCTATACAACTATAATGTTGAATCCCAATAAAACCCACCTTGGTCACATGCCTGTACTCCTCATCGATCACATCCCCCTGAACATCTAGTAATTAGGGAGGTACCCTATCCCGTATCTATAGTTGGTCCCTCACTGCGCACTCCAATGAAACACACTATTGTCAAAACCTTCCCATACCAAACACATACTATACCCAATAAACCTTGCTGACCCTTATTGCTTATTGTACCCACTCTCCCAATTTTCCATTTCTAAACCAATCTTTTCATGCACCTTATACCTATTCCCTACTCATTACCGTTTCTAAACATATTACCCTTACCTTTATCTCTCCCTTCTATCTCTCATCCCTTACCCTTATTTTCCTAGCCTTTTCTACCTATTGATCTATTCTCCTCTAAACCCAACCAACATTGGTTCCTTATGATTGGCATCAGTCCCTTGTGGTGACATCGATTATCTACTACATAACCAATGTTGGAAGTTTCCAACCGACATCGGCTAGCCCTTGACCGGTGTTGGTCACTTTCACAAAACCGAATCCATTCAAACCAGCCCCCATTTTTTGAATGTTTTTACAAACTATACTAATCACCAATCCTAACCTACCCAAAGCTAACCTAAACCTCTCCCCACCCCTATTTACCAAACCTTGGACCTCTCCCTCATTTCAGCAATTTTACCCACAAATTTAATTATATTTCCCTACCCAAAAAACCATACCCATATCACCCTTTTCTATTTCCATATGAAGAAATGTTGAGAACCTACCTCATCCTGGTCTTGTCAGCATGGTGGCATGTCTGACCGCTTCACCGGTGGTCCACCCAAGCACTCTCCCACCTTCCCCATGCCACAATCTACTTCCACTATCTCCACCAATCATCTCACTCCACCTTATCTTGTGGACCATCTACCTCGGATCCTCTAACCAACTAAATCTCTTCAGTCAACAGGGGTCTCATCCCTTGTACCTTTTTCTCGACAATGCACAACTCATTTAGCGCTCTGTCATTTTTTTCCCACAACTCAAAATGTAAAAAAAAAATCTGTATTATATGGTTTTTTAATTTTTATACCAAATTGACATGACCGATGTTGGTTAATTCATTCCCTACCTAATCTGGTGTGAGTCATTACATAAATAGCATCGGTTTTTGTCATCTCATGTCGGGACTTTTTACCCATTTTTGACAAAAATTTACCCTTCCCACCACCTTCTTGACCTTACCCACCCTTATTAACACCTACCTCCTCACCCATCTTACCTACACCCATCCTAAATTATGTTTAGGGACCTATTGTTTTTACCCGTACCTCAGCCATACCCATACCGTGACTTATATGCCTTGACCGGAACACTTTTCGTGACCTTTGAACCCCTATGCTCACTATACCTTTGGAGCTGTTACCCATGTTGTTTTTCCTACTGATTTTACCTTGCCTATTGTCTTGTTGTTTATCTGACCAAACATTTGGTGTCTTGGAACATACCTAAACGTTCCTACACCGAACTACTACATTGTGTTTTTCCAAACCATATCCTATACCTTTGAGACCGAATCACTTGACCCTATTTGGATACACCTATCGACCTTAGCCGATGTATAATTTGAAATCTTTTCACTTTGGTATTGTCTTTGCTTTATTCATGTGCTTATGTTTGGTAGCACTACCTTCGACATTTCCCCATTTCCCTATTTTCCCAATTTTACCTTTACACCATTACTTGTTTTTACCTCCACCTACCCTACTCACACCTACTACCTAACCGTTTCTTAAGTGGATATCCTCATGTCATCAATCATTGTGTCTTGCGATGATGGTACCTATTTTTCTCAACCTAATAGCCTTACCTTGCCTATGGCCATGACCCAAATGTAAACAAACCTTGACCTTTTGACCTTTTGGATGTACCAGAACCACACCTACACATTCCTACATCTTACCTCATTGAGTTCCCAAACCATATCATTTACCTTGGATACCAAACTTCAACAACCCTTGTTTGGATGACCTTTACGACCCTAGCTAACGTACATTTGTTATGTTGAGCAGCTTAGATATCTCATGGAATTTCACAACATGTGTGTATGTATGAATGCTCTACCTAATCACCCACCCTACCTTGTAAAATTACCATACCCTCGACCATCACCTTCTTCACACCTAACCCTATTTTCTCCAAACACCCACCTCCTCATTTTATCAAACCACTCACATATTCCTTCTCTCACCTCTTTAGTTCCTAGTTTGGGGGGTTACCTTCACCCATGCTTGGGGAAACATCACCTTCACCCACACACATGGTGCAACCACATATTATTTTTGTCGGTTTAGCTTACCAATACAAGCTACTCAACAAAAGGGGAAAAATGTAGACACAAAAATTGTCACATACTCCCTTTGGCCCCCCATCGAATAACCAACTCAAACATATTTACCTAACCATGGCCCCTTCCACCCCACATTAATATTAATTTAATTAACTTAACTAAATTAATACCCTTCCTCGAACATGAATTACTTAATTATTTTATTTAAGCTAAATTTCCACCTCACCTAGACACCTCATCTAGCCACCTTACCCTATACCTAATCTTGGCATGTTTCCATAACTAACTAAGACATGATCTTACTTGCCTTAATGAGATAAGATTTGGTATAACCCTAAAAGCACATGCCTAAGATTTCTATAACCACATTCCCACTCATTATAAGGGAAGATTCTTTTTCGATCCATGGGAATAAACCAACCTAGCCCAAGAAATCAAAAAGATCTACCATTTTTAGTAAGCCTAAGGAATCCTACCTTAATTGACACCGGTCATCCCTACATCGATGTTGGTCAACACAGGAGAGTCGTTAATTACCATTTATTCACCTTAGCAACCTTGTTTTTGGGTTGGCACATTCTGAGATCAAGGGACGAGAAGGGAGCTCCATGAAAGCAAAACCATAGTATTTTTCTTGCACCTAGGCATCCACACCCGGACCAAGATAGATCCGAGGTATTGCACTCATGGAATCATTCTAGGAAGTACTATTATAGCACTAAACACCATCCTTATGATCAACTACCATCACCATTCAACCATCAAACCTATATCACATTAATTATACCTTCTACCAGCATAGTCCATTTCAATATAATAGCCTTTGTTATTTTTGTTATTATTTTATACTTTACATGTCCATTTCCCATCCCCTACAAACTTGCAGTTCAACCATTTCTCTACCCACACCACCAAATCACCCATTCTCACCTGCTACCTACATCTAACTATACATAATAATTTCATAGACCTCTCCATCCACTCTTCCATCGCTGCTTAATTCCACTTCAATCCCCATAATCAAATCTTTTTAAGTTCCTTTCTACCCGACTATATCGACCTTTGGTTACCCATGACCATTGTCGGTCTCTCCTAAACGGTCACCGATTATACTAGACCAACGCCACTCTCTGTGTTTTACACCTTTTCAAATAACAGATCCAACCTACCTTTCACCAAGTGACCCAAACAACCCGGATGCTTTGAACTCGACTAGTTCCAACACCTTAACACCTACCTACCCTTTAGATCGACTATAACCTAGCCTATTATATTATATTTTCTTATTGTTCTTGAATAAGATACCTAAATCATATCAATTATAATAGGATTTTTCTTATTTCTCGCATTAATTTGATTTAAATAGTGGATTGACAATGATCTAGGGAGTATCACACTTCCCGGATCTAGCACACCCTAGGAAGTCCACTATCATATATTATTTAACTCTTCTTTTATGGTCTTTTTTCTATTTTAGGTAGTTCCTCCTAGCCATAAGGAAGATCTCGAGTCAACATTGGATCAAGAATTTAGAACACATGCATACAACCATCAATTAACCAACATAAACATGTATTCCTCCCGAATCCTTACACTCATATGTTTTAGCTCATTAATGTACGAAAATAGTGAAACTATGCCAAAGTAGGTCACACTTTTTGGCTAGGAATTGAGGAAAAAACATAAAGGAAAGGGACTGTGAATTTTTAACCCTCTAGGAAGTCCCAAAATTCCCACTTTTCACTTAATTAGTTTTTGTTAATTGCTAACCTTCTAGGAATCCCTAAAAACTTTGAATTTCTTTGGAATTGATTTTGGTTTGGGTGAAAAACATGAGGGAAAGGAAATGAGAATTTTCAGCCTTCCATGAAGCCCCAAAATTCCCACTTTCCACTTAAATGACTTGTGCTTATTTTCCACCTTCCAAGAAGCTCAAAAATTCCCACTTTTCACTTAAATGACTTGTGTGAATTCATCACCTTCCAAGAAGCCCCAAAAAGTGTGACTTACATGGGTGAATAAAATCTCTTTTGTGTGAAAATCATGAAGGAAAGGAAGTGTGGAAATTCACCCTTCTAGGAAGCCCCAAAATTTCCACTTTTCACTTATGTGATTCAAATTTCATTGTGGGAAAAAACAACCTGCCATGAATCCTCCAAATCTCCACCTTCTAGGTAGCTCTAAAATTTCCACTTTTCACTTAAATGACTTATACGAATTTATCACCTTCCAAGTAGCCCCAAAATTCTCACTTTCCACTTAAATGACTTGTGTGAATTTCTAACCTTCTCGGAAGCTTCAAAAAATTGACTAGAATGAAAAGATCACTCTTCCCAAAAATGCAACTTTTTTCCTTCCTTCTTTGTCAAAAAATGACACTCCATTACTAACTTTTACCTTTTTCTCGAGGCTATCGATGACTTCATAAAACTAGAGGAAATATAATCTGGTTATGTAGAATGGATGAATAAATCAAGCGTAATTACTAGAAAGATCATGCGGAGAGTAACCGAAAATAAACACGAAAGAAATAAATAAAAAATGAAAAATACGTCATAAGTCATAGACCATTGCTCAAAAATTACTTTCCAATTAATCGGTGTGTAAAAATATTCCCCATGTGAATACTCTTCTTAAGTGTGAAAGTAATCTTGGTGTAGAAATTCATGATGGGTTTTAACTTCAACACAAATTATTTCAAAAGAAATTTATGTATTTAATAAACAAATAAATAAACCACTTTAAAAAAACACGGAGAAGGGATAGTGTGAGTTTTAGCATGTGGGTATTTGTCAAATTTGGATTATATTATTATCTAGGGATAGCTTAGAGAAATAGAGAACCTTGTAGGAAACAAATAGTTACTTTGAAAAGAATGATTTTTTAAAAATGGGTGGTTCTATAGTCATTTTTATGCCCTTAGAACAACAGTTTATTCCCATGCACATTGGCCTATTACCCAGTAGTAGGCGCTAGGAACTCAACCGAGAAACACGTGGGCATCGAGTCCCTCCTTTATGTGATTTTTTTGAGAATTCATTATGAGAGCCTAGGATGAGTTATTATATCAATACACTCATTCAAATAACAAGAGAAACATCATACAGATAACAGATCTGACCCATAACATAAATAAATGGCACTAGGGCTTATATCCATGAGCATCATATAATTAGAATAGAACCATATATTTATATTGATCATAGTTCAGTAACCACATTACATTCATTAGGGTCATAACAGACTAATGCATCAATGCAAATAAGACTTATGCATCAGAAGTCCTCACTATGCTTCCCATATTACAAAAATTTTCATAGACTTATCCCTTGAGATATGCCAATATTACTATAATACTCTAATGGTAACCCTAGCCCTCTGGAACCTCCTATTATTTTTACAGAGCTTCGCCTTTCATCCTCTCTATGATGATGCCCTTTCTCCAAGAGTAGTATCTCCAATTCCAATGCCCAGTCTCCTTTCTTTTACCCGAGCATCTCTATATATAGGTTTAATCCCCACTTTGCCATGTCTTCTTTAAGTAGCGATCAATTTCCAAGTGTCAAGGTGGTCCTCCAATGGAGCATGCTTATTCTCATCTGGGATCTCCACTCTCTATAATGATGTCCTTCTGGATCTTTCCATCACGTTGAATATTCATTTCTTGATCACCAAGTCACCAAACTGACACCTTATCCACTTCACATGCTTAGTCGGGTCACACTTTCCTCATGTGTTCCTTGGAATTCCGAATATGGAAAAGTCTTGAGACCATTTACTTTGCCTTGCATGTGTGCTATGGTTTCTACTAAACCCTTCTTAAACCCTTGTCCTACACGCTTTACCCTATGTGAACTTATTTTTATTTATCTCGCATGCCCACGTGCCCTTTGTCACTTAGCCAATATTCTAAGGCCAAACATCACCAAATATTAAGCTTGTTCTCCATCCTCAGAAACATCTTTCCTTTAAAGAATAAAGAATGGTGGGACTCTAAATAGTTAGAACAAATAATGAAGGAATGAATAATGGAAGAATTAAAGAATGGAGGAAAGAAGAAGAATATGTTTATTGCTGAAGAAGGAGTGGGAAATCCTTCCTTATATCTACCTCAATATTCTCCTAGGCATTTAATTCACCCTACGCTGTTGAAAATGGTAACCTATTAGGGTGTTCACATCTTCAAATTTTATTTCATCCCCCTTAGTGCTCATTGTATCAACAATCCTTCCAGTTGTTTTCCAAAGTCATCTAGTGCATCCATCCTGTGGGTGATCTAGGGATACAAGTCCTTCATCCAATTTTTTATCGATCCTCGCGAGTCTTGGTGGCATCCAAATTCTTCTCCACCTTGGCCAGGATATTATCTTGTTCTTCTCTATTCCCCTTATTCTTCTCCTGAAACTCCTTGAGATATTCTTCATGGGTGGAAACTAAAATGCTTTCCACTCTATCTCTATCTACGCAATTGTCATAATCATCCTCGGATATCTATATGGTGACCTTCACATAGACAATGAGATTAGTGTACCAAGTGAATATCTCCACCACCTTCGCTTCCCTTCTTTCTCCTAGTGCACTAACAATTCTTTTGCTGATTCCAAAGTGAGAGGTTGCCTCTCCATGGTGAGGATGTGAGTTAGGTATTCTAAGCATTACAAGGTTGACTCATACTTCTTCTCGGGTGTTGCTTGGTCTGGATGCCTTAAGATAATAACATTTGTAATCATTTCTACCTTTTTATATACCTCACACACCCTAGCCTTTTCCTCCTTCTGGTTGTGCCTTAACTGTACATTTACCATTTTCTCTTGCTTTATAGCTTTTCTCTTTTCAATGAGCTCCTCCTTTTTCTTCTCTAATTCCCCTTCTAGGAATCTCACCCTATCATTTCTCCCAAAAATTCTTACCTTAACTTCAATCAAACCTTTTGAGTGCATTACGAGACTTTTAATCAAACAACTACTGAGATTTCACAACTAGGTTTATACCTTTAGTCTATGAAACTTTCATTAGTGATCCATGGATAGCTTTGAACTCAAGCTCATCGACATGGGACTCAAACACAAAGTTAGAATTTTCGTAGTTCGTGAGCACATGCCTTTTTCCTTAAATGAATACATTTCCAAGAGTTTTTCTTTCGGTAGGGTGCTATGGAAGTGCATGTATAACACTTTGTTTGGATCATTGATATAACCCATTCCATCATTCCATCCTGTGTGCGCACCTTGGAAAGCTCACCGCTAAGCTGTGATCTGCACCCATGCTCCCATACTCCTTCCCTACACTCTCTTCTTTTGTCTCTGTGAGTATATCATATGCACTCTACTCCACCTCTTGCTCCACTAACTTCTTGATTATTCCCACAACTTCTCTTTCTGTGGCCTCTTCTATCTACTCCTTGGTGAGGCTAGGGGTCCTCTAATCCTTAGTGTTCACCTCCTCACTAACCCCTTTTCCTTGGGCGTCCTCCTCATCTCCATTCTTCTCTTCATTTCCTTCTTCTTCTGAATTGTGTACATCATACATAGGATGATTCTAAACTTCATCCTCATCATCATCTCTCTCACCCCTATATGCTTCCAAGCTCTCTGTCTCCTCTAAGTCTACCCTCCTGCTACCTTTTGTTTCTTCCTAGCTAGGGATTCTTCCTCTTCCTTAGTAGGTGATTCCATTCTAGGTCACTCTTCTTGTTCTTGAAGCTCTTCCTTGGGAGTTTTTTCCTTCTCCTTTATGGGATACTTCTTCCTACACACGTATGTGCTTGCTTGGCAGCATGAAACTCAGTGCACCCACAAATTGTGATGTATGCACACTTGGTGCTTTCTTTTCTAGAGATTCTTTTTCTAGGGTTTCTTCCCTTTGTCTCTTCTTTGGCATAGCCTTGTTCTTACCAGTGGGATCCTCTGGGATGGAGACATCATTTTACAAGTAAGTTCCCTTTTCATAATTGGGCCTAGTGCTTGAGTATATTATTGTTGTGGCCCTTCATCTAATTGGTGGTGTCATAGGTTTTTTCATTCGTACTTCATTGAAGACATACTTCTCCACATAAATACGCTTATTTTGATGTAATAGATTCCTTTAAAAATTTTGGTGCTCTTGGTCCACCTCACTAAGGTTGAACCTTATTATCTTAGCTTCCTTGAAGTGGTTGACCCCTGCTTTGAAATAATGCATGGTGAAGGAAAAGGGTAATTTACACCATGGGATCTTGGTCTCATTTGTGAGTGAACCTACCAATACAAAAGTGTTGATAGATAGTGAACTTAACTTCTCCATCCTCTAGTGCTAGCAACTACTCAGGTATCCTCCACTCAACCCCAAATGCATCGTGCATTCTCTTATACCATTTATCCAAGTGCGTCTTGTGGGTGGCCATCATGGTATCGCAAGTATAATTTTAAAATATTTTTGTGGGTGAGGGATCTTTGTCTGGATACTCCCATAAAAATTTTATGGCCCATCGAGCACTCCAATATCTGAGAAGACAATGGTGAGAAGAAAATTTCTAAACATTATCTTATCCCCTTCTTGTGTGCTACTCATGATCTCTTCTGCAATATAGGCATAAAAGTTGTAGATGGTCCCTTCTAAAATATTTTTCATACATTTAACCATGCCTTGTTTACCTGCATCCACCTCTCTTGACCATTTAGCTTGGTAACCAAGCACACAACCATCCTCATTATAGGGTCGGGGATATCTACGATATCAAAGTAGCATGAACCATTTTTGTAATCATAGGCCTCCACAGTCTCCTTAATGGCCTCCTTATCTTCCAAGTCATCATCTATGGATTCCCCTCACAAACCAAACCCGTAAACTTAGATATGATTTGGGAGTTATGCGCATTTTGTGGCCCACAAAATATAAGTGGTCCTCATGCACATGTGACATCAGCCATTGGTATAACCACTCGGGCTTTCCAAAATAGGGAAACTCATAAAGTTATAGCAACTTGGCCTTTCCCAACTTCACCTTCACCTCATCGTTGTAGATCAACATTCCCTCTGGTGTCTTCTTTTCCATTAGATGGACCAATTCCAATGCCATCTCTTTCTCCGTGGTGCTTGTGTGATGATTTTAGTCGCTCATGGCCATCTTCCTCACATGGGATACCCATTCTTTCCCCAACAACACTCCATCTGGGTACTACATCTCTGTGTACCACTCCTCGTTAAAACTTATGGTGGTATTTGTTTTCCTTTTCCCTTGCCCTTATTTGGTAAAACGGTTGGATTATTTGCTGCCATTTTAGTTGTGCGGTTAATATATAACCTATACTTTCTCCTCTTCCTTACTCTACTTAACCTTGTGGCTCAACTCCATGAAAGAATCCTTCTACTTCTATGCCCTAGCTGTAGAACTCTAACCTAGAAAAAATATTCCACAAGATGGCATACTCCTCTGAAGCTTTCTTTCGTACACCCGTGTACTCTGTATACTCTATTTCACATATCATCCTAGTCACACACTCAAGTCTCTATGATTCTCCCTTCACACAAATATTTCTTCGCGGATGCCCTAGTTCACAAGAGCTTCTTCAATCTCGTAATGGCAAGGTAAAATAATAATGTTCCTGACTTCATACTTATAGATTTTTACTCTCCTTCAAAAATAAATGATAACCCACCCACCGATACACTAAGCATTAAATGCATATTTTCCACCTAAAGCCAACCTTAAGCACCTCTCTACCCATGTGCCGATTCATGTGGAAAACATTCTAAAAAAATTTGGCACACAAAAATCCTTCTTGACCAAAGCCTCTTACATGCACGTTTGTAGTGTTGAAGGCACTTCTTCTATCAAACTAATTTTTTTCCTTTCCTACCTCATGTTGTTCTTACATTTATTTTCCTTTGTATGTGGTCTTTGTACAAGATTATCTTGACACCAAAATTTATCATCCACCTTTTCCATGCATTTTCTCCTACCTTACATGCTTTTGACCTTCAATATGGGATATCGAGGAAAACCTATATCAACTTTTATTTTACTTTTCTTTACTCCACCCTGCACTAAAACAGATGCACAGTCCTCTATGCATACACAACCCTTGAAATTAATAAGTGGTTACTAGTTCACAAAGTGTGCAAAAAAAAAAAAAAGGAACAAACAACGAGAAGGGGAAACACAAGTAAAAGAAATGCATTAAGGGAATCCTATGCTAAATGGAAAAGCTAGCTTATTTACAAACACAAAGAAGACTTATTTAAAGTAGGGATTTAGCCTACTCCCATTGAAATGACCTCGTATTTTTACCCATCCGGTGCTTATAATTGGCATGTGCCCATATCAAGGATGTATGACATGATATATAGTCCTAACCGAGTGTAATTTTAGTTTCCCAAGGTGGCACAAAAATTTGGAGTCATATAACAAGACCATCTGCCCAACCTTAAATTGTTTATTTTTAATATGATGATCATGCCATGATTTTTGTCATTCCTTTTCAGTCTTCTGACTCCATCTAGCAAGTGATCACCTTTCATCCAGCTGCATTAACTTCTCCATGCACTCTCAAACTTCTTGTTCATCAATTGCTAACCCTCCTGCGCATGAAATATGCAGCGATGGTAGCATAAATTCTATTGGTAAAATAACTTCCATTCCAAAACCAATTGAAATGGTGTGGCCTTGTTTAATATCTTATAGGATGTCTTGTATACCCATAGAATGGATGATACCTTCTCATCATCCCAATATTTTCTTGCCACATCGCAATTTTTTTGTCAAAATGTGACTCATAATTTTGTTAAATGCCTTTGTAGTCCCATTACCTTATGTGTGATATGGCGTAGTCTTATGATGGTCCACTATGAATTCTTTGAATAGAATCCTAACTATTTCATTCTTAAACATGTTTACCCATGTCATTGGTCAATCTTAAAGGACATACATACCTTATTATTATGTTCTCCCATAAGAATCTTGTTTTTGGTGTTGTGTAATCCTTTGTAGGTAATTCCTCTCCCCATATTTTAAGTATTCGAGTTAAATTGATTATGTATTGTGATCTAGTCTTTCATACGATAGGTGAAATTGGCCTTACAAAGTTGACTTCCCATTTCTCAAATGGCTTTGCGCTAGCTATTGGTCTTAAAGGAATATCATCCCTCCTTTCAATTTTTCCAAGGCAATCGACAATGGTCACAAACCTTCCAAAACTCAATACAATCCTGGTAGATACTATCCCACCAAATCCTAATAAGTAGAATCTTCTGCGTGGTTTCATTTCATGCATAATTTCCTCCTGCAATCCCACCATGTGCTTCCTCCATGATTGCAACGTGCTCTTGTTCTAATACGCATTGGCACAAAACCTCATCATGGCCTAACTTGTAAAAATATCCTCTAATACACATGTAAGGTGTGACATGTATAGCCAAATGATTTTTCTCTAAATTTTTCATTCCTTCCACCGCCACAGTCATTTTAAGAAACAATGCTATATCCTCTAAGTCAGACGGTGTGCACCACAACCTAAAAATTTGTGCATCTAGCATGGTATCCTCAATGATTTGTGTGTCCTCTCTTGAGTCAATTCTTGATAGATGATTAGGTCTTGAGTTAATTTTTGCCTATTTTACCACAACTAAAAACTCAAATTATTTAAACAACGGGACCCAATAACATATGCACCCTTGCAAAATGGTATTTTTCACCAAGTACTTAAAGGCCATGTGATCTATGTAAAATATAAAAGGTGTTGCCAATAGATAATGTATAAAATTATGCAGCACATAGATCATCGATGATTGCCTGCCTCGTACTCGGTAGTAGTGTAATTATGTTACTGCTTGTGTCAACTTCCTACTAGAAAAACACAAGGGGTGATCAATAACCCCTTCATCAAGTTGTGTTAATACTGCTCCAATGGTTGTTCCTAAGGCATCAACATGCACATGGAAAGGCTTATCCCAAGAAGGAAAGTGTAGTATGGGAATAGTAACAAGTCTATCCTTGAAAGTGTCAAACACCTTTTTTTGCACCTCTGCTAGTCAAAGGCACTCTTGTTCATGAGAAATACCTCTAAGGGTGCGGTGATCTTGGCACGCCCCTTAATAAATTTCTGTAGTACCCTATATTCCCAAGGAATCTATGCACTTTGTTCTTTGAATGGTAGACTCTCCCAATCCCACAATAACAACAACTTTGGTGGGATCCATAGCAAGCCCTCATTCCATATTATATATCTCGAACAAGGTTCCAAATGGAGTAGCAAAGACACATTTCTTAATATTGAGGGATATCTCAATCGCCAACATCTCTCAAACATTAGCCTCAAATTTCCATAATGGTATTTTACTAGCCTATACATAGTCCAATCATCCAAGTAGACCTAAAGAAATTTATGGATGAAGTCCTCGAAAGCTTGTACCATAATGCGCGAGAACACAACATACGCATTCTTCATCCTGAAAGACATGATTGTGTAGGAAAAAATTTCCATTCAGTGGAGAAAGTTATATTTTCCTAGTATTATTTTCAAATTATAACTTAGTGGTACCCTAAGAACCCATTCGTTAAAGAATAGACTTTGTGTATAACTAATCCTTCCATAATTTCTTTAGTGAAGGAGGTTGAAAAAGGGTCAAGACATACACTTTGCATTCAAGTCCCCGTAATCAACATGCATCCTTATCATTCAATCCTTCTTAATGTTGATGACCATAGGGATTACCCACTCTAATTCCTCCACACCTTCAATTATTCATGATGTTATCATCTTTTATATATCTTCCTTATCCTTGATGTGAAGATTGATTCATCCGATAGGTCCTCTTTCGAATCAGGTGCTCACCTTCTTTCAACTTGATCTTCATCTCTACCAAAGAGTGGTGAATGCACTGTAAGTTCATGGTACCCACGTGGGAATAAATCCTGAAACTCACCTAATAGATCAATGATATTTCATACTTACTTCTCGACCAATAGCCTCCAATAGAGGCCTCATTAGGTTTATCCTCTGAACCAATGTTAGCCTTCTTTGTCTTCAAGGGTTCATGGTAGGAACATGCTTGCTCATCAGCACTATCCCTAACTTTTTGCATACCTTGAGAATGGTTAATATCAAGAATCTCCATTTCTTCGCCATCTATCACGTAGACCATTTTTTCATTGTCTTTCTCCATACATGCATGCTCAATCTGCACTTCTTCTAACTCTTCCTCATCAAGGAACGGTTCCAAACTAGGTTCACCCCATAATTTTGATATCCTATCTTCTACCATCACGCTATCTCCCATCATCAGGTGCTTAACAACCTACAATGCTCTATCCACTAATGGTTTAGTGCTTTGATACTTGAAGGCTTGAATAAATTTGGCTATTAGCTCCTACCAATTTTATGTTTGGCAGCGCATTTTATAATGTATATACCATACACACACATAGCCTTGAAATGTGGAATATAAATTATGTACCTATAAAAGGTGGTAAGGCTTAAGGCTTCCGCATCTCCCATACATGCCTTCTCACATTCTTCAATGTGGAATGAGGTGGGCTCTTTCCCATGGTAGTCTTGTATTACAAGTAGGTGCATTGCTTTGGGAGAAACTTACAAAGAACACAATTCTCACTTCGGACCACTCTAGAAGGTTATTGTGATGAGTCACTCAAAGAATGCACTACTATCCAAAGCAAGTTATAGCTGAGCATTTCTATTTTTTCAACTTCATTTCTCCTCTGAGCCTCCCTTTTGTGTAAGAAATCTTTAGGGTTGACCCCTCCAGTTAATTTGACAACTTCTTCCCTCCAAGACACACTGATCATGCCTTCATTACCCTTATCATAGATCCTCTTAATTGTCACCCAATCAAATCATAAGGCTCTTACACCTAGTTGTCACATGCCACATGAGTTGTATCACTTATGGACTAAGCATCTTCAAACTAGATAACTCCCTCTATAGGGTTAATCACCTCAGGGTCCCTAATAGAGTGCACATAGATCTTGTCAAAAACTTATTCTCCCAAGGGTTCATTATATGGTGCTAATTTTCCATCAATGAAGTGGATTATGACTCGCTCTTCATTATTCTCAAAACTTATGTATCCCTTATTTAACCTTAGGTCAACATTGTTTTTGTAACACCATGGGCACCAAAGTAACACTAGATAGTTTTCTTCCTCGGCTAGTGCTAAGACTTCTAAATTCCCAATGAACATTTCCCCTTGAATAGTGATAACAATGTCCTTCAAGACACCAATGGGAATTTACTTTGTCTTGTTAGCCATATACATCAAATTTGAGGAATGTTGTAATGGGGTCCTTCCCATTTGATGCCATGTATCCAAGGTGATAACATTGACTTACACTTTGTATCGATTAGAATATTGTTCGAAGCCAACCATCTACAACAATATTTAGGGTAATCTCCTTGTCCTAGTTAAGGATGTGGAGAGGAAGGTTGGTGTAGACACATAAAATTGGTCACTCAATTTAATGTCCCCCATGTTCACTTACCTGTTCTATTCTTGGGTAACCCGGTGCACTTTTTATCACTACTTCTCTCTTAGGGTATTAATTAAATATCTAATTAATATGCCTATTCTAAGTTTTCTCCACCCCATGGATAATTAAACATTAACCCTATAATTCTATATTTTACGTCTATTTATTCACCCCATATCACTTCCCAACCTCCCATGTAATTATTATCCATCCATCCCACCTATTTGAGTTAGGAGTCTATTCCTTGATTGGCGTCCACCGTTCCTCGATCAACACTTATTTTTCGGAACCACACTGATTTTACCTCAGTTGGCGCCGACTATAAATACACAACCTGAAATCAGTTCTGGTTAGACGGTAGAGACTTGAGAAATAGTGAAAAAAATTGAGCGAATCTTGAAATTATCAATTAAGAGAGAGAATTCTATCTAGATCAATCCCAGAGAGGTGCACCATTATTCTACCCATGTAATATCGATATCACTTAGGTTCTTCAACCTCTGGGTGACTCCATTTCTCCATCTAGCCAAGGTGGAACTTTGTCCACATCTCTGTAGCTCCTATGGGTCTCCACAATCTGATCATCGTCAATCATCAGTCAAGATTTTTGTGATTTCTTCCCGGTCGATGATGACCTAGCATCAATCAATGCTGATTTGTCCAAATCGGCACCATTCCAAACCATCGACGACCATTCTATAAAAAGGTACAGAATCCAGGTGACACAATTTCATCTTTGTTTTTATAGTTTCCTACTTTCTTTCAGTTTCTGCTGCTATTTTTACATTCTATCTGTAACTTAAAATTAGAAAATCTAAACATTTTCTTACATCTTTTATCATGTATGCTTTTATTCTTGATTGAAAATGTGAACTGACATCCACCGAGGAAGCTAATCGCTTCTGGACCCGCTCTCTGGGAAGTTCACCCTTATATCTTCTAATGTCATATTTTTCTGTTAAGTATTCACGCATCATAGATTTTTGGATCTACTCTATAAGACTACTCATGTGCACCCGTCTTAATTCCACCAGTGATTTCTCTCCATCTACGTCTTCAAATCTTGTCCAATTAATCGGTATCAACTTTATTTGAGTTTTTCAATGTTTTTGTGTTTAGTTTGGTGCATTAACTTGGACAGGTAACAAGCACAAAATTCTTGATCTACATTTTGGCATGCTCGGTGGGACCCCACCAAAGTCCCTTATTGGTAAGTTCTTCTCTTTTCTAGTTTTGAGTTTCGAGCTTTGTTATTTTCTTCATTGATTTTCATCGAGTTGTTCTTAAGCATTTCCTTTCATTGTTTTGGTTTTGATTCTTTCATTTCTAAATTTTCAAAGTTAGGTCCCTTCTTTTTGCAAATTTCAATTCCAATTTCTATTGCTAAAATTAGTAAATTCCTCATTTGATTTCAAAGTTGCATTTTTATTCATCTCTTTGTACAAAATTTTCATTTCCTTGAAAGTTTACTAGTTTCTTAAAATATAAATATCCTTTCCACTAAAATCTTGTTGGATTTGTTTGTGTGTTCTACTTAACCCTATTTTGTAGAGTGGTTTTCTTGTTCACGAGGATTTTTGAGGGAAGAGCTTAACAACGCACTTTTTAAGTCCACACACCTTGGACATGACTAAATATATAGGTATTTCTCTTTTGCATTGTTTTCTCCTTTTTAAAAACTTAAAAATAACTTGTTTGTTTGTTTTTATCGCACTCAAACACTTCGGTTTTCATACTTAAAATGAATTAATCACATTGGGAAAGAACTTTTTGACTTGTCTTCATTAAAATCAAGCACTTCAGTTTTAGTGCTTAAAAAGAACATTTTCTTTTTCATTTCTCTTTGTATGTTCTTCACCTAGTTTTCTAAATAGGTTGCAAAATTGATCAAAATCGGTAGTAACACTATTTGATTTTTATTTTTCACCCTTGCACACAAAGCCAAAATCACTAGGTATAAATCATTCTAAACAAAAACTCCTTCCCCGGCCTCACCTACTTGGAAGTGACATTCAATAGGAAGAGCCTACATGGTACTTAGGCCGCACTATAAATTCATGGAAGTTCTTGTATATATTGGCAAAGCACCTGACTACCTTATTACAACAGTGTGTGAAGTGTGGGGGTAGGCCTCTATATCAAGCAACGTACCAATATTTTCTTGAAGTGCCTTCGGGACTCCTCACCAAAACATTCCCAAACCATCCTTAGTTTGGCCAATTGAGTAGTACCTATTTTAAAAGCTTTCCTTAACATTTTCTTTCTTAAAAAGCATGAAAATTTAAAAGAGATAATCACCTACTCCGTTTGAATTGTCTATGCATTAATTAGGTTAATCTCTTTTTGTGTTTGTGCTTGTTTATGAATGATCATCACCAGTCACAATTTAGAAAAATGGTTCAACTGGCCTTTATCTCATATGAGATCCCCGCTAATGTGGATGTTTTGGCACCCTCGGGTTTTCTTCGGGACCAACATTAGTTGGTTCCCTATCTTGGTCATATAATCCTTTCTATCATCCTAAAGTGATTCCATCATGACCACTTCCCCCCAGATCCTTGAGGTGTCATTTTCTTCGATATAGAGTATGTTCCTCGAGAGATCTTGAATTTCAAGCACTCCTTGACCACAACTTTAATAGCCCTTATGGATTACTCGGTGCATAAGTCTACTCGAATATCCAATCAGGGACCACCGATCCAAAGTAGGTTTATGATTATCCTCATGAGCCATCCCAGGCTTTCATAGAGTAGTTAGCATTCTTCTTCTCACCTTAAACCATGAAAGAAGGTGGCACATCTATGCCTCTTTTTCTTCCACCAACCATGTCAAATAGTTCTCAAATGACCCTACCTATCCCTAGTGCAACAACTACTTTGGCTACCCCACAACTTACTTTTGAGAGGCCCTCTTCTTCAGCTATGATGAGTGTGTCCACGCTCCTACAAACTGCTGTCAATTCTTCTATGCCATCTATTGTATCTCAGGGTCAGTATCTTTGTGAGCCAACCCCCTCCTATGAGTCGATCGGTTCCTCCTTGTCTTCCATCTGATATTTCTTCCAATGCTCAAGTGACAATGACTTTTACCCATCCTTTGGCATCAGCACCCTTAATAACTAATTTGGTAGTCAAAATCCTTATTCGAGTTTATTTCCCACCATATCAAATCAAATCAATACCCACATTCCCGAGTCCATTCTGATTTAGTCAACAAGTGTAGGAACCCACCAATCACAAGCTCCATATTTCATTCAACAACCTTTTTCTCAACCACTTGTCATCTCATAGCCTATTTATACTAAGGCTCCTTCAAACCAGATACCTCACCAGGCGTCACCCAAAATGCCTGGTTATTCCTCTTATCATCCCATTAATGAGTAGACAAATCCCCCATTAATGCCTTAGTAGAACATACCATTCGCTTCTTATACAGGACATACCAACATGCCCCCTGCTCAATCTAATGTTGTCCAACTTATTTTCAAGAAAATCATAGACCTAGAAGCCTCCACCAAAGGGGCTTTCCCTTCATACTCTTTTGAAGAAGTATGTAATGAATTGATTCATCCATCGGTGGCTTTTAAGCCTTATCCTCCCCAATGGGAACTTCTTGAGTTCTCAAAATTTCATAGTCGAGAGGATCCTCAACAAAACCTATGAGCATTTAAACACGCTTGCTACCCTATAGTCCAAGATCAAGAGCTTATGCTATATACCTTTCCTATGTCTTTAGTAGGTCTGTTTTAGAATGATACTATAACATACCAACATTCTCTTTTTCTTTCTCTCAATTAGCTCAGATGTTTGTTTAAAATTTCTCAGTAAACATCACACATAAGATCTCGATCAAAAATATTTATAACATTCTTCAATTTGATGATGAGTCTATTGCAGACTTTGTCACTCATTGGAGAGGAATAATAAATCAATTGTCTTTCTCCCTCCCTCAGTCTTAGCAAATCGAGTTGTTTACTCGATCTTGTGCCAATCATATTTCTTCCACTTTAAGGATTCAAACCTTTTATACATTTGAAGAAGCCTTTATGATGGCAAGCAAACTTGAGTCTCATGCCATCCAAAAAGGAAAGTTAAAACTTTGCTCTAAGTCTAAACCATATTTTTCTTGGTTTACAAAATCAAACCCTTCTTCTAACAAAGACAAGAATCGAGAGTCCACAAATAATATCATATTAAAAACATGATGATATGATAACACTTCTAATCAAACACCTCGAGAGACTCTTCATCTTCTCAAAAAGGACCTCCATCATCTCGGTCTTTTACTTCATTAGGGGATTTATATGATTCTATCTTAGAAAAAAAAATTGGAAGTTCACATGATCGAACTTACTCCTATTATAAATTTTGATGGAAACCAAGAAAGACCATTCTAGTATTGTGAAAATGACTTCTTTCATTATCATAATAGCAAAGGCCATGACATTGAACAATGTTAGACCTTAAAAAATCTCATCCAAAAATTCATTGATGGAGGCAATCTCATTTTATATAACCCAAATACCCCCCCAAATTAGGTGCTTGACATTTTTAAAAAACCTTTTCCAAATCATTCCCCAAACAATGATGCTTCAGGGTCTCAAAAACCAAACATGCATACTATCAGCTCCATTTCTACTGATAGTTCTTCTTCTAATTCTAATCCATCCACAAATGTGTCGATTGAATCAGAACTTCCTTTCGCTCCTTCAAATTCTGAGATTCCACCCTCCTCAGATGGTCCATCTTCGAGTCTTCCTTTGTTGTTAGAAACAGATTCGTCTCCCTCTTCCTCTCTATTTGATCTTCCACCTATACCTGAGATAGTATCATCCTCATCTTTCTCGTCATCAGATATTCTTTTGGTGTTTGAGTCATTTATGTCCCTTCTAATTTCAGTCTGAGATAATTCTACTTCACCTTCGCTCCCATTTTTTCCATGACCATGCATTTGGTCAACATACCCATAATTGTACCAACTTCTATGCCTTTGGAAGCATCATCGATCTTAACTCTTCCTGTATTTTTTCCTACAGTAATTACACCCATAGTTACTACATCTGAAGTACCTTCCTCACAAGTGGTTGCTTCTTCATTACCTACCTCTTCCACCATCAGTGCTTCTTTGCCTATTAAAGAAACATCTCAAGAGATAGCATCGAAACCCACACTTCCGACTCCTGGAATCGGCATAAACAATTAGAGTTTAAGTCTAAGATTGCATCATCAGTATCATCTCCTTTAATTCCTCTCAAATGGTTACAATCACCTTATGTGATCAAATTTGTCACCATCCTAAAAAGGAAAACTAATATTCCAAACCATCAAAACTCTTGGTGCCCTCCCTCATAAATCCCTCTATACACCTCATAAAAGAGTGGATTTATCCACTAAAAAGGTGTCTTCCTCTATAACACCATCTTCACTGGTGCCTCGTAAAGTGGATTTACCTCTTTGAAAAGGTGTCACCTCTTTTATCAAAATCATCATCTTCATCACCAAAAACCAAGGTACCCTTTGTGCCTCCTATCAAATCTATTTTGGGAGCTCCTCCCCCATATAAATAAGTCTTATCTAAATCATCATCTATTTCATCCAAGCAACCTTCTTCATCTCCAAAGACTAAAACACTTGTCATGTCTTCGTCATCTTTGAAATCTATCTTAGGAGCTCCTCCTCCACTAAAATCAATCTTGCCTCACTTACTTACATCTCAAGCACCTAAGGTTTCTTCTCCTAGTATTCAAAAGAGCAAAACAGTCCCTAAAAATATTGTCAAACTAGATATGTAGGCTCTTTTACCTCAATAGTTTGCTAAGACTAAAGAGGTGCCTTCTTCACCTCTGTCCACATCTCCATATACCGGATTTTATACTGAAATCCTTCACCAACTTATCCAATATTCATGTATATTACTTCCTCCAATCAAACCATATAATCCCAAAGGATTAAAACCTTCATGGTTCAACTCGATTTGTTTTTGCTTACCATCGCACTCTAGGTCTTGACAGGGGATGTAAATCCCTTGATCTGTCATTAATAGCCTCTTGGAAGAAAATGATCTCTGTTGGAGGAGGAGGAGGAACAAGTGTCTCCTATCATCCCAACTACATCTGAGCCTAAACGGTCTACTCAGGCCCCCAATTCTATTGATATCACTCCGGATGATCTTCCACCCTCTCAAATCAACGCAATTTGTATTGCCACTAGAACAAAATAGTATGATAATCCATCATCTTCTATAGCTTCTTGACCACGAGTGATTATTTCTACTACCCCCGAAGGAGTTCCTCCTTCCTCATTGGCCCCGAGACCTTGCGTATCTATTCATGCTTCACCTCAGGATTAGATTCCCGTGTTAGTTGAGGACAGTGTTATAAAAAAACTCACCCATGCTCCGGTCAAAATGTCTCTTTTTGACCTCATTCAGTCATCTCCCCAGCATCACCAGGCTCTGATTGATAATATACACCACATTGAGGTGAATTCAGATGAGCCGCAGCCTTTCAAGATGGTTGTTGGATTAAATAGACCATCAACTACCATCTCCTTCAAGGATTATGAAATTCCTCCCCTTTCTTCTAAGGATTTAAAGGCTCCTCTCTTTATCGCAATCCAAATCAATAACACTACGTTAAAACACACTATGATCGACAGTGGTGCTTGTACTCAATGTCATTTCCTCCCACACATTTGAGCAACTTAAGTTACCAAAGAATGTAGTGTCACCACCACCTTTCTCCCTTCGATCATTTAACGATCAGTGGCGGTTACCTTAGGAACTATGGTCCTACCCATTTGGGTAGGCAAGAAACTTCTTCATGAGCTTTTTTACATTGTTGAAGGAAAATTCCACTACAATATGATCATCAGACGCTCCTAGATCCATACAATGATATACTGTGTCCCATAAACCCTCCATCGATGCATAAAATATCAGTATGAGGGAAAAATCTATACTCATCCAAGAGACCCTTTTCCGTCTACACAATGTGACATGACCACAGGGTCTATCCCTCCAAAGGAGAATGCTGATTCTCCTAACGAGGCTTCTTCCTCTTCCATACCTACAACAAAACTACCAGATCTACAAAATTTAGAAGATACATTGCAACGTTTTTTGCTAGGAGAACTTCCTCTTCTCTCTTTTGACGCCCATCTCAAACCTAATGAGTATGGTAGGCCAAGCAAAAACTTGAATATCAACTAGATATTGACCGCATCATCACCATTGGTCTACCCATTTAATAGATCGACTTCATCTACGATGGTCTTGATACACCTCAATATCATCTAGATCCTCCTCATAGGGCCAATCCCTATTCGGTAGGGTTTAATTATATACTGAGAATCCCGTATTCGCAAAACCTTATCTATATCGATGTGCATGGAAGGGATTTGTCCTGGGAAAGTATGAATAGGGTGTGCATGACCTTGCGTCCATTCCAACTCTTAAACCACATCAAAAATTTGGTTTAGGGTTCAAACCTCCATCAAAAGCCACCATCACCATTCTCGCTGAGCATCTTTCCATTAAGGAACCATCTTCTCCCGTCAGGTCTGAAGCATCGTTTGATGTGGATGACACCATTTCCATCCCGTCTAACTTTATTTTTAGTCAATACCATTTCCATAGGTCCACTAACCTATAAGAATAATGGAAAATCCACTTCCATACCATTAGTCTTCCCCGAAATAGTCAGAGATGACTATCCTACTATCAATACTATCCACTGTTCAGATGACAATTCTATCCTTACTTATTTAGGGGCAGAGGATTCTTATCTTCCTAAAACCATTCCTTCTAGACACATCTACACTTCTTAACGAAGCCACTGTTGACCTTAATATAGCGACTTCGAAGACCTCGCATCCTTAAGGTCGTCCAATCTCTAAACCCACGGGAGTTAGGAGACTTTTCCACCTTTCTTTCTAACCATCGCCAAGTGTTTGCTTGGTCATATGAGGATATGTCAAGGCTCGATCAAAAAATCATCGTCCATAATATTGTTACTCTTCTAGACATCAAACCAGTTAAGCAAAAACCACGTAAGATGCATCCTTGTGTAGCTCTCCTCGTTAAAGAAGAGTTGCGTGCTTGCTTTCCACCAACTTCATCCAACCCATTGACTATCCATAGTGGGTTTCAAATGTAGTACCAGTAACCAAAGCTACTAGGAAAATTTTAATTTGCACCGACTTTCGAGATCTTAATCTCACTTTCCCGAAAGATGATTTCCCTCTACCTAATATTGACCAACTCATGGACTTAACTACAGGTCACGAGATGCTTTCTCTTATGGATGATTTCTCTGGGTATAATCAAATTCTCATTGCACTAGAGGATCAACACAATACTTCCTTCATAACTCCTTGGGGACTTTCTATTATCGCATCATGCCCTTTGGTCTTAAGAATGTAGGGGTGACTTATCAACGCACAATGACCTACATCTTCCATGACCTCTTACATAAAACTATAGAAGATTACATCGATGAAATCCTTGGTAAATCCAAACACTATCAGAATCATCTTCTCATCCTTGTGCCTCTCTTTGAGAGACTCATTTGATTTTGTCTTCACCTAAATCTGTATAAATGTGTGTTTGGCATTCTCACTAGTAAAATCTTAGGCTTTATTATTTCTATCAGGGGTATTGAGGTTGATCACACAAAAATAAAGGCTATCATCAAGATGCCTCCTCCTTCCAACTTAAAGAAGCTCCATGGTCTTCAAGGATGCCTTCAATTAGTGCGTCATTTTATCTCGCATATTTCATACTATTATCAACCTTTTCATCATCTCCTTCATAAAAACATTCATTTTGAATGGGATGAGCATTGCCAAAAATCCTTTGATGATCTCAAATATTATCTTCTTTCTCCACCCATGCTTACACCTCCATGCAAGGGGGAGCTATTCTATCTTTATATTTCTGTGACTGACCATGCTTTGGGAGCCATGATCTCACATCAAGATACTAAAGGTAAGGAGCAGTGTATATTATATCAGTCACACTCTTCATGAGTATGAAACTCGCTATTCCGAAGATGAAAAGATGTATTATGCTCTTTTCTTCACAACTTCTAAACTTCATCATCACCTCCTTAATCATAAAACTTACATTGTAACAAGTTTCAATCCACTCAAGATAATGCATGCAAAACCTTATCATAATGATCGTATCACTCATTGTCTCATGATCATGACAGAGTATGACCTCAAGTTCATCTCACAAAAATATATCAAGGGTTAGGCTGATCAATTAGCTAATGCCCCTCTTCTAGACACTTTGAAGTCCCCCTCACTTAATTCCCAGACAAGTACATCCAAAAATTGATTCCGGTCTATCTCCTTTTAAAGTACAACTCTTATTTGATGGGTATAAAAGTCAGCAAGGGGGAGGCCTAGGTTTTTCATGATTCCTTGTACTATCCTGTCACACACAAGCTTAACTTTAAATGTACCAATAATATAACCGAATATGAATCCCTTGTTTTAGGTCTTCAAAATGCTATTAATCTTGGCACTCGCCATATCAAAATCTTTGGTGACTCTAAGCTCATTGTTAATCAAGTCACTAGTGTATATCGATTGCAAAAATGATACCCTTCATAAATATCGCAATATCGTTCTCTTTCGGCTTCAATATTTCGATAAATTTACTATCCGAGCTATTCTTTACACTCGCAAACTGATTTGTAGAAAAGATGGATTCTTTAGCCTCACTTATTCCTCCATTCACTGAAGACTCATGACTTTATGTGGTTGTTCAAAGATCTAGACTAACCATTTCATCTCGACAGTTGGCTTCAATCAACACCATCACGACTGACACTCAAGATGAGTGGTATTAGCACATTTTTGACTATCTATCCTACTCAGTGCTTCCTCCGGATCTGAATTACAATGACGAAGATAGTTTATCCAATGCACAAATTGCTATGCTATTCTAGGCAGAATCCTTTACAAACGTGGTTTTGAGGGTATTTTGCTTCGATGCCTCAAAACCCTTAAATCATCTAAGGCCATTCAGGAGGTCCACGATGGTATCTATGGTGGACACTTTGGTGGTTTGGCCATGGCTAAGCGCATCCTATGTTTAGGTTACTATTGGCCTTTTATTAATCAAGACTACTATGAATATGTCAAGAAATGTGTCAAGTGTCAACAACATGCTAATCTTACACATATCCCTAGTCAGGCTTTGCAACCTACAACAGATTTGTGGCCTTTTTCACAATGGGGTCTTGATCTCATTGGTCTCATCAATTCACGCTTCACACCGGTGACATCACTCTATCATTACAACCACATAATACTTCACTAAATGGGTGGAGGCTATTCCTATTTCATCGACCAAAGCTACACCTATTGTTGATTTTGTCTCTCAACACATCATTTGTCACTTTGGTATTCCTCACAAAATTGTTACAAAAAATCACAAGTCTTTCAAAAAAAATATTTGCAAAAGCTTTGTGACACCTTCAATATTAAACTTAGTTTCTCTTCTCCATACTATTCACAAGCTAATGGCCAAGCTGAGGCTTCTAATAAAACTTTGCGTAATATCCTCGCAAAGGTAACTAGTCAGAGCTGGTAGGGATTGGCATTTACACATCCATTTTTCTCTCTGGGCTTATCGGACTAGCATTTTTACCCCTATTGGTGATACTCCCTTCTCTCTCATCTATGGGTCTAAGGCTATCCTTCCTTTGGAAATCCATATTCCCTCTCTTCATGTCTCTCTTAAAGAGTTTTCTCGGTGAAGACTATCGTCAAAACCATCTAGCACAACTTGAGTTGTTAGATGAACGTTATCTCAATGCTCTTGAACATCATCAAGTCTATCTTGAGCATGTCAAGCATGCTTATAACAAGCATTTACAGTAGCGTCACTTCGATTTGGTGATCTTGTTCTTAAAGAAAACCAAAATGTCACTACTCTGGAATAGACTCAACGTGGTAAGTTTTCTCCTAACTAGATGGGACCATATGTTGTCACTCGAAGTACAGTCTAGGGTGTATCACCTGTCTTCCATGGATGGTATCCCTAAAATGGAACTGTTGTTGTAGACTCACAAAGACCCCTCGATGCGAGATCGGGCTTCTAGATTGATCACTCTAGCATCCAGTGTGATTACACAACATGGAAACCTCTCTCCAAGTGTGGGACTTGTGAAATTGAAAGAGGAATCTCTAGATTAGAGGATGGTTCCTCAAAATCCTCTGATTATATCTAATGCTTGCACAACTAAAGAGGTTCAGATCCTAATCCTACATTAAACTGCAAGGAGACAGTGATAGAAATGCAAAAATTGAAACTAACTAAAGATGGTGATGCACCAAAAGGAGTGGTGAAACATTTCTATCATGCAAATAGAAAAAAACAAGAGATTGTAGCATAAAACATACACAGGCTGATAAGATATAATTTAGGATCTAAAATGAAGAAAACAATACAAACAAAGGACTGAAACTCATTCACAAAGCTTGCATTATCATTTCCAGTGTCAAAATCACTGCATTATAACCTCAGAGAGGTAAACAAGCTGTTATAGTCTTTGGAGAGGTCTGGTTCTTCCAAAAATCACTTCTTTGGAGGTGAAAGAAGAAGTTGCTTATCTCCAAAACTGTTCCCCCTTATGAGAAATGAGACAAAATCGGCTTTTACATTGCATGGGTCGAGCCTGGAAGAGAGAAAACATACAAAACATGGGATCCCATTCCTCATTGACTGCAAGTGCATTAAAATGGCATGGGATACCTTAAAACCCATAACCTGTCAATTTTTGAATTGCAAGAGAATGCGACCCATTCTGCGTTAAATTTGGTTCTTTGAAATGTCACTTGTGGCCATGAACACGCGTCGAGCCGTTTCTTAAATTTATCTCTCTAGAATACACTAACATTCAAGATTAACCCTAGAATCATGTAGAGGATATCATAAGCTTTCCGTTGATATAAAGAACGGGCAAATCCAAGCTCTAGATCAAAAGATATGGAGATCTCGAAGATTTAGGGCACAAAACAATCGAAAATGTGTTTTGAAACTCTTTCCCACTTTGCCACAGACGACATGTGTGCAAGCGCTAATTAGATGTGTAATTCTCTCTCTCTCTTTGCTCACCCATGGGTTTTCCTTGAAAATTTTGACTTTTTGTGATTTTGGAACATTTTTCACTTTTCTTCCACGCCCCCGCCACTTGGGACACGTGGCATGCATTGATTGGAGGACAGGGGCGCGAGGGCTTCCTTTACTTTTAGCTTTTTGGCCGAAATTTGGCCAAATTTTCCAAATCCTCCCCGAGCTTTGCACTTGCTTATTCCATTGGACACGTGTCCAATTCTTATTAGCTCGGGCCCACACTTGAAACCTCGTCCTTTGAAATTTTGGACATTTCCCCCTTGTGACACGTGTCATGATTTGATTGGTCTCTGGGTCTGCCGGCTTTTCGCGTTCCTCGCATCCTCAAGGCCTGGCTGTACCAAACTACTTGGGACAAATTCCTCTGATCCGCCCGAAATGGGCTTCCTTGTCCCTTTTCTGCCGATGACACGTGGCGTAATGTGATTGGCTCTCGGCTCTTTCGGCTATCCACGTCTTTCGCGTCCCTTTGTCCTGGATGTCCCAAACTGTTGTTCTCTGCTGGCCGATCCGGGTAGTTTACGTCCTTTACGTCCTCATGGCCCAGATGTCCCAGACTGTTACATTTAGTAGTTAGTCGATTTTCCTCTGACCTTCGGCTAGTTCACCTTTCGCGGTCCGCGCGTCCTCACGGCCTGGATGTCCCTTTGCTCTATAGACTACCTAGCGGCCTTTCGGCCGATTCGCGCCCAGATGTCCCTCATGTCCCGACTATTGTGAGGACTAGGACTTAGCCATTTTTCATGATTTTTCCTGGCCCAAGCTTGTTTTCTGTAACTTTTTCACCTTTTCTCAGAACTTTCTCTTTTCTTCTTGGACAAGGGAGTTAGAAAAAATTTGAGGGGACCCTAGAAACATGATTTTTGCCCCTGAATCAATCTATTTTCCTGGGACTTGAGAATTTTGATGCATGTTATCAAATTTACCATGGGGGTGAATTTGGATAACAATTTGGCGACTCAGTGGGGTTACCTGCCTACTAGGTAGAAGATACCAGTTGCCTGAAGCAGTCCATTGGGCATGGAGTCATCAAATATTCAGTTTAGAACCCCAACTGACTCAGAATGTGTAAGGAGGAAGATGGAATATCACCTGATGAAAGCAAGGACTGCAAAACATCTCCATGGATGATGATAAGTGTGCCAAAGCACTTAGGGAAAACAAAACTAACCTACAGCAAAACAATGTGCACAACACTTGGAGGAATGAAAATCTAATCTAATATTTACAAAGTAGTGAACTTCCCTCTAGAAGCAATGCTTGAGATAGATTCCATTGACTGGAATCTGCAGTTCTTCACCATCCAATGAGGCCAATTGAAAAGCATTGTTGTTCTTGCACTTCATGACCATGTATGGGCCACTCCAAATGGCATCAAATTTTTAATGCCTTCCCGGTTTTCTCTATCCACATCCCATTTCAACACTAGATCTCCAACTTGAAAAGATCTATCCTTGGCCTTCTTATCAAAGGTCTTCTTGATCAATGCTTGATCCTTGTCCATTTCTTGGGATGCCTGATTTCTGATCTCTAGCGGCTCCATCAACTCTGCATATCTCACCTTCATGGGCTCAAATTCAAGCAACTCCAGCTACTTCATGAGTTCCAATGTTGGCAAATCAAGTGACATGGGCAAGATTGCCTCTCTTCCATAGACAAGTTTGAATGGAGAGTTACCTATGGATCTTTTGGGAGTTATCCTATCAGCCCATAAGGATGATTTCAGTTTGGTATGCCAAGACCTCTAATTCTCGTCAAGAGTCCTCCTAATGATCCTCAACAAGTTCTCATTTGTAGACTTAGCCTAGCCATTACCTTGAGGGTAATAGTTTGATGAAGTGCTTAGGTAAATACCGTTCTTGAAAGCCCACTTAGTCACCTTAGATCCAATGAATGCCAATGCATTATCAGAGATTATTGTAGCAGGTACACCAAATCTGGTTGTTATCCCCTCATAAAAGTCTAAGATGCTAGACTCATTTGCCTCTTTGAGTGCTACTGCTTCTGTCCATTTGGTGAAGTAATTTGTGGCTATCAAAATCCATTTGTGCCCTTAGCTTGAATTGGGATTAATGACTCTAATGAAGTCCAAACCCCATTGCATGAATGGCTGGTCAACTGATATTGGGTGCAATGGAAGGGCAGAAAGTCTCTCTTTCCACCGTGTGAAGAATGCACAATTCTTACACCTCTTGATCCATGCATAGCAATCACTAAAGATCTTAAGCCAATAATAACCAGCCTTCATGATTTTTAGAGCTATCACTCTTGGTGCAAAATGGTCACCACTGGTCCACCATGGAACTCTTCCAACACCCTTTGAATCTGATTTGTGTTAATGTATCTCAACAGCACTCCATTTACATCTTACTTGAACAAAACTCCATCAACAATGACATACGGGACAGCTGCGCAATCTGAAGTGTCTCCTTTGGGTCTTATTCATCTCTGGAGGGCATAGGCACATTGCCTAGGAAGTGCATAATGCCTTGGGTCTAGCAAGGGTGGGGGCATCATTGTCTTCTTCTTGATTGCCACTTGGCTTATGGCTGTCTGGAATCAAAATAGCCTCTTCTTTGTTGTGTACTTCTTTTTCTTCGCCAAAACCAGTTGCTCACACAATCCTTTCCCTCTTACCAACTTAGTGATCTTGATCTCAATGTCATACTCCATGACACGGGTGATCCAACCTGCCCTTTTCTCATTCAAATCCTTGTTGAGGAGGAAGTCCTTGACCCCAGCATGTGAGACCAGCAACTGGACCTTGTTGTTTGAGACTAAATGCTTGAATTTCTTCAAGCTTCGATTCTTATAAGCACATGCTTCTCAATAAAAGAGTACCTCACCTCATTGTCATCTAGGCTCAGGGCTGAAGAAGGCAATTGGCTGCTCATCATTATCCTTGTTCTGCTGTACCAAAATGGTAGAGATAGTGTCATTACCTCCCGAATGCATAGAGGATGAAATCCTTGGAGAAGTCCGGGTTGATGAGAGTTGGTGCTTGAGAGATAGCTTCTTTGATTGCTTCAAAACTCTCCTTGCCTTCTGCTATCCAAATTGAAATTCATGCTCTTCTTTAACATTTTGGTGATGGGCTTGACAAGGGCTGCAAAATCTAGGACAAACCTCGAACAAAGTTTGTCCTTCCCAAGAAACTCTGAAGGGATTTCTTGTGGCTTGGCAATGGTAGTGCTCTTATGGCTTCAACCCTCTCTAGATCAATTGCTAATCCTTCCTTGGAGACAATATGGCCAAGGAGCTTTCCTTCATGTGCAAGAAAGATGCACTTCTTAGGATTCAAAGACACTCCAAATCTTCTGCACCTCATGAAGACTTGCCTCAAATGAGAGAGGTGGTCTGCTGCATTTTTTGAAAAAATAGTGATATCATCAAGGTAAATCAGCACCACATTGTTAATCAAACCTTTGAATGCCATGTCCATTGCCCTTTGGAAGGTAGCACCAGCGTTGGACAGCCCAAATGGCATTTTCCTGTATGTAAAAGTTCCCCATTTGGTTGTGAAGGCCGTCTTGAACTGGTCCTCCTCCTTCACCATAATCTGATTGTAGCCTGAGTAGCCATCAAGCAATGAGAACCTTTCTGAACCAGCTACAACTTGCAATATTTGCTCCATGGAAGGGAGTGGGTAATGGTCCTTGAGAGAGGCTCTATTCAAGTCTCTGAAGTCAACACACAGTCTGATCTCTCCACTCTTCTTTCTGACTAGAACTAAGTTGGCAACCCAACTAGAATGCTTGATTGGGAATATAATCCTTGACTCAATCAGCTTGTCCAATTCTTTCCTCATGAGAGGCTCCATGTGGGGATTGACTGGTCTTTGTTTCTGCCTGACAGGCTTAGTATTTGGATCCAATTCAATGGTATGCTGAGCTAAGTTGGGATTGAAACCTTTCAAGTCTTCATAGCTCCAAGCAAACACGTTAGGGAACTCTTGACAAAGGTGAACAAAATCAGATTTCTCTTGTGAGGTACTTACTTTTCCAATCTGCAATGTTTTGCCTTCTTCCACTAAAATAGGCTCTGAATCTTCACCCTTCACTTGAATGTTCACTTTCTCCTTCCGGAACTGATCATTCGGGTTGAAGATTGATTCCAAGGTTATGAGGCCTTTTTTAATTTGTTAGTTCTCAGCTGCACCACTTGGTCACCATCTTACTCGCGCTTGTCTTGATTCCTAGCGGAGAACTCAGCTTCTTCTTGGAGGAAATTAACAATTTGTTGATCATTCTCGAAGACTTGCCAACTTGTATTGTTATCCGGAACAGCTGGTCTCACAACCAATTTGATATGAGGATGAGATTTCTCACTTTTTATACTTTTTACAACATCAAACGCAGCCCCAATTGCTCTTGCTTTGTCAATGGCTTCATTCTTTTTCTTGGGATGGAATTGATGCTAAAAGCTTCAAAATCTTTAATAAGATCCCATACCCAATTTTTGTAGTTCTTCAACAGATCATTTTTGGCAGCATTTTTTCCCTTGACTTGGTTTATGATCAGCTCACTATCACCAAATACTTGTAAATTCCTGATGCCTTTCTTCTTTGCCCAGTGCAGTCCATGAATTAAGGCTTCATACTCAGCTGTATTGTTTGAGCAAGAAAACTAAAAATGGAAGGCTGAGTAATACTTTATACCTTGTGGTGAAATGAGCATAGCCCCTCCTCCTGCACCTTGTCTACTCCTTGACCCATCAAATAACAATTGCCATACTTCATTCTTGTCCTTATGATCTGGCTTGGTGATGCTGGGAATAGGCTGATTTTCTTCGTGTATGCAATAGACCCCTAGCTCAGATTCTTCCACTTCTTGATAAGGATCAAATGCATGTACCTTGTTTGCCCATTCATCAAGAGTTAGATCCGGGATGCCTCCAACCTTGGTGTCAGCCTCATCAGTGCTTAGGTGATCCTCTTGATTAAAAGCTAAGCAATTGGCATTAATTTGACTTGGAGTGTAAGGCTCAATATGGAAGTTTGCAATAGGTTCTCGACCTGATTGTAGCCTTAGTTCCGTACCTTGTTCTGAACAACATGTGAGACTAATCAGCGAGAAAGATAGCCTCCATCTTGGCTATGAATTCCCTTGACAAGCAAAGGGCAAAGAGTGGTGGGAGGTCTATGACTGATACATCTTGTAAAATGACAACATTTGGACATGCGTGCAAGGTAAGACTCAAGTTTCTAATCAATCCAAATATTGCTACTTCTGTCCCATCTAGCTGCACTACCCCTTTGGATATTGTTTCATCTTTGGAGCCCTAGCCGATCGCTATTTTTTTTAGGCATTCTTGAGCTACTTTCTCTGGAGTCTATCATGCAATTGTGCACTAGCTGACTTCTAATGATTAATGAAACATAGAAAGGAGGGGGCTTCAACATCTTACCTTGTTGTCCTCCATGATTTCCCTCAGTGGGCAGCATTTGTAAGCACTCTTCTTGCATCTGAACTTATTGATTCGAAGTTGGCCAGTCCTTCATGGCAGCTTTGCAGTGAGATCTCTTTGGCACAGGATAGATAGGGATTCCCACATTGATATATTGACATTAGTCTTCTTCATCGATCAATAATCTTGAATGGGGATGAAGTATCCTTTTATTGTCCCTTGGTTTGCACATTCACTCCTTGCATGTGGGCAGCAATAACTGGTATTTGAGTTGGCCTAGGGGCTATTCTTGGCTGCCCTTGTGCATTTGAAACTGGACTTTGCTTGCCAACCATTTGTGGAGCCATGGAAGGTTGTGGATTGGTTGGAGCTAATGGCTGTTCTTCACCCAAATTCCTCCTTTTTGACCTTGTGTTGGCTGCAACACCTTGAGAAACTACTTGATTCATGCCACAAAAATCTTCTGCTTGCCAGTTCACCAATGTGGTGTCATTTGGGGCTGATTGCTATTGGAATGTTTCTTGTTGTTGGCTGTTTCCTTGACTGCCCTCGCCCTCCACACCAGTAGTTGTCACCATTAGTGCTTGATTCAAAGCACCATTGAAGCACATGGATTGGTTATGAGGCTCATTGCATGGAAAGCACCAGTCATACTCCTGAGCAATGTTGTTTTGTGTTGGCACCAATGCCTTAGAGGCAGATATGGCATTTGGATTATAGGGCTGAAATGGTCTATTGGCAGGAGGCCTTGTTTGATTCATATTTGTAGCTGGGTTAGGTGGCCTTTGTGGTTGGTAAGGCTGCCTATTAGGCTGAGCTTGGGGTTGATAAGAAGGTCTAAAACCTTGGGCTTGCTGCATTTTGAGAGTAACCAGATCATTGCCTAGGTTTTGTAATTGCTTCATGACTTCTTGAAGCTCATTTGGGGCACTTGGAGATGAAGTGGAAGCTTCATTTGAACTCTGATTTCTAGGAGTGGGAGAAGGAGCCAAATTAGGTGCTTGACTAGTGCTTGGACTCTCTAAACTCAGAAACAATGGCATGGGAGGTCTAGGGGCAAGTTTTCCAGCTTGGATCAAACAATTTTCAGCCCTAATGGCAATGCTATAAGCCATAGGGATAGTTATGCCTCCCATGGACTAAATTAACATAGAAATATCAGAATTTAGAGCTTTGAGATAGTAAAGAAAAGCACCTTCTGCTGTTGGCCTGACTGCCACTAGAATTCTCTCCCAAGTCTTTTGAAATTAGAAGTTGAAATTGGTCAGCGCTCATTAGGAGCCCTCTTGATGGTTGTCACTGCTCCAAAAGAGACAAGTTATCTCCTTTCTCTCCAAATTGCTCATGAAGTGCAATACACAACTAATTCTAGTTTTTGATAGAACCAGCTCCAAGGCTTCTAAACCATTGTAATGCTTTACCCTTGAATGAAGATGCCAGTAACTTGACAGCCACTTGCATTTCATTGATTTCATGAATTACATAAAGGTTAGCAATATCTTTAACATGATCACCTCGAGTAATCTGATTTTCTCTAGTGAAGTAGGGAATGTTATTCAAGGCTGCAATAGGAATTGGATGTTGTGCATTGAGAGCAAGTAGGCTGTTGCCTGTGAAGTTGACATAGGGATTGTTTTGAGCCATTTTGATTGGTCTTAAAACCGTTGTTGATTGGATGAAAGGCCTACCAGGTGGAGGAGTTGAGAGAGTTCTATTTGGTGGAGATGGAGACCTTTGAAACCTTCTTCCTCTTTTCCTTCTTCTTGGAGATAACTGCAGGTATTCAAACAACACTTCTTCTTCTCCAACTTTTGACCTTGTGGTGATTCTTCTCATGAGTTTTCGGGCCTGCTTGCTTTGCTGAAACCAATTGATTCTTCCCCTTGGAGTTGCAGGATATGTAAATAATAACTCTTTTCAAGTAAGAAAATTGCAGCGGATGCACATCAACCTTGCTGCAAATAAAAATGAGACCTCTAGTCTCCCACCCAGGCGTGTCAAAATGTTGTTGCAGACTCACGGCACCCCTGATGCGGATCGGGCTTTTAGGTTGATCACTCTAGCATCCGGTGTGATTGCATATAACATGGAAACCTCTCTCCAAGTGTGGGACTTGTGAAACCGAGAGAGAATCTCTAGATTAGAGGTGGTTCCTCAAACTCCTCGATTAGATCTAATGCTTGCACAACTAAAGAGGTTCGAGATCCTAATCCTACTTTAAACCGCTGAGAGGAGACAGGGGATAGAAATGCAAAAATTGAAACTAACTAAAGATGGTGATGCACCAAAAGGAGTGGTGAAACAATTATATCATGCAAATAGACACAAACCAGAGATTGCAGCATAAAACATACACAGGCTGATAAGATATAATTTAGGATTTGAAATGAAGCAAACAATACAAACAAAGGACTGAAACTCATTCACAAAGCTTGCATTATCATTTCCAATGTCAAAATCATTTGCATTACAACCTCGAGAGGTGAACAGTTTGTTACAATCTTTGGAGAGGTCTGGTTCTTACAAAAAATCACTTGTTGGAGGTGAAAGAAGAAGTTGCTATCTCCAAAAAATGTTCCCCCTTGTGAGAAATGAGCCAAAACTGGATTTTACATTGCATGAGTCGAGCCGAGGAGAGAGAAAACGTACAAAACATGGGAGCCCATTTCTCATTGACTGCAGGTGCAATAAAATGGCATGGGATACCTTACAAACCCATACCTTGTCAATTTTAACCGAATTACAGGAGAATGCGACCCATTCTGTGTTAAATTTGGTCGCTAAAATGTCACTTCTGGCCATGAACACGTGTCAGAGCCGTTTCTTAACTTTCTCTCTCAAGACTACACCAAAATTCAAGATTAACCCTAGAATCATGTAGATGATCTCATAAGCTTTCCGTTGATATAAATAACGTGCAAATCCAAGCTCTGGATCAAAATATATCGAGATCTGAAGATTTAGGGCACAAAACAGGTGAAAATGTGTTTTGAAGCTCTTTCCCGCGCTCTGCCACCTAGACGACACGTGGCAAGTGCTAATTGGATGTGTAATTCTCTCTCCTCTGCTCACCCATGGGTTTTCCTTGAAAATTTTGACTTTTTTGTGATTTTGGAACATTTTTCACTTTTCTTCCATGCCCCGCCACTTGGGACACATGGCATGCATTGATTGGAGGACAGGGGCGCGGGGTCTTCCTTTACTTTTAGCTTTTGGCTGAAACTTGGCCAAATTTTCCAAATCCTCCCCGAGCTCCATGCTTCCTTGTTCCATTAGACATGTGTCCAATTCCTATTGGCTCGGGCCCATGCTTGAAACCTCGCCCTTTGAACTTTTGGACATTTCCCCCTTGTGACACGTGTCATGATTTGATTGGTCTCTAGGTCTACCGGCTTTTCGCGTCCCTCGCATCCTCACGGCCCGGCTGTCCCAAACTACTTGGGACAAATTCCTCCGATCCACCCAAAATGGGCTTCCTTGTCCCTTTTCTACCAATGACACGTGGCGTAATGTGATTGGTTGTTGTCTCTTTCGGTTATCTGCATCTTCTGCGTCCCTTTGTCCCGGATGTCCCAAATCTGTTGTTCTCATGTCTTGGATGATCTCGGCGGTTCACGTCCTTCACGTCCTCACGGCCCGGATGTCCTGGGCTGTTACGTTTAGTAGTTAGTTAATTTTCCTCTGACCTTGGCCGGTTTGCCTTTCCTCGTCCCACGCGTCCTCATGGCCCGGATGTCCCTTTGCTCTCTGTTGCCCTGCTGCGACCTTTCACCTATTTGCGCCCGAGATGTCCCTCATGTCCCGATTGCGCGAGGACTAGGACTTAGCCATTTTCATGATTTTCCTGGCCCAAGCTTGTTTTCTGTAAATTTTTCACCTTTTCTAAGAACTTTCTCTTTTCTTCTTGGACGGGGAGTTAGAAAAATTTGAGGGGACCACTAGAAACATGATTTTTGCCCTGAATCAATCTATTTGCACAGGACTTGAGAATTACGATGCATGTTATCAAATTTACCTGCGGGTGAATTTGGATAACAGAAATTCTTAATGCTTTACATTTAAGGCCCTTCTACTTTGTTAAAATCTATCTTACCCGATCCTAGTCATGAAATAGGTCTTTCATCCACTGCAACCCGAGTCATGTATTTCGTAGTGATTTGGAACTATGTGGTTCTCGACGTTATTTCTTTTTTACTTTAAATATGAGTACCGCGACTCTACTCATGGCATTTTCCTTACGGATTTGTTCCTTCTCATGGTAGGAATACCTTAATCACTATTTCATCTACCCTATGGTTCATCTTGATCAAATCCACTTAGGGCATGAGTACGTGCTTATATATGTTTTATTCCCCTCTATCTGATTTATCTGGTCTAAACTTAGCTTCTTCCAAAGCTAAAAAAAAGAGATTCTATCCTAGTCTCAAAAGATAGACTGATTCCTTAAAGGATATCTATCCATGCCTTATAAAAATAAATAAAAAACGTAGACCATTCCTCGAAGGATGGCTACCATCAACTTCAAAATATAGACCGCTCCCTTGAAGGACGGATGTTTGTTTTATGGCATTTTGAGCCTTTGCAGTAGTAAAATTCCTCTCTCGGCCAATTTTTTCACTTGTTAGCATCTCGATGAGACATCCCATATCGATTAGTCTTTCCATATTTAGCAAATTACCCGCATTGATCGGTTTTTTTTTCTATCAAAAGATAAATCATGAAGCTATGATGTGAGACCTTTTAATCATATGGAGACCCCGCTTTCCCCATATGAGTGTATATTTAATCCTTCATGTGTTACGATGAGATGCATACCTATATCTTATCCTTATCTACCTCCTAGATCTAGTTTGCGACTAATTAGTGTCATTTTTATTTTATTTGTGTCTATGGCCTTGTGTGCATCATCTTTCGACTTATCATCAAGGTCTCTATTTATGGTCGGTTAGGGGACTAACTTATCATTCTTTTTCCTATCTAGGTGTAGTGATTTTTATTTCTAAGGGATAAGATCATTGCATCACTTTCTTTTTCATGAAATCAAATGGACATTTCCCATGTTCATTTGTTATTTATCCAGTTAAATTGACATTTAACATGTTAATTTAATCAACCAAATCTATCATCTATCTATGCTCATCTTATCTACTTCATCTAAAATCATCAAAGCAACATATATTATGTGGATCCATCTATCCATCTATCTATAACATGTTAATTTAATCAATTATTCATCCATGACAAATCAAAATTAAATCACATCTATCTATCTATATCTATCAAAATTAAAAGCATGAGTCCAATCACATAACACAAAGATGCATATATATATCTGAGTGGATTCAAATCAAGTCATATACATCGTATCAAAAATGCCTTCAAATTGAGGCTACATCAGTATATCTCTACAAATCATATCTCTATATAGTATAATCAGATACATGGAACACGTTGTCTCCTCCTCCCTCCTCGGGCACAGGCACTCTCTCCTAACCAGCACTTATAGAGCTAGAGGTGCCCACAGTCGTGACCCTATGACCTCCTCGGTCTCCCCCGGTGTTGGCACCCTCCAATGCACCGTAGGTAGTGGTTGTCACTTGTCCTCCTTCTCACTCTGTAACAAGACACATCTGGGGCATGTTGTGTCAAGGCATCCTCATAGTATCTCACCTCGGTAAGGAGAGCCTGATAGGTACTCAGACTCACCATTCAGGTGCTCTCAACGGTGCTGCTACTGGTGGTCCTCCTACTATAGCACCTTGTGCCCCTGACTTTGATGTGGTGCCTGTATCACCATATTTGGCCCTGAGGGCCTCTCTATGTCTGTGATATCTATCCCTCTGCTGGATAGCTATATCCTACTCCTAGTGAGTGGTGTCTCTCTCTTGTATCACTATGTCCCTCTCCTCCCTTAGAGTCCTGATCTCCTCCAGAGCAATCTAGTGTGTCTGCGTACCATGGCAGCATACTCTCCTACTGCGTCTCTCTAGCTCTACCATTATATCCTCCTTGTCTGACTCTGCAGACGCTGTGAGATGCCATGGTAGCTCCTCGTGATACCACGCCTTGTAAACCTCATCCACTCCTACATCATCATCATCATCATCTATGGGAGGAAGGGCCTCCATGAGTAGATTTGCTAGGATTAGTATTGGAAGATCTGTCTCCCTTTTATCTCGTACTCAGTATGACACATATACAATCGAATAATGCTGTGTCAATCCAAACTATCTCATCACTCATAAAAATGGGACCCACTCTAAAATCTTTGGCCTCATTTTGACAGCCCCTGACCACTCTACTACGTCTCAGCTCCACTAAGTGGGCGTCCTATCCGGCCCATGTACGATAGACCCTGTATGGCCTCCATATCACCTGTGATGGTGTCAGAGTCCTAAATCTCTGGGCATACCACTCGATGATCTCCCTATATCTCCAGGGCCATGTCTGCTCACCATCATCGAAACCCATAATCAAGGGCTCCCTCTACTCTTGGCATCCATGGAAGTCCAGATGGTCTAATCACTAATATATGCTCATAAGCCCAACAATGGAGTACAAAAATAACATCTATCCCAGTCCACTGCCTGGTGGTATACATCCATAGCTCATGATATATCTGTGCTAGTAATGCGTCAGCAAATGTAAATACCTGCATGAACTCCAGGATATCACAGACATAGTCAAGCAGGAGTAGTGGGAACCATCCACCTCCGGAATCTGGTAGTGCATAATATGAGATAGCCATCTGGATCAAGGCTATCAGTCTACTCCTGGTCATCTTACCGATCTTGTGAGGCTATCCTCACAGTCCCAAACACTATCTCTACATCATCTTCCTTATCCCCATATAACCGTATCAGGGCCCTCCTCTGCTGCTCCCGTGGAGTAATCTCTATCGGTCCCTGTAATTGGTAAACCTGAGGATCCTATAGATGTCCTCATGGGTGATAGTCATCTCACCCGTCTAAAACCAAAATGTGCATGTCTGGCTATCCCACCACTACATCAATGCTCACATGAGCTCCATGTCTCGGGGTACCCATCGATAATAATAGAAACCCCTAGTCTAGCTAACTCCAGATGGCACCACTCAGCATCTGTCACATCTGGTAGTATAGTCTCCAATAGCTCGGAATAACATCCCACATGTGTAGGACCTCTCGTGCCTACATCACATCAAACATCATCATTAGTTTCATATTTATCAAAATCAACATCGTTAAACTTTCATCAAATTTTTTTCTCAAAGCCTCCAAAGTCTTCATCTTTCCCATCGGTGTTGTCTCGGTTCATCGGCATAGTTCACTTTACAATCAACACCGATTATATTCTAATCGACCTTCGATTGCATACTAGTCGATGCATATGCGATGGAAAAGTGACATGTGAGCGTGGGAATCTACAATTAACTCTTCCTTGCCCCCGACCTCCCGAGGTCGTCTTTGAGAATAATAGCCAGTGGGGATGGAATATGTATGGGATGCGAGACAAACTAGTTAGGTAATCTAATGTCTTCAATACGTACTAGTGGAATTTGTGAATCTAAGGCAAAGAAGGCCCTTCTAACTGAATCGTGTGATAGATCGATAAGAGAGGATGACTTCTCGAAGGCTCCAATCAATATCAAGCTCTAGCATGATTTGATCTATGGGTTGTGGAATGCATGGAAAATGACACGGATAGTTTCATGTATTTCTCCGGATAGGGTCATATGGTGGATGGTAAATATAATCGATCAGTATGGATGATTCTCTGCCTAGTCCAGAACTCTCTAGCTTTGTTATCTGCTATGTCTAATAAGGAGAATTGTTCGATGATGATAGGTGGAAGTGGGGTAGACCGGAATACTAGTGTGTGTAGGCTAGTGTCATGTCTAATTCTCCTATGGGTTCGTTGGGCAGTAGGATTTGTGGGTCACATCCATAGACTCTTAGTTGTTGTGGACCTATTATGGTCATGCGTAAAATCAAGTCCTAATCCCTAAAATCTAGTAATCGTATGCTTTCTCAAACTTCTATATTTAGGATCAATAAGCTGTGTGATTTTCTCGGAATATCTTACATTGTTTGCGCAACCTGGATTCTTAGGGTGGTATCTATATCTAGGTGTCTCCTGCATCTGGCTGTGGGACCAAAGGATCACAACCAAAGGTTTGTTCTCTTTGAAACCCTTTTACAATCATATGAATGTTGCCTAGGGTAATCTATAGTTCGGTTGATTTGACCAAAACGTGTGTGCTTGGTTGTCTTCTATGTTTAGTCCGCTCAACTGGGAATTGATTTTTTGCAAGCTTACCATTGTTCAGAAGACTTAGATCCTAAGATTTTGATCTATATCAGTTAGCATTGTGATGAGATTGGGCTGAGGTATGATTGGCTCGAATATGTATTCCACGGGCTCTCTTGGTCTCATAATTGTCATGCAAAAAGCAACAATGTAAAACGAACTACATAAAATGAAATTTAACTATGTGAAATATATCTATAGCATATATGATTCCCTATTTTTTTGTTTTTCGATGAACTTTATTAATTTAAGAAAGCGAGTTATTTAAAATATCTAGAATTGACAACTAAAATGATAATTTAAAAAAACAAAATAACCGAGTGTAGCTATATCATGTCATGTAATTTGTAGATCTATTCTAAACAATGAAATAGCTTATCTAATCTATTTGCAAGACTCTCAATCCTACCTTAGAAGTGAGGAGTGAATCATAGTTTCTCAGAAACTATCAATCCCCACAGCTTCCCTCGCAATATCAAGTAGAAATTGAAATAAAGTAATTAACTACTCTATTTGATATGATTCTAACTAGAACTTTGAAAGCTAGAACCTGGATTCTGCAGAACAGTGGCAAATCTGATGGTGTGTGTGATCTTTTCCCCTCAGTGTGATCTCCTCGTTCCTTCGTGTTCACATGGATCTAGAAAAGCGTGTAATGCTAGCATCAAGTAGATATTGGGATAAAGGAAGCTCAGGACACCGACCGAATACAATGCAAATAGGAGAGGGATAGCGCAAGAGTACAGAGCTTGGCTTATGTAATTCCTAGCGGGATCTATTGCGAGTCATGCAACATAAAGCATCCAGAACCTGAAACTATCCTGTTTGAAGAACAAAACCTACAACTTTAATGGCTTCCTAAGCTATTCTACTCTAATGGATTGGATGAAATAACAACAGTGCTTGCACAAGATGGATATGTGGCTTACTAACAGTAAAACAATGCTAACTAAGCATGCAATGAAAGAAACTAAGCATTCTAAGAAAAAGGAAAACTAAATCTATTGCGAAAGAGAAATCGAGAGGCAAATTTTGAGGGGTCATTTACTTGAGCACAAGCCAACTATTTATAGCATTTGTATTTACCCAAGGTAAAAGCCAAATAGAACTCTTAAACTATAAACAATGGCAAAACACTATCCCGGGGAACCGAACCATAAATGCAAGCTTATGGTGGTGAAAGAAAGCTAGTAAAATGTTGAATTTACATGAGTCGTGTTAAAAGAGATTTCTGGAAAATGCGTAAAGGACCGCCGCCTGAGCGGACGGCGACGGCGGTTACAGGACCACCACCACCTGTTCGTGGCAGCGGTCACGAGACTCGCCACCCGGGCCAAGGCAGAGGTATCATCACCAAGAGAAAAAGGCCAAGAAAAGAGGGGAAAATGGAAAAACAAAGAACATGAGGGCTAAGCGGGGCATGCGGGATGTTAACGCACACTTAGAGATCTTTTCCGGATCCTAAACACCTTGCGAGGAGACCTGTATCATCATTGGGGCATGTGTCATGTTGTTCTGGCAGTACAGTACCTTACAATTTTGGGTACATACATATTGCCCCCTCGGAGAAGCATTTTAGCCATGAAGAGGCGTAAAATGATGGGTCTGAGTATGGCGGTCCCAAATAAGTAGTTAGAAGTTATACCTGATACATCTGTGTGTTGAAATGACGCCGTCCAAGATTCCCGCTACCTGCAAAATGAAAAGAGAACTCAAGTGCAGATAGACACAATAGTTTGAAAAATAAACGCTAAAATAATAGGGAATGAGAACGTACCATTTGTGCGGGGATAGGAACTTACCTCCATTGGTGCTCCAAACCTATGAAAAAGTCATTTAAAATGAATCTAGACGCTATATATATGAAAGTGGGCCCATTTTCCTATTCATTTGTACGAGTCGATTTGATTGATTTTGAGCTCTTGAACCCACGGTGACGTTTTCTTGCACGTAGAGTCAAAATGTCCATCTTTGAGATAGTGATCATGCCTCCACGTGCGGAACATCGATCCGTGAGATCACATATTAGTTTTCTTCAGTTTATCCTTTTTACCCCCTTAAATTTGAAATGCTAAATAGTTTATCATGGGGGTAATTTTTGAAAATGTTAGTGTTAAAAGGTCCACCTAGGGGGCGCCTACTGGGTAGGCTTTGTTTTTAGGTAAAATGGTCATTTTTGCACTTTTTAGGCTTTTTAAATTTAAAAACCCACGTGGGTTTTCAGACCACGACTGCCGCCCTTACCCGGGCGGTGGTTACATGACTACCACTCTATTCAGGGTGGCGGTTACATGACCACCACCCTTAAGGCGGCGGTTACAAAACCGCCTCTCTACTCAGGGTGGCAGTTTTGCATAGAATGCAAAAGTATCATCTGTTTGAATTTTTTTTTGATTTCCTAGCATTTCTATGTGTTTTCATGATTTTTCCAATATTACTCAGATGCTAACTTGCTCTGTTTTGTGTGTTTTTGGGTGTATGCAGGTGAGAGAGGAGTATATCTGGTGGAGTAGAGAGAGGGAGTGTGATTGGCTCCTAGGGGTACTAGATGCCCTCTCACAGGATGAGGAGGACACTCTTCAACGGGCTGGGATACTACACATTTCACGCGTGCCCCATGTTACACCATCTAGTCACATCCTTTGTGACTTGTTCTCATACTGGGATGCAGATCGGAACACCTTCCGATTGCCAGGGGTCCGTGGTGAGTGGACTATTACATTGGAGGATGTCTATCACATTCTGGGGGTCCCGATCATCGGGAGATGACTCACCCTAGAGACAGCAGGTTCACGGGCACAGATTGCACAATGGGCTACATATATGGGAGATGCAGTCATCTCCATGGGGTTGAAGAAGGGGGTTAGAGTTCGATCCATTCCTTCTTTTCCCATCCCCTTACTTCGCCAGGCCATCATGGGGATCCTTGCCTCGAGACTGATCGGGGACAAGGGAGGAGATACATTATTATACTACTGGTCCCCTATTATTGCACAGATAGAGGGACACGGTCGATATATGCCAGGGGAGAAGACATTCTTGGGACCACCTATCATGACTTATACAGGTTGGTGCATTTACGAGGGCGATCCTTGAGCCACCTAACCCTAGTCATGAGTTAGGTCTATGAGCACTTCATCCCTTATGACAAAGGTGTAGAGGTGACAGAGCCCAGGCCGTGAGGGCAGCCAAATGGATAGACATGTCGGTGCTTAGAGCATCTCATCGCCTAGTTGCTTCCTTGACTACCGCTGAAATGGAGGCTACACCATACTAGACTATGGCTGGTATATGGGGTGAGGAGACTCTTACCTTGATGTCCTGCTCCACCATAGGGAAACTTATTAATAGGGTGGGGTGAGTGGAGATGCACCCCTTTAGTCGAGTTTCTCAATTTTTGGCTTACCATACATGGGTATGCTTCCCCTAGTGGTGCCAGTATATAGATCATTCTAAGAGGCCAGAGGAGGGCCTAGAGGCTGGGGTTGAACAGTGGTTACTCCTAGCGTTCCTATTGCAGCCAGGAGGATAGTAGATGCCAGAGGGAGAGCCGGTGCGCCTCAGGCACCTTTGCTCCAGATTGCCGTGGGTCCTGCCCATAGCAGTGATGACCCCATTGAGGTAGACTCTGAGTGTGACGAGTTTACAGGGGGAGAGACAGAGGAGGAGACTGAGGACAGTGATCCTGAGTGGCACGACACCCAAGATATCATACAGTGGAGAGGGCCAAGCAAAGTGCAGAGAGGGTGACTCTAGTTTCGGAGGAGTCACTCTCCCGGGCCATAGAGAGGATGAGTCTTGCTGCAGGGGTGCTACATTGCTCCAGCCAAAGGAGCAGCCTCTCGGTTAGTAGTAGCATTTGTGGCGGGCGCTGATCCCATAGATCCATCTTGGAGGCCAGTGATCTCGAGTAAGTTACCCTCTCTCCCTTTTAATGTTTGTTTTTAGTTAGGATCTCTTGATTGCTATCTTTTATTTCTAATTTCTTGTTTGGTTTCTAATTTGTTTTCTCCTTTGTTTGGAAATACCGATGATGAGTGGCAAGATTTTATTCGTAGGGTATGCACCGATACCTTGATAATCCCCATGGAGAGGACCCGCACAGAGCTGTTCGTGGACGCCGGGGAGCCTTCAGCAGCCGGTAGACATACTAATTTCTTCGCCTCAGTCTGGCATGTGGCCAGGATGGTATCAACTCTCCACATAGAGTTAGCGGGGTATAGGACGGTCGAGCATCTAATGAGGAGCCATTCTCGTGGTGAGACTGTGGATGCCCCTTGGGATCTTGAGCCCTCTGTGCACTCAGAGCACCGGCATAGCTGGAGTCCTAGGCATGGGCATGCGCCTTCAGAGGGGTCTCGTAGGGATTGAGAAGCCACTTGGCTCTCGTAATTTTTTGTATGATACATTCTTTTGTATACCCCAGGCTCTTTGAGCATTTTGACCATGCTTAGTGCATGATGGCATTGTACATAAACGTTGATCATTTATATATATGTATATTTGTTCTGGATCAAACTCTTGGCATTCATGGCTCACTTTCTATTTCCAGTTTCCTTATGTATACTATGATGTATGTTTATATGTTTTTAGAATATATGCAACGGTGAACAAATGATGCAAGTGTTTTACTTTCCTTTTTTGTATTTCATGATGCTGATATATGATGATGTAGATATAATGTGATTTTGAATCTTAGTTTCTGTAAGCAATTTGGATACTTCATATTTGTTTTGGCAAAGTGATGAAAATAAACCGGTATGATGAACAGATAAACCTGCCCCTACCCCCAACTCCATGCAACTAGTAAGATGCGAGGGCTTATCACCAAGAGTTGGGAAGGGTGTAGGTTATGAGGTGTAGTGAAATGATAGTGATGGAAGATAGACAAAGCTTTGGCGAACCAAATTAGGACACCACAAGTCCACTCCACTTGAGTGACTTCATAGTTTTAGATGTAACTTGCTTTACGGTTTATCTAGACTTAGACCCGTAGATGGCCACATAGTAGACAAAATCTGGGTTTTTAGAATTTTAACTCTCTTGGGATTTTGAACATCTGATTCATTTGTTTTTGACTCAAAGTTTCAAAGTTTGAATTGTTTGTGTATGACCTTTTGCATTTATTTGTCAAGAGGACCCCCTACACTTTGCCCCATGCTACTAGTAAGAAGCGTGGGTTTATCACCGTGGGAAAAGCATAGGTGAGTAAGGGCATTTCCATCCTTTCCCAACCCTATGTCACTAGTAAGAGACGTAAGCTCGTCACCAAAGGTTGGTGGGGCAAGGAAATGTGTAAAATTAAAATTTTTTGTTTGATCAACATTTGACTTGTTTATTTGAGTAAAATGTCGGTATGTGTTTATTTCTAGAGAGATATACATATGGGATAGATGTGACACCATGAAACATCTAGAATAGATCATAGGAAAGACACCTACCCTAAGAAGAAACCAAAAGTGAGAATAAACTTACAGATCTTGGTATGGTTACCATTAAGACTTTTTCATGTCTAACTTTATTTGATAAAATGATTCCGAGATAATTTGATGATATCATGAAAATGGAGAAGTATGATTAAAGTGTTTATGCCAACAACATCATGAGTTTGTAATGAATTGCTTTGAGAATAGATTCCTTGATCACCATTTGTGTATGAAACAAGCGGACAATATGATCCTAATCTATATGAAGATGCAATGTAGATATATATATATATAAGTAGTGCTAGCTGCTTACGCGTAGAACCGCTTGAGGTGCAGGGAATTGACCATTTCACCAAATTCCTCACCTTCTAGCGTACATAAGAGGTATGCACCATTTCCATAGTCCTTCATGACTTGGTATGGGCCCAACCATTTAGGCCGGAATTTCCTTCCTTCGCCGGTCTTCTTGTCGATCTGGCTGTCTAGCCTTAGAACTAGATCACCTTCATATATGTCGCGTTCATAGACTTTCTTGTTATATTTCCGAGAAAATCCAGTCAGCATAGACTCTATGCCATTGTTCAAAGATCTAACCTAGCTTCATCTAGGCTTTCTATTTGGGAAAGACATGCTTCTCTCAGTAAGCGTCTTCATCCGAATCCTTGTAATGAAATGCGAGAGACTAGGTATTTCAACCTCAAGCGGGAGAACCGCCCTCGCCCAAAATACTAGTGAGAAAGGAGTTGCTCCCGTTGGTGTTCTTATTGAGGTTCGGTGGGCCCATAAGGCTGGATATAACTTCAAGTGCCAATCTCATTTGTTTTCTTTCACCGTTTTAAGGAGAATGGCTTTTAGTGTTTTATTCGTCACTTCAGCCTGTCCGTTGGCTTGAGGGTAATACAAGGAAGCCGTATGATGGCTTATCTTAAATTTATTGCATAGTTCGTGAACCTCTTCATTCTTAAAAGAAGTTCCATTATCGGAGATAATGATTTGCGGGATACCATACCTGCAAATGATTTGGTTCAAAATGAACTTGGTGATTACAGAACTAGGTACAATAGTAAGAGGCATAGCCTCTACCCATTTGGTAAAATATTTCGGTGGCCATGATTATAAAATTATGGCCATCTGTGGACGAGGGAGAGAATTTCCCTATTAGATCTAGGCCCCATGTAGAAAAGGGCCATGGAGTAGCGATTGGTTGTAGAGCTTGTGCCGGCATGTGGATCTCATGGGAGAATTATTGGCACTTATGACACCTGCGTATGAACTCTACTACGTCATGTTCTAGAGTAGGCCAGAAATATCCCATTCGATGTATTTTACGAGTGGTGGCATGGCCACCGAAGTGGCCTCCACACATTCCGTTGTGAGATTCATGGAGAATCTTCTTGGATTCTTCTATGTCGACACATCTTAGAAGCATTCCATCGAACACTTTCCGATAGAGCACTTGCTCTATAATGATGTATTTTGCTATGATAATGCATAGCCACCTTCTGTGTTGCGGTGTGGCCCCTTCTGGATACGTATGGTCCATGATATAATTAATGATATCAGTGTACCAGGGACACTCAGAGATAGAAGGTTGGGTTTCGATGTAGTATACGCACTCATCTAGAAAATCTAGATCTACTAGATTGCCTCCATCTAATGGGTTATCAACTAACCAATCCGCGATGATTTGTCCCTTAACTAATTTCTAGTTTACAAATGTTAATTTGAATTCTCCCATTAGGGTTATAAAACGTCCAACTTTCTTAGATAAGGACCCTTGTGTGAGAAAAGTTCGTAAATGGTCCATTTTTACCATGACCCTTGTTTCTTGATTCAGCATATAGTGTCTTAAGCATTTGGTTATAAAGACTATGGCGAGGCATTCTCGTTCTGCTTGTGTATAACATGTTTCATAGTCAAGCAACGTTTGGCTAATGAAATAAATCACACGTTCTCTCTTGTCATCATCTTCTTGAGCCAGCATGTAGGCTAGCGAGACATTGGTAGCTCATGAGTATAAAATTAATGGGTGATCTAGCTTAGGTGGCATTAGTGTAGGTGGTGACAACAAGAAATGCTTAACTGCGTTGAAATATTCATTACAATCTTCAGTCCAATCAATACTATAATATTCTTGAGTAAATTGTTGATCGGATGAATGGCAAAACTTAAGTCCGAGATGAATCTTCGGATTGCACCCAGCTTTCCAAGAAATGACCTGATTTTAGATTCATCCAAAGGTGGAACCATTTCGAGGACAGCCCGAATTTTGGTTGGGTCAACATTTATCCCTTGTGACGATATGACGTAACTTAGGAGCTTCCCTCTTGTTACACTAAAGATGCATTTTTCTGGATTTAGCGTGACTTCGTATTCTATCAGACGTGAGAGGATGACGCGGAGTACTTCCGGATGGTCACAATGCTTCTTGGCCTTAGCCAACAAGTCATCTACATAGGATTCCACAATTTTATGAATTAGATCGTGGAATATATATGTCATAGCTCGCTGATATGTAGCACTAGCATTCTTGAGACTGAATGGCATAACAACATAGCAATAGGTTCCCCAAGGAGTTATAAATGTGGTTTTAGCTTGATCTTGTTCAGATATTTTGATTTGATTGTATCCCGAGAATCCATCCATGAGAGACAAAAGTTCAAACCCAGTTGTTGCATCAACAATGACATCAATGGATGGCAACGGGAAGTCGTCTTTAGGACACGCTTTGTTGATGTCTCGAAATCTATGCAGATGCGTATCTTCCCATTCTTCTTGAGAACAGGAACGATATTAGATACCCATTGGGAGTAATCGACTGGCTTGATGAATCCTACTTGGAGGAGTTTTATTACCTCCTCTTTTACCATGAGAGCTACCTTGGGTTTCATGGGTCTCGATTTTTGTTTAACTGGCTTTGCATCAGATTTAGTGACAAGGTTGTGCACCACAATGTGGGGTGCAACTCCTGTCATTTCCTTATAATTAAATGCAAACGCCTTCTGATGTTCTTTGAGGATCCGAGTGTGTATTTCTACTTCCTCTGGGGTTAACGAGGATCCTAGTTTTAATATCCTTGGTTCATCTTCTCATTGATGTAATATCAATGGTTTCTTCGATCAAAGAGGCGTTACCCTCTCCAAACTTAGGTGGCGCTGGAGGTAAATCTAAATCATCCCCATTTTCTACTGTGCATATGCTAGGTTCCATTTGTGAGGGAAGATCCATCATGGGATTTCTGAAGTAGGAAGACGAATGTGGGATTAAGGACAAATCTATCATATGATAGGAGAGATGTAGTGCCGCATAGGCGTTTAAGTAATCCAAAGTGGCCATATCACTATCAACATGGTCTAGGATAGTAGATTCATTTCCGTTTAAAAGAGAATTTTTCATTGTCTTTATCAATGGTTCATCACGAAGGGATACCATGAAACGGGTATCCTCTAACTCATTGCTTGGAGTAAAACGTGATGCTGAAGTTGCTATTGAATCGGTGAGAAGATTTTTCTCTCGCGGGATTGCTTCAATTGATATGAAGTCAAACTCCTTGCTTAAATCTAATACAACTTTTTTGTAAAGTTGTAAGTGCTCGGCTTTGGTTTCATATATCTCAGAGACTTGGTTTGCTACTAATTACGAGTCTCCTAAGACTCTGATGTTATCAACACCAATTCTCTTAGCTAAGATGAGGCCAAGGAGGAGGGCTTCATACTTAGTGCCATTGTTTGTGCACTCAAAATTTAGTTTAAAGGCAAAAGGTAAGACTTTTCCTTTAGGGGAAGTAAAGATTACACCTGCCCCCACTCCGTAATGGCATCTAGCTCCATCAAAATGGAGTGTCCAATATTTGACTAGGAATATGGACACTGGGATATCTGTTGTGTTTGCATATTCTACTTCCACCATATAGAGATCCTCTGTTGGAAGAGAACCAATGCCTAGGGAATACCCTATGCCTACTAAATCGAATGGTAAGAATATTGGTAGATCATTTTCTAGCAATTCAAAAAAATTTGTAGTAGTTCCTAATGATACCGTTTCTGCGGTGTTAGCCTCATCTTTGGGGGTTGGGGTTGCCTTGGCTAGGCTTATAGCTTCAAGATCTGTCGTAGGTATTATCTTTTCTTTTAGTTTTGCATCAGTAGGTTTATTAAGTTGGTTTGTTGGGAGTTCAAACTCCGAGTGCATGCCTGGTCTTTTCTTTAAGTCAGCTAGGTGTACATCGAATGGTTTTGGATCACCTTTGGCCATGAATATCTTTCCTAAGTATAAAAACCTTACTTCTTGAAATAGTGTAGAAGGGATTGCCTTCATACGGTGTATCCATGGTCGGCCGAGGATCATATTATAGTTAGTTTCCCAGTCTATAATATAAAACTCGGTCAAGATGGTTTTGGGTCCTAAGGTGACTAGTAATATTATGGTTCCAACCGAGGTGGATTTAAGGCTATCATAGCCCCTTTGTGTATTTCGAGTTGTGGAACAATTGGTTTCTCCATACCCTAACTTTTGAAGGAAAGATAAGGGGATTATGTTAACCAACTTGCCCCATCGTCTATCATTACATGCTTTACATAGTTGTTATAAACCCATACTTGCAAATGTAGGGTTAGATCACCTCGACATGTGATCTCGGCATCCGTCAAAGCATTTTTTTATCTCGAATATGAATTCAACATCCCTATCTCGCTACTACGGAGGATGAAAATCAAAGTCCACATGATTTACCTGTGTTTCAGGAGGTGGAGTGATGTTAATTAAATGACCTAAACCTAATGCTTCTAAAAGAGCAGCCCTGTGAGCAGGAGAGTTCTTTAGTAAGTCTAAGAATGAAATGTGCGAGAAGGTTTTTGTTAGGTCGTTAATCAAATCATAGGCACCCACAGGTTTTACTACGACTTGTTGGATGTCATCTACCTCTGGCAGGTGGCTTGGACTTGGCTGAGAGAAATACTCTCACGTCCTTGTTATAGCTTTGATGGGTAGTTCAACGTCTAACTCCACTAAACCGACTACCTTAGGTCGTGGCTGACTTCCTAGTTATGGCGCAACTAATGGATTTAGCGAGGTTGAGGCTTCATGATCATTGTTTCCTGTCATTACACCCTTGTTCATCCCAGTTAGATTTAGCCTGTTGTTATCATGATTTGGGAGTGGATCATTAAATATCTTCGGGGTGTGTTTTGAGGAGAAATTGCCCTCAAAAAGTATTTGATGCTTGATGGCGTAGGGTCTCGCCAAGAAAATATCCATGAAAAGTTGTCTTTGTTCATCCGCAAGCGTTGCATGAATTTTTGTAGTCACGGCACGTTCTAGTGTCATGGCCTTTGATTTTGTGGAAACCACAATACGAATTAGGATTGTAATTCCTAGTTTGTTGGTTTGATGTGTATTGTGGCCCAATATTTTGATAAAACCATTGTCTATTAAAATTTTGCATTTGTTGTCTTTGGTTTGAATTCTTGTTTTGGTACCTAGTTGAATTTTGGCTTGGACCTTGTATGGGATTTTACTGTTGTTGTTGTGGATGATTAAAATCCACTGCATTGATTGTTGGGGTAAATTTGTTATTTCATTGGTTGTTTATTTGTGATGGAGTATTTGAAAACATTTACCTTTTTAGGTTGGTTGGTTACTCCATCTGTTGTTACACCCAATTTTTGTTAAGGATTTTACGTCCTTGATTGACGCTCGTGGTAGTAGGATAAGTTGTGGTGTTCGGTTGGGAGCGATTAACCTCTCGTTTGCTCCATATGTTTTGCAACCAATATCAATTGTTGCTTGATCTATTCAAAGAGCACTCTCGAAGCTTCATCGTAAGTTCTTAATGGGAACTTCTGGACTTCTTCCTTCACTTCTCTGCTAAGTAAATGAAGGAATAAATCACATAGTTCCATTTGATCCATGTTTGGAGCACTTGCCGAAGAATAAAGAACTGTACGCCATCTTTGGATGAAATGAGCGATAGATTCATTGTGTTCTTGTTTGATGTGTAAGAACTCCCTGATTCCTGTTCTTAATAATTTGTTCATGTCGAAGGCCTTGATGAACTCTGACACGAGTTATTTGAACGAATGTATGGAAGCCTCAGGTATTCTATAATACCAATCGAGAGCGATGCCTTCTAAGGTTTTTGGGAATATTTTAGCAACAACCCCATCCCATGGGAGTAGTTCTCGAATGGCCGTAGCGTAAGCTTTGATATGTGCATTTGGATCTCCCTCACCTTTGTATTTGGGCAAATCGGGAGAGGTCTTGGAAGCATGACGCTTCATATGGTGAAATCCAAGGGCTCTTTCAAATATTCTAAGTAAGTCCCTATTGCATATGTTTCGACCATTGATGGTGCCTATTGAGGGAGTGGTGGTGGAATGGGTTGTTGATATGGCACAGCGTATGTGTTGGCAGGGGCATAAGGAAGCCCCTGTGTTTGAGAAAACATGCCAAGAGAGGAGAACATATCCCCTTGTGGTGATTTGGAGTATATGTTTAAGTATGACGGGGTACTATCCAGAATGGATTGTTCTGTACTAGACCGGAGGAATAGTGCTAGAGATGGTGGGTCTAATTGGTGTTTATTGTGAATACGAGAAGTCATGCCTAACGTGCCTACTCTTGTCAGGAGATCTACTTGGCTAGGATGGTGTGGAGGATTGGAACTTCCTATTTGCATGAATTGTGAATTTTGACTTGCTTGGGCAAGTTGTAATCCTCTAACCTTTTCTACTAACATTGAAATGATTTCATTTGGTGAAGTCACGGTGTTTTTCCGTAGTGGCGTTTGTTGTATACCATGGTGTTGTATAGGCATGTGATATCGGCTATGAACCGATCACCGCCATGCCAAGTTTCCCCGAGTATATTTCCTATATGCAAGGGCATAGAGGTATTTTCTTGAAAAGAGACCTCGGGTTCTATTTGTAAACCTCCTATAGGTGGATACATACTTTGAGAACGTTGGTCGTTCTTGGCATAACGCATCAATATTCATCGTCTAGACCTTGGTATGAGTCGATTGACTACTAATTTGTGATCTAAGTAGCATCGAGGAGATGAACCAGATTCTCTCGGTGAAAGACATATTGTTTGAGCCCAGAAGGCTCTTTTGTTGCGTTTGAGCGAGCTGATCTAACTCCTCAGTTTGAAATGACGAGTTATATCTGATTCTCGAGTTTGTGTTGACAACTGGTTAGTTGAGTAGTTGTCACCCCATACTGAGAGTGAGGGTGATGATTACCTATTTTGTTGGGCGTAGTATGCCTCAAGACCCAAGAGGGGTCTGCCATATGCATCGAATCCCGACATATTCGGGGGGTATATGAATACCCGCAGAATAATGGGAAGGAGCGAAAGTGATGGTTAATGAGGTAGAAAATGACTAATGAGATGGAGAAGGTGAAAAAGTTGTTTGTTTCACGTCAGGTTCACCAATTTTGTTGGTGAAGCTGATGTGAAGGCTAATGAGGTACAGAAGGTGAAACAGTTGTTTGTTTCACGTCGGGTTCACCAATTTTGTATGACGGAAAAGTGACATGCAAGCGTGGGAATCTACAAGTAACTCTTCCTTGCACCCGACCTCCCGAGGTCATGCCGAGATAGCCGGTGGGGATGGAATATGTATGGGATGGAGACAAACTAGTTAGGAAATCTAATGTCTTCAATACGCACTACTGGAATTTGTGAATCTAAGGAAAAGAAGGTGCTTCTAACCTGAACTGGTGTGATAGATCGATCAGCAAGGATGATTGCTCGAAGGCTCTAATCAATATCAAGCTCTGGCGTGATTCGATCTATGGGTTGTGGAATGCATGGAAAATGACCCGGATAGTTTCGTGTATTTCTCCGGGACAGGGGTCATATGGTGGATGGTAAATATAATCGACTCTATGGACAATTCTCTCGCTTAGTCCAAAACTCTCTAGCTTTGTTAGTCGTTGTGTCTAACAAGGATAATTGTTCGATGATGATAGGTGGAAGTGAGGTAGACCGGAATACTAGTGTGTGTAGGCTAGTGTCTATGTCTAATTCTCCTATGGGTTCGTTGGCTCAAGGGATTTGTGGGTCACACGGTAGACACTTAGTTGTTGTGGACTGTTATGGTCATGCGTAAAATCAAGTCCTAATCCCTAATATCCAGTAATCGTATGCTTTCTCAGCTTCTATATTTAGGATCAATAACTGTGTGATTTTCTCAGAATATCTTATAGGCGTTCATGCAACCTGGATTCTTAGGCTAGTATCTATATCTAGAAGAGTGTCTCCTGCATCTGGCTGTGGGACCAAAGGATCAGAACCAAAGGTTTGTTCTCTTTCAAACCCTTCTACAATCATATGAATGTTGCCTAGGGTAATCTGTAGTTCAGTTGATTTGACTAAAACGTGTGTGCTTGGTCATCTTATATGTTTAGTCCACTCAACTGGGAATTGATTTGTTGCAAGCTTACCATTGTTCGGAAGACTTGGATCCTAAGATTTTGATCTATATCAGTTATCGCTGTGATGAGATTGGGCTGAGGTACGATTGGCTCGAATACTTATTTCCTGGCTCTCTGGTCCCATAATTATCATGCAAAAAGCAATAATGTAAAATGAACTACGGTAAAATGAAATTTAACTATGTGAAATAAATCTATAGCATATATGTTCCCTATTTTTTTGTGTTTTTGATGAAATTTACAAATTTAAGAAAGCATCTATTTAAAATATCTAGAATTGATAGCTAAAATAATAATTTAAAACAAACAAAATAACCGAGTGTAGCTATCTGTCTTTGTAATTTGTAGATCTATTCTAAACAATAAAATAGCTTAACTACTCTAGTTGCAAGACTCTCGATCCTAACTCAAAAGTGAGGAGTGAATCATAGTTTCTCAGAAACTATCAATCCCCACAGCTTCCCTGGCAATATTGAGAGTAGAATTAACTAAAATAAAGTAATTAACTACTCTATTTGATATGATTCTAACTAGAAATTTGAAAGCTAGAACCTGGATTCTGCAGAACAGTGGCGAATCCGATGGTGTGTGTGATCTTGTCCCCTCAGTTTGATCTCCTCATTCCTTCGTGTTCATGTGGATCCAGAAAATCATGTAATGCTAGCATCAACAGAAATAGATATTGGGATAAAGGCAGCTCATAACACTGACTGAATACAATGCGAGTAGGAGAGGGATAGTGCAAGAGTATAGAGCTTGGCTTATGAAATTCCTAGTGGGGTGTATTGCGAGTCATGCAACATAAAGCGTCTAGAACCTGAAACTATCCTGTTTGCAGAACAAAACCTGCAACTTTAATGGCTTCCTAAGCTATTCTACTCTAATGGATTGGATGAAATAACAACAGTGCTTGCACAAGATGGATATGTGGCTTACTAACAGTAAAAAAATGCTAACTAATCATGCAATGAAAGAAACTATGCATTCTAAGAAAAAGGAAAACTAAATCTATTGCAAAGAGAAATCAGAGGCAAATTTTGAGGGGCCATTTGCTTGAGCACAAGCCAACTATTTATAGCATTTGCATTTACCCAAGGTAAAAGCCAAATAGAACTCTTAAACTATAAACAATGGCAAAACACTATTCCAGGGAACCAGAATCATAAATGCAAGCTTATGGTGGTGAAAGAAAGCTAGTAAAATGTTGAATTTACGTGAGTCATGTTAAAAGAGATTTTTGGAAAATGCGTAAAGGACCGCCACCCTGAGCAGGGTGGTGGTTACAGGACCGCCGCCTGTTCGAGCCGGGCGGTCACGAGACCACCACCCTGTTTAGGGCGGCGGTCACGAGACCGCCGCCCAGTCAGGGCGGCGGTTTCGTCACTGAAGAGAAAAAGGCCAAGAAAAGAGGGGAAAAGGGAAAAACAAAGCACATGGGGGCTAAGCGGGGCATGTGGGATGTTAATACACACTTGGAGAGATTTTCCGGATCCCGAACACCTTACGAGGAGACCTGTATCATCATTGGGGCATGTGTCACATTGTTACGCGATAAGATACCTTACAATTTTGGGTATGTATAGTACCGATTTTGTCAATCGACACCGACTAGAATGTAGAGTGCCAAAACACCCTCTTACCTCTTACTACAAAATGACACTAATGTATAAAGCTAGGAAAGACCACTTACCCCTTAGCCGCATCCTCTTCCTCTTATGACTGCTCTCGGAAGCTTCCATATTGCTCAAATTCAACTTTTGACTTTTTCTAAATCAATCATCACAATGTAAATGAATCGTTACCATTCACCTTTTCTATATTTATAGGTTTTTAGAGCGGTCGATGCCGATTATTTTGGTCGAGTGTTGATTCTTTGGGTCGACATCAATTAGGTATGAGTCAATGCTTGATTGGAGCCCATTGGGGCTGATCGAGTATATTTTGATATATTTTCCCATCTCATCACACCAGGTGCACTTCATTCTCATCTGATTATCCTGTCTTGTGCATGTGTCACCCGTAACACATTATCACCATCATTGGGCCTTTATTTCGGTACTTGTACCTTGTCACCTTACATTGCCCCACACATGTGTCACTCGTAGCATGGATTTTCTTGTCGTTCCCTACTTGGGGCATCTCATCATTATATCTTTTGCATGTGCCACCCATAGCACACTTGTTTTTCCTAGTCTGGCAACATTTTTATCACAAAGTCCATCGTAGTGGCCATGTTTCAATTTCCATGGTAGCTCTCCTCTCGAGGCCGTCACTTCATCCTCCTTGTCTAAGAATTGATGCTTGGCTTGTTTATTTGATCATTTTTATGACCTTATTTTTACCTTTAGGCACATCTATTCAGTGTTATCACCCATTTTGTGTTTTCTCCATGTACATGGGTAACTCATATTTTTTTGCAACCTAAAGATAGCGGGTCTATAGGAACTAACGTTGTCTCATTCGTAGGCCGTCTATTCATCCCTACCAATGTGTCACTCTTTGGTCGTTACTATTTTGAAGTCACCTTTAACTCACCACCATAGCCACTAATGTCATCTCATATAAAGACCATCTAGTCTGCCCTACCCATGTGAGTTCCTTAGGTCGCTACCTTTTTTTTTTGTTTTTTACGTACATCATCAATGATCAAATCTACTCGACATCTAGCTCGGGCATCCTCTCTTCTATTATTTTTTCATCTACCTTATTAAAACTCGGGATCAGTTGGATTTTTGGGCTACCCCATCCCTAGTTTGAGGGGGGACACATCATCAATATTCTTCCTTTTCTTCCCAACTCCTTGTTTTTTTCTCGTAGCATTACTTATCGCAAGTTACTCAACAAAAAGGGGCAAATGTAGACACATAAAATTGGTCACTCAATTTAATGTCCCCCATGTTTGCTTACCTATTCTATTCTCGGGTAACCCAGTGCACTTTTGTATCACTACTTCTCTCTTAGGGTATTAATTAAATATCTAATTAATATGCCTATCCTAAGTTTACTCCACCCCATTATATTTCACCCATGGATAATTAAACATTAACCCTGTAATTCTATATTTTACGTCTACTTATTCACCCCATATCACTTCCCAACCTCCCATGCCATTATTATCCATCCATCCCACCTATTTCTCCTCTCCTAGAACCGTGCAATAGGATTTTTCCTATATTTGAGTTAGAAGGATAATATTCTTATCCTCACTCATCCCTTTTCACCACTTTGGGAGTCTGTTCCATGATCGGTGCCAACCGTTCCTTGATCGACACCGATTTTTAAAATGGCATTGATTTTACCTCGGTCGGCACCGACTATAAATATATGACTTGAACTTAGTTCAGGTTAGATGGTAAAGACTTGAGAAATAGTGAAAAAACTTGAGTGAACTTTGAAATTATCAATTGAGAGAGAGAGAATTCTATCCAGATCAATCCCGAAAAGGTGCACCATTATTCGCCCATGTAATATTAATATCACTTAGGTTCTTCTACCTCTGGGTGACATCATTTCTCCATCTAGCCAAGGTGGAACTTTGTCCACATCTTTGCGCATCTTACAGGTCTCCACAATCTGATCATCATCAATCATCAGTCAAGCTTTTCACAATTTCTTCTCGATCGACGATGAACCAAAGATCAATTGACACCAATTTTTCCAAATCGGCACTGTTCCAAACCATCAACACCGACCAATCTACAGAAAGGTACAGAATCTAGGTGACACAATTTCATCTTTGTTTTTATAGTTTCCTACTTTCTTTCAGTTTCTGTTGTTGTTTTTACATTTTGTCTACAACTTAAAATCAGAAAATCTAAACATTTGCTTACATATTTTATCATGTACACTTTTATTCTTAATTCAAAATGTGAATTGACATCCACCGAGGAAGCTAATCACTTCCCAAACCTACTTTCTAGGTAGTTCACCCTTATATCTTCTAATGTCATCTTTTTCATTAAGTATTCGTGCATCACAGGTTTCTTGGATCTACTTGCACAGATTGATTTTGTGTGACCATCTTAATTCCATCATGATTTCTCTCCATCTAAGTCTTCAAATCTTTTACAATTAATCGGTATCAATTTTATTTGAGTTTTTAGGTTTTTTCGTTTAGTTTGGTGCGTTAACTTGACAGTAACAAGCACGTAAATTATTTATCTTTAGTTGGCAATGCAGAAATTTCCTCTCACGCCCTTCTCTAGTTCACAGTGATCTTCTCCTGTAACCATTACCTAAGAAAGGGAATAGTATTCTCTTTCCTCAACATCTTTTATACTTCTCTAACCTCATCTAGATCCTTCTATGCAGCCTTAGCCTTCTTCCTTTTCTCTAGCTTCCTTGATTGTTCCTTCAGAACTCGGTCTCTCCTTGTAAGTTTTGAATCACATCCATTATTTCTTGATACACTTATTTCTAATGATCAAGGTCCAGATACTTTCCATGCACCACGTCTTCTCTAATGATTAGTGGCATTTTCCTTGGTACTTACCTCACACACATAGCCTGTAACATCCACTAATGTCACTTCAATTTTAGATATATATTTTTCTTACCTTATGTAGCTTATTTAAATACCCATATATTTAAATCCAACATAAGTCTTAATATAATCCATTTTCAATAAATATCACAAACAATGTGCAGCTGTATGAGAGAATACTAAACTTTACTTGTTCTCCCTCAATGCTCTTTACAAGCCATACATAAAATGTATCTATTTGGTTCTCCTTTAATAGGATATGACATATAAGTGATAACCGCTAAGTGTGTACCAGGTTCCACCTATAAAATCCATAGGCATCTCACAAATTAGATAATGTTGAAATCTCAACAATGTAATCAATAGTTACACTACCTTGTACAAGGTTTCTGAGTCATGTATGCCATGCTTGATTCCATGATGACACACTCGCCATTGGAATCTTGTCATCTCACCTTATTCACTTGTTCAATTATATGGATTTGTAGTCATTGATGTTGTAAATAACTACAAGTCTTGTACAAGGTACAAGTCTAGATTAACCTACATGTAGTTGTACCTTGATGTCATCCTATGATGCCTATGGGAAAGAAAATGTCTTTGTAACGATTCACATCATTACTATACTGCTTCCCTTCCCATAGCCATCATATGTTGGCATCGGGTACCAACTGTGGGGTTCCATCTGCCCTTGTAACTTTAACAAGCTTGTACTTAAGCAATACCAAACCACATTTTAAGATCTTGATAAGGAAACTCAGTATAGCTGTTATGTGGCAGTATTCAAATAACAACCAATGTCATTAAATGGATACGATCACGTAATGGCAGTAGTGAGTTTCCCTGTCAAGAGTCTAAAAATGAGACATGGTACCTTAATAAATTAAACAAGACAATTTGTTCTAGTTCCCATGTCTTCATTACTTAGTGAAGTGAAACTAGAGTCTTGTCCCATAATATCATGATAGGTTAAATGCAGTTCCAATAATACTCATTTCTACCTATCTGTTCCAGACATAAGATAGATCACTCTTTAGATCTAAATTCCCAATCTTGTTGTTACTAAAGATTCAAATTCAACCAAATAAAATAATGCCAAACATTATCAAGGAGTAATAACCATTAATGTTATTCTTACTCCTATAAGCAATCATGCAAGATATATAATCACTCCTCATTGGGACATACAGATTCATTCCAGTTACCCTCCTTTCAATAACACATATGCTATATTATTAGAATCATGTTATTCAATTTTACTTCATCATTTACACTACCATCTCGGTTTATCTATATATATATAAATCTTATTCATTTTAAGGTTCTTGTTTCAGTACTATTCCCAATCCTCTTGAGAACTTCTATAACAATGCCCGAACCCTAACTTAGGTTTATTTGCATGGTTACAATCACCTTGGCAGTATAATCATTTTTCTTAGATCCTTATACCAATTTTCCTTGGCATCCAAAATACATTCCATTAATTCCAGCTATCAGATCACTGCTATCCTTTATATGACTACACCATCATATCTTAATCATGGTTGATTTCAACTCACAATTTTAGGAGTGTAGACACCAAACTTCCATAGTGAATATGATGGCAAGTACTCAAATTGAGCACAATCTGCATGTTCCCATCAACAATCTCATCATTTGCATTGGGCATCATACCCATGGTTTCATAGAGGTTTAGTATTCTAGGATTTAATCATCTCCCATACAATTCTATGCCAACTATATCCCATATCCTATGGGTCCTTTTAGCATTTATGTTCAACCTAATTATTAATGAATTATCTTCATTACATCTTGTTAGTTAGAGTAACTCCATCATAAAATTCATCACATCATATTTCAAATGATGGTAATCTGATAGATCTTATACTTTATTTACCCATTTTATGGAAAGATAGTTTGCTTAAGTATCAAAGAACATCTATGTTCTATTCTCATTATTATTTCACCTTGAAGTATTATGTTGAACTCCCCATCATGTTATGGGAGTTGGGTTAATTTAACAAGTATTTCAGCTTAATTTCCTTAAAGGTTTAAGTGCTGCCCAAAAGGAACATCAACAAGTTAAAAGACATAACCCTTATATGTTGAACTTTATCTTATCATCCAAAAGGTTCATCATATTAATTTATCTCTAGTATAGTTACTCAAAATTTACTAAAAGAATATTCCTTAAGTATGTATACATAAGATTTTAATACATTAGAACAAGAGATTTTTTTATTTTCTTTTCCTTTTTGATAAGTGCTTCCTAGTTCTAAATACATAATTTAGAACTCACAGATCAAATAATCATTCTCATAATAGATAACCATATGCAGCTGTAATGACTCGGTGTACCACCGATCTATTCATTCCATGACTCGGTGATCTACCGATCTATTCATGAGTATCATAGAGTTGGCATTTTTATCTTAACACTTCACTCTTGCGGTTTTCTTCCCTAATCTAGGATTTCAGAATGCTCTGTCCAAGGAACCTATCTAAATAATTGTTACCATTATTCATCGGCATCATGTCCCTCAGACTAGGTGACATAGGACAATGCAATCAGCAGCTTGCGATACTTTGGCCAAAGATTTGAAACATACTGTTCATGTCTCGTATTCCTTGACGGCATACTCGTCAATCTGGAATACGTCCTTCACCCCACTCCGATGTTATATAGAATGTCTTACACTGACTTCTGTCAGCCCCTGTCCCAAGTCATTCACTCAGGAATGGATTAATAACATGACAACGTTATAAGGATGCTCTCGAGAACTAGGGATAAGCTGACATACTGGGTCAACCCTAGTTAACCCTATGTGTCAAGGTACCCCGAGTCTCCAAGGGTAGCCTCATAACATGACCATGTTCCTAACCAGTCCCAGAGTAAAAACTTGTTCGAGTTTAAGGAGTAAATCTTAACGATCAATGCAAAGGGTGTCGCCATAAGTCACCTGCATTGTTGTATCCTCGAGAAGATCCTAATCTTCTCGAAGGTACAACCCTGTAGTTGACATGTGCCGACATCCTACAAACTACCTCAAAAATATCTACTTAACTTTAAGGTGTTACTTACGTTGAGATGAAATTATACTTTAAGACTCTCCTTCTGGGTAGTCTTTTCCCAACCCCTGGGTTCCTCCCTTTGAGTTGCCTTACTTATTTAAGATCCATTTCATAGAGAGAAGTTTAATAGATTGGCGATCTCGTCAAGAATTTCATTGATTCATAATAATCTTAATCAATGAAATTGGGCAGTAGCCCTAAGTCCTCTCATAAGGATGCTAACTAAACCCCTATAAGTTCATATCAGTTCTCAAACTGAAATATATCTTACTTTTGTTATTAAGATATAGTGATTAAAAATCATCAGTTACTTTGTCTTGACTTAGGTTATGGATAGGAAGTAATAGATTACTCTTCCTGCTTCAGCTACCTATTGAGATGTAGTTTAATCTTAACTTCCCGTAAACAGTGGACCAATTTTCCAATTTAGCCTTATTCACAACATAAAAGAATTACTAATCATTCACGAAGTATTCAGTCACATAATGTTTACAAGGTCTACTTAGAGAATCCAAATAACTCTAAGGTATAAAATAATAAAAATGCACTTAAAATCAATCGATCCTAAGAAGATCAATTCCATCAATTAAAATTACAGCCGCATAAGTAACATATTTTTCCCTTTTCATTTATTTCCATTCCATACAATTACAACTTATGCACTTTCGCATACTAGATACAATACTCAATAGTAAAAGTACAACTTTCTTACTATAGTACAATTAGAGATATCAAATAGGAATTCATCATAAAACCAGATTAAACAATCTAAACATCTTATCAAATCCACGTGCCTTTATTACTTACAATGTCCATCTGTAAAATTGTTAGCATAGGTCAGTTCTGTGAACTGAGCATGATAAGCACTAATTCTTAAAACAATTGCATTCTACCAATTGTTCTCATTAAACAACCTATTTAAATGAAATCATTTCTTCAAATCCTTAAACATGAATCAGGCTAATCATCTTTCTACAATTCTAACATGACTATAACGCATAACTCATATTATAGCTGCCAATTAAACCTAAATATTTTTCAGATGATTCATCATAAATATTAGAGACTAAGAAGAACAAAATGAATCCAAAACATCCATCCATCTGAATCCCAAGGACAACAATAATCCAACAAATTATTCCATTCAAAAATGAATATCCTATCAGTTCGTGTATCCAACAAGTATGTTTTTAACAATTCCACAAAGGCAGATTATAACATCCAGCAAGCTCAACTGACGGGATTCTTTTATAATCATAACATTATTTCAATGGTATTTACAAGTATACAAACTTATACTGCAATACTATTTTTACCAGTCCCTACATACAATTTAACAGTCTATTCTTCTTATGCCTGTACCGTAGAGTTCACATAAGGATACAAAAGAAGAAAGCACTCATAGTTTCTAGACAAGGAGAGATTATCTTCTTATTCCTACGGTTATATATCAACATATACTTTATAGCTTAGGAGAAGGAAATAGAGGCAATCAGATTTCCCTTCCAATCATGTTCAGGACTGTACTGACTTCTCAAGAATAATGCTAATACATTATACGCATGTGACTAAATCATGTGAGATCACAAGAAGAAACTATAAAATTCCATCAAAATTTAATTATAAAATCACCAATAGCTATTAAGCAATACAAGAGCTCTCGCAAACAAGCAATAATCCAACCAAATTAGACCCAACAATTCCTTCCATGTCATTCTTCGAATATGAAATTACCCAATGCCAATGCCTGACATGGCACAGTTAGGAACTCATTATCTCAGTCAAACAAGAGACAAGGTAATATCATAAACAGAATTCAAACCATATACAAACCTAACAAAATTTCAATGGAGTCGAATCCAAAAACCAACACAAAGAACCATTTCTACTGAGTCAAATCCCTAAACAACACAACAACATTTACAACTGAGTCGAATTCTTAAATAAGCACAACAAACATTTCTACTGAGTCAAATCCCTAAACAACACAACAACATTTACAACTGAGTCAAATTCTTAAATAAACACAACAAACATTTGCACTGAGTCGGATCTATAAGTATTCACAGCGAGGACTTACATCAGAAGCCGAACCAACACGCAAACACATCAAGGACTTCAACAGGAGTCACATTCACATGAGAATACTGCAAGGACTCCAACAGAGTCATTTCCAATATTACTCACAACCAGGCTTCGATAGAAGTCGAAATCATACAAAAACATTTCAAGGACTCCAATAGAGTCGTTTCCAACAAGTTTTCACAACAAGGCTTCGACAAAAGTTGATATCATACAAAAACATTTCAAGGACTCCAACAGAGTCGTTTCCAACAAGTGTTCACAGCAAGGCTTCGACAGAAGTCGATATCATACAAAAACATTTCAAGGACTCCAACAGAGTCGTTTCCAACAAGTGTTCACAAAGAAGGATTTGATGAAGTCGATATCATACAAAAACATTTCAAGGACTCCAACAGAGTCATTTCTAACAAGTGTTCACAAAGAAGATTCGGCAAGTCTATGTCATACAAAAACATTTCAAGGACTCCAACAGAAGTCATTTTCAACAGAATCCTTGTAAACATTTCAACAAGTGTTCACAAAATGAAGGCTTCGAAGAGAATTTGATATCATACAAAAACATTTCAAGGACTCCAACATAGTCATTTTCATATATAATCCTTGTAAAAATTTCAACGTACAGTCTAACCAAAATTAAAAACATAACAAGATATTTCAACAAGAGATTTAATCCAAATGTACACTCAACAAGGATTTAACAGAATAATCGAACCAAAGATGAAAACACAATAAAGATATTTCATACATTGCTACCATATAAACCAATTGAACCTAAAATCATCTGAACAGAGTTGTTTTAATGAAATCATTTGAAGGAAAGCAAGATTTTTAAAAGTTAGGGCCTATCATGCCTGATAGTGTAAGTCGCTTAAAAATATGAAGACCTCTAAATGTGCTCGCCTTCTCTTCTCTTCTTCTTCCACGATAGATTAAACAACAATAATTTGTTACCTTCATGCCTTATAAACTTTCCCCAACAGAGAAAGGAGCTAGATATTCTCAAAGTTGCCATGCAACACAGAGTAGACTGGTTCGAAGAACCAGTGATCAAGCAGAGAGAAAAACGGAATGCATGGAAAACCAAACAACCAACAAATTTTCCTTTTGCATGCCTTCCCAAGCAATCCATGCTCGAACCAAGTTCATCAATAGCATTAACTCCCATATTCCCGCCTATTCTCCATTGCCACCGACCGCCAAAGTTGGTGATTGCCAATTGAAAACAAACAACCATTCCCAAATTTGGTGAGACTGCCACGTCAGGTCACAATAGCCATTTGTAACCTCCACCAAATCCCAAGTCCTTCATCCTTATCCACCTCATAAATGCCATGGAAACCACCGCCCATGACTCGCGCCCCTTCATAGGTCCCCCTCCATCCATTATCATTAGTTAAGATAGGTTAGAAACATAGGTAGATCATAAGGTAAGACATTAGTCTTACTTCCATAGTGCTAGGTGTAGCTAACCTTAGGAGCATTTAGCTTATAGTTTAGGGCTAGGTTAGATTAGTAATAATTTAACCAATAGGTTATAGTTTAGGTTAAGGTTATTAACCTTAACGAATCCAGTCCAGGTCTCCCAAGTAGGACCGATCAATATTAGAACCAAACAGGGTAAAACATCCCTGTAAAGGTTCCTATCTGGTATTGCTAATTAAGCTTACTGTATACCCAGGAACATCTTACTTGGCTTAAGGTCTAGGCCTTCCCGATGTTACGGTATTTGGAACCGATTTCATTTAACATGATCAGCCTGAGTTAAACTCCGGAATTGCTCATTCAACTCATTCAGACCTTGCAACCTTCGTAAGGTCAATAAATTTTGTTCATCCTGAATAAACTTAAAACATCTCTTGGATCAATGCAACTGATCCAAGGCTGAGTCATAAAGATGGATAAATCCACATTTCATCCCGAAATCAAATTGAACTCAGGTGCTAAAAATGAAAGAAATAAAAGAGTCCAAATATATTCTGACTCAGTCAAAGATCTTCAAGAGCAAAGAAGATACAATCCATATCAAGCATGAATTCACAATCAAAGGAACATGTCCTTATACAGAAGAAATCATATATCAACACTTGAGTGCTCAGGAGGAAGTAACAACATTTCAGGTGTTACATGCTTCCCTCCTAAAAGATTCATCGTCCCGATGATTACATATTTTGATTTACCTTCAGGTCAACCAATTTATTAGTTCACAATACAAGAGACCAATTCCAACATGAATTATTTTCTTAGATCAATGTCATGATATAATTTATTCAACCTGAATAGTGTTTGCCTCAAAGCTGGCTTACATAAAGACATGAAAAAGACAAGTTCATAATCATTTTTTTTGTCAACAGATTCCATTCTGTTCAAAAAGAAAGGGAAAAGAAATTTTCATCTCTTCCAGATTTTCCCAAGTTGCACTCTCTTCGCTAAACTGGTCCCACTAGACCTTACATTGTTGTATTTCATGATTTGTCAAATGTAATTGGTGAGTTTCCAGCACTCTTTGTGGGTTTAACCACGATTATTCCTAGGTCTTGGACCTGCAAGGAATTCCAATTTAAAACATGTGACAAGTCTAAAATGTATTTCTTAAACAAATAAATATGGAAAACATCATGCATGCGAGACAAAGCAGGTGGTAATGCTAATCGGTAAGCTACAGGATTGATTATTTCAACAATTTTGAAAGGTCCCACATAACGAGGTGACAACTTGGAAGCCTTGCCAAAAGTTATAGAACTCTTTCTGGGTTTAACATGAAGAAATTTTTTTTCACCAAGTTCAAACTTTCGATCAACCCGCTTAAGGTCAGCATAACTCTTCTGCCTATCTACTGCTTCCTTTAATCATTCACGAATCATCTTTACTTTATGTTCCATTTCAGTGAGGATTTCTGGTCCAATTACCACTCTGTCCTCAATACTATCCCAACTAACAGGGGTTCTGCACTTTCTTCCATAAAGTGCCTCGAAAGGTGCCATTTTAAGAGATGAGTGATAAGTGTTGTTGTATGCGAACTCAACTAATGGGAGATACTCTTCCCATTTATACTATTGATCCATGCAATACATTCGCAACATATCTTCCAACACTTGATTTACTCTCTCTGTTTGTCCATCCGTTTCTAGATGATATGCTAGAACTGAAGTTTAGTTTAGTTCCAAGAGTTGTATTAAGCATTTTCCAAAATCTTGACGTCATTCTAGGATCCTGTCGAGATATAATCAATTCTGTACTCCATGCAACCTAAAATTTCATGCACGAATCTTTTGGCTAACACTGGTGAATCATCCTTTAGATTTCCATTGATGAAATGAGCTACCTTATTTAGTTTATCTACAACTACTAGGATAACATCATGTTTATTCCTAGACATAGGTAACCCTTGTACAAAGTCCATGCTTATTACTTGCCATTTATACTGCGGTATGTTATGGGGATATAATATTCCAGCTGGGTGCATGTGTTCTACCTTAACCCACTGACATTCCAGACAATGAGTCACAAAACCAATAACATCCTTTTTCATACCTTTCCAAAAGTATTGCTGTTTTAGATCAGCAAGCATTTTTGTGATACCCGGGTGTCCAGAAAAGGGCGAATTATGAAATTCAACTAATAATTTCTTTCTCAAATCATTTAGCAAAGGTACGTATACTCTGTTTTCATAACGTAAGATTCCTTCATTATCAAAATGAAAACCTTTATACCTTTCATCTTTTGGTTCTACAGCAAGTGCTGCTTTTACTTGCTGAAAGTATATATCAGATTCTGAGGCACTTTTTACCTCATCTTTAAACTGAGTTCTTAATGTTATAAGAGCAGAAATGTGCTTCCTATGACTTAGAGCATCTGCTACTCTATTCTCTTTTCCTTTGATGTAGCTAATATCAAAATCATATTGAGATAAAAACTCTAACCACCTTCATTGTCTTGCATTTAGATTAGGCTGAGTGAAAATATACTTCAGCCCTAAATGATCAGTTTTCAACTCAAAAGGTTTCCCAAGTAAATAGTGTCTCCATACTTGAAGCGCATGAACAATTGCAGCAAGCTCTAAATCATGAGGGGCATAATTCAGCTCATGTAACTTAAGCTTTCTACTTTCATATGCTATGACATGATCATTTTGTAACAAAACACCTCCAAGGCCTTCCCCAAAAGCGTCCGTTACAACAGTAAAGTTCCCATTAGGGTCTGGTACAGCTAATATAGGTGCTGAAGTCAACTGGATTTTCAAACTTTTGAAAGTAGCTTTCACACAGCTATCATTCCAAATAAATTTCTTATCCTTCTTCTGTAATGAAGTTATTGGTGCAACCACTTTAGAAAAATCCTTAACAAATTTTCTATAATAACCAGCAAGGCCCATGAAGCTTCTTACTTCATGTACATTCTTTGGTGCAGCCACTCAGTTATTGCCACTATTTTTGAAGGATCCACAACAATTCCTTCTTTACTAATGACATGACCCAAATAGTGAACTTCAGTATCAAAGAAAGAACATTTGGATAACTTACCGTATAACTTTCTTTTTCTCAAAATTTCCAAAACTATCTTCAAATGCTCATTATGCTCTTCGACACTTTTAGAATATATGAGAATATCATCCAAGAATATAAGTACAAACTTGTCCAAATATTCTTGAAAGATATTATTCATTAAATTCATAAAATCTGCTGGTGCATTAGTTAATCCAAAGGGTAAAACCGTGAACTCATAATGTCCGTACCTGGTTCGAAAAGTTGTTTTATGAATATCTTCATCTCTAATCCTTAATTGATGATAACCAGATCAAAGATCTATCTTGGAATAAACTACTGCCCCACGCATCTGATCAAATAGATCGTCAATCCTTGGAAGTGGGTATCTGCTTCAATTGTTGCTTTGTTTAACATCCGATAGTCAATACACACCTAAGTGTTCCATCTTTCTTTTTACAAATATTATACGCTCCCCAAGGTGAAACACTTGGTCTAATCAAACCTTTAGACAAAATTTCTTGCAATTGTGCCTTAAGCTCGACTAACTCTGTAGTAGTCATCCGATAAGGTGCCTTGGAAATAGGTTCCGTTCCTGGTTTGATTTCAATAGTGAAGTCAAATTCCCTTTTGGGTGGTAAACTTGGTAATTCCTCCGAAATACATCCTTGAAACTTTGCAACAGAGGGAATCGTTTCATGGAATCACCATCTTCTTCTGAAAATTCAGATATCTTTACTGCATATAAGGTACATCCTTTGTTTTTAGCCTTTTTAAGTTGCATAGCTGATAGTTTCCTAACTGAAATTTCCCATTTCACCCCTTGAATCTCTGTTGTTTCCAGCCGATCATCTAAACATCTTATGTTCTTTTCAAAGCAGTCTACTTTTTCTTTATGGTCAGCTAACCAATTGACACCGATGACAATGTCATAGGATCCCAAAGGTGTAACATAGAGGTCAACTTCCATGGAAAAGTTAGGTAAGTCAAGGACTACCCCAAAAAGACACATACTCACTGTATGAACAAAATTATTACCATACTGTACAGTCCAAGATTTATCCATTTTTCCAGCCTTTCTTTTAAGTTTAGAAGAAAGTTTACTAGAAATAAAACATTCAGTAGCTCCTGTATCAAAAAGAATAGTGATAGGCATTCCAAATAACTTACCCGAAACTTCAATAGGTGTCACTTGCTTTTCAGCTTGCTTGTCTACTACTGTAGCATATATCTTATGCTACTGATTACGATCATCCTTCTTCAAAGGGCACTGATTTGCATAGTGGTCTTTACCACAATTATAGCATCCTCCTACAGGTCCCTTTTTAGGCTCAAAATTACTTCCAGCCTTAAAATTATCACGTTGTCCTCCATAGGGCTTCTGCCCATTGTTATAATTTTTGGCAAAACTATCCCTTACATTTCCAGCAGGCTTATTCACTATCATTTTCTTACTATTATCCACTGAAACTTACTTCTATTTCCAAACTTTTTCCATGGCCCTTTCTTGGGTGCAAGTGAAGTTGAAGAAGGGTTTGCAATCTTCTTCCGCACTTCCTCTTTATGAGCAGAAATAGCCTTTAATTTCTATTCTTGCCTTATGGCTTTTTCAACAACCCCTTCCATAGTGGTTGGGATGTGAACATCAACCTCTCCTCCTATCACAGGATTCAGTCCCATGATAAATTTCCATATTCTGAACTTCTCGTCAGTTTGATACTACGGTACGTACTTGAGGAGTTTCATAAACCGCTCCCAGTATTCAGTTACAGTTAGCTTTCCTTGAGCTAAGTTCTGAATTCTGTCATTTTCTGATCATAGAAAAGTTGTGGCAGCCAACGTTGCCTAAAATAGCCTTAAATTGATCCCAAGTGATATTGGTCTCATCAATATTTAGCTCAGCTTTCCGGCTGTCCCACCATGAAGATGCTTTATGGGAAAGCTGATAGGCTCCCCAAATAGCTTTGGTTTCCTCCGAGAAGTTTCTTATTGCAAAGTACTTCTCCATTTCATTGAGCCAGTTCTCAGCTCCATCTCCTAATGTGGTGCCATCATATTTAGGTGGACTTATCCTTTTTATATCATTAGTGAGTTCCGCTGCCAACCTGGCCCTTTTGTTTTCTGGTTGGACAGGTACATTTTCAGTGTTATTACCAACACCCACATTGGGGTTGTCCTCAGGAGGTAGCTGATTGTCGTTACCAGCTTCTTCATCCTCCTCATTTCCCATTACTTGTTGTTCAAGTACAGCCAAATGATCTCTTGTGTCCAATAGGGCAGCAAGGATCTCATCAAGTTTTTGGGTTGTTGCTGCCCCTTCCTCAGGTGGAGCATTATCCGCAATGTTCCCCCTTGTTCTAACCATTTTTTGTTACAAGAAAATTCAGGTTTTTATCAGATTATGGACACAATAGGTCCAAGAGCTGCAACCTTCAGCTCTGATACCAAGATGTAACATTCCCATTTTAATACATTAGAACAAGAGATTTTTTTTTTTTTTGATAAGTGCTTCCTAGTTCTAAATACATAATTTAGAACTCATAGATCAAACAATCATTCTCATAACAGATAACCATATGCAGCTGTAATGACTCGGTGTTACCACCGATCTATTCATTCCATGACTCGGTGATCTACCGATCTATTCATGAGTATCATAGAGTTGGCGTTTTTATCTTAACACTTCACTCTTGTAGTTTTCTTCCCTAATCTGGGATTTCAGAATGCTCTATCCAAGGAACCTATCTGAATAATTGTTACCATTATTCATCGGCATCACGTCCCTCAGACTAGGTGACATAGGACAACGCAATCAATAGCTTGCGATACTTTGGCCAAAGATTTGAAACATATTGTTCATGTCTCGTATTCCTTGACGACATACTCATCAATCTAGAATACATCCTTCACCCCACTCCGATGTTATATAGAATGTCTTACACTGACTTCTGTCAGCCCCCCTATCCCAAGTCATTCACTCAGGAATGGATTAATAACATGACAACGTTATAAGGATGCTCTCGAGAACTAGGGATAAGCTGACATACTGGGTCAACCCTAGTTAACCCTGTGTGTCAAGGTACCCCGAGTCTCTAAGGGAAGCCTCATAACATGACCATGTTCCTAACTAGTCCCAGAGTAAAAACTTGTTTAAGTTTAAGGAGTAAATCTTAACGATCAATGCAAAGGGTGTCGCCATAATTCACCCGCATTGTTGTATCCTCGAGAATATCCTAATCTTCTCTCGAAGGTACAACCTCAGTAGTTGACATGTGCCGACATCCTACAAACTAGACCTCGAAAATATCTACTTAACTTTAAGGTGTTACTTATGTTGAGATGAAATTATACTTTAAGACTCTCCTAACAAGGTAGTATTTTCCCAACCCCGGGTTCCTCCCTTTGAGTTGCCTTACTTATTTAAGATCCATTTCATAGAGAGAAGTTTAATAGATTTGCGATCTCGTCAAGAATTTCATTGATTCATAATAATCTTAATCAATGAAATTGGGCAATAGCCCTAAGTCCTCTCATAAGGATGCTAACTAAACCCCTATAAGTTCATATTAGTTCTCAAACTGAAATATATCTTACTTATTGTTATTAAGATATAGTGATTAAAAATCATCAGTTACTTTGTCTTGACTTAGGTTATGGATAGGAAGTAATAGATTACTCTTCCTACTTCAGCTACCTATTGAGATGTAGTTTAATCTTAACTTCCCATAAACAGTGGACCAATTTTCCAATCTAGCCTTATTCACAACATAAAAGAATTACTAATCATTCACGAAGTACATAATGTTTACAAGGTCTACTTAGAGAATCCAAATAACTCTAAGGTATAAAATAATAAAAATGCACTTAAAATCAATCAACCTAAGAAGATCAATTCCATCAATTAAAAATACAGCCGCATAAGTAACATCTTTTTCCCTTTTCATTTATTTCCATTCCATACAATTACAACTTATGCACTTCGGCATACTGGATACAATACTCAACAGCAAAAGTACAACTTTCTTACTATAGTACAATTAGAGATATCAAATAGGAATTCATCATAAAACCAGATTAAACAATCTGAACATCTTATCAGATCCGCGTGCCTTTATTACTTACAATGTCCATCTGCAAAATTGTTAGCACAGGTCAGTTCTGTGAACTGAGCATGATAAGCACTAATTCTTAAAACAATTGCATTCTACCAATTGCTCTCATTAAACAACCTGTTTAAATGAAATCATTTCTTCAAATCCTTAAACATGAATCAGGCTAATCATCTTTCTACAATTCTAACATGACTATAACGCATAACTCATATTATAGCTGCCAATTAAACCTAAATATTTTTCAGATGATTCATCATAAATATTAGAGACTAAGAAGAATAAAATGAATCCAAAACATCCATCCATCTGAATCCCAAGGACAACAATAATCCAACAAATTATTCCATTCAAAAATGAATATCCTATCAGTTCGTGTATCCAACAAGTATGTTTTTAACAATTCCACAAAGGCAGATTATAACATCCAGCAAGCTCAACTGATGGGATTCCTTTATAATCATAACATTATTTCAATGGTATTTACAAGTATACAAACTTATACTGCAATACTATTTTTACCAGTCCCTACATACAATTTAACAATCTATTCTTCTTATGCCTGTACCGTAGAGTTCACATAAGGATACAAAAGAAGAAAGCACTCATAGTTTCTAGACAAGGAGAGATTATCTTCTTATTCCTACGGTTATATATCAACATATACTTTACAGCTTAGGAGAAGGAAACAGAGGCAATCAGATTTCCCTTCCAATCATGTTCAGGACTGTACTGACTTCTCAAGAATAACGCTAATACATTATATGCATGTGACTAAATCAGTCTAGATCACAAGAAGAAACTACAGTTCCATCAAAATTCAATTATAAAATCACCTATAGCTATTAAGCAATACAAGAGCTCTCGCAAACAAGCAATAATCCAACCAAATTAGACCCAACAATTCCTTCCATGTCATTATCTCGAAATCCAAACAAGAGACAAGGTAATATCATAAACAGAAGTCGAAACCATATACAAACCCAACAAACATTTCAACGGAGTCGAATCCAAAAACCAACACAGCAACCATTTCTACTGATTCAATCCCTAAACAACACAACAACATTTACAACTGAGTCGAATTCGTAAATAAACACAACAAATATTTCTACTGAGTTGAATCCCTAAACAACACAGCAACATTTACAACTCGAAGTCGAATTTTTAAATAAACACATCAAACATTTACACCTTTGAGTCGATCTATAAGTATCCACAGCGAGGACTTACATCGAAGCCAAACCAACAAGTAAACAAATCAAGGAAACCAACAGGACTTCTTATAGTACTCACAACCAGGCTTCGATAGAAGTTGAAATCATACAAAAACATTTCAAGGACTCCAACAGAGTCATTTCCAACAAGTGTTCACAGCAAGTCTTCGACAGAAGTCGATATCATACAAAACATTTCAAGGATTCCAATAGAGTTGTTTCCAACAAGTGTTCATAGCAAGGCTTCGACAGAAGTCAATATCATACAAAAACATTTCAAGGATTCCAACAGAGTCGTTTCTAACAAGTGTTCAGAGCAAGGCTTTGACAAAAGTCGATATCATACAAAAACATTTCAAGGACTCCAACAGAGTCGTTTCCAACAAGTGTTCATAGCAAGGCTTTGGCCATAAGTCGATATCATACAAAAAAATTTTAAGGACTCCAATAGAGTCGTTTCCAACAAGTGTTCACAGCAAGGCTTCGCCAGAAGTCCATGTCATACAAAAACATTTTAAGGACTCCAACAGAGTCATTTCCAACAAGTGTTCACAGCAAGGCTTCGACAGAATTCGATATCATACAAAAACATTTCAAGGACTCCAACAGAGTCATTTTCATATATAATCCTTGCAAACATTTCAATGGAGTCTAACCAAAATGAAAAACACAACAAGATATTTCAACAGTAAACGAATCCAAATGTACACTCAGTAAGGATTCAACAGAATAATCAAACCAGCATGAAAACACAGCAAGATATTTCAACAGTAACGAATCCAAATGTACACTCAGCAAGGATTCAACAGAATAATCGAACCAACATGAAAACACAGCAATATATTTTATACATTGCTACCATTTATGTAACATCCTCATTTTACACATTAGAACAAGTCAAATTTTTTTTTGATAAATGCTTCATGGTTCTAAATAGATAATTTAGAACTCACACATCAAATAACCATTCATATAACAGATAACCATATGCAGGTGTAATTACTTGGAGTACCTCCGATCTATTCATTCCATGACTTAGTAATCTACCGATCTATTCATGAGTAATAAGAGTTGGTGTTTTTATTTAACACATCACTCTTGCAGTTTTCCCTCCCTATTCGTGATTGAGAATGCTCTATCGAGAACCTAACTGAATAAGCTGTTACCATTATTCATCGGCATCTCATCCCTTAGACCAGGTGACTTAGGACAACGTAATCGGTAAACTGCGATACTTTGGCCAAAGATTTGAAACATACTGCTTATGTCTCGTATTCCTTAACGGCATACTCGTCAATCTGGAATACGTCCTTCACCCCATTCTTATGTTATGTAGAATGTCTTATACCGACTTCTGTCAGTCCCTCCTATCCCAAGTTAATCACTCGAGAACGGATTAGTAAGGTGGCAACGTTATATGGATGCACTCGAGGACTAGGGATAAGATGACATACTGGGTCAACCCTAGTTAAACCAGTGTGTCATGATACCCCGAGTCTCCTAGGCAGCCATATAATGTGACCACATTCCTAATCGGTCCCAAAGTAACTTGATCGAGTTAAAGGTGTAAATCTTAGCGATCAATGCAAAGGGTGCCGTCATAAGTCACCTGCATTGTTGTAACTTCGAGAAGATCCTAATCTTCTCGGAGGTACAACCCTGCAGTTGACTTGTGCCGTCAACCTTTAAATCCGCCTCGAAAAGATCTACTAATTAATAAGCGTTACGCACATTGAGTTTAAATTACATTAAAAGACGTTTCCCTTAAGGTTAGCCTTTCCCGATCCCTGGATTCCTCATCTTAGGATGACCTTTCTCAATAAAACCCATTACACAGAGAAGTTATTAAGACTATGGTCTCATCAAGGAGTTCATAGAATATACATAATTCTAAATCAACGAAATTGGACAATATCTCATAAACTTCACATGAGATTGCCATCTGAACCCCATCTAGGTTTATATCAGTTCTCTTAACTGAATTTATATCATACTTATTAGTATCAAGATATAATGATTAAGAATCCAATTAAATGTTGTCCTGGCATAATCAAGACTGGGGATTAATAATTTAATTCAGCTTGTTTAGCGTTCTGCTTAGGTTTATTTTAACCCTATCTTTTAGAAAGACAGTGATTTAAATTTCAGTTTAGCTTCTGATAGAACATACAGGAACTGCTAAACAATCATAAGAATTCAGTCTCATATTCTTGCAAGCTTATATTGACAATCACAAAAGTCTCCAAATATATACAATAATAACAATGCTCTCAAGATATTTGAACCGAAGAAGGTCAAACTATCAAGATAAGAATACAAACACATAAGTAACAAATATCAATTTCCATTCCTTTCAGAATTAATCAAATACATTTTATGCATTCAGCATACTTGATACAATACTCAACGGAAGAAGAACATCTTTCCTCTTATAGTACATTTAAAGAAAATCAAACTGAATTCATCATAAACCAAGTTAAACAATCTGAACATCCTGTCAGATCTGCATGCTTTTACCACTTACGGCGACCATCTGCAAAATTTGTCAACATGGGTCGGTTCGATGGCCAGGCATGATAAGCACTAACTCTTAAAACAATTGCAATCCACCAACTGTTTTCATTAAACAACCTGTTTAAATGAGATCATTTCACCAAACAAGTATACATGTTTCAGACTATGCTTTTGTAATACAAAAATGACTACAAACAGGTAACTCTATTATCGTTACAGAATAGTCCTATATACTTCCCAACTATTTCATCAAAATATTAGTGACCAAGTAGACAAATGCATCAAACCAACTACCCATCTGAATCCCAAGGACAGCAACATCAGACGGATTATATAATCAGCACAATAAATAAATAACCTTTCATGATTCCATCAGCATGATAGAACAATTCCAAAAGTTAGATAAACAATTATATCAACATATACTTAATAACAGAAGAGAAATAAACGAATTATACATATTTCCTTCAGAACTAGCTCATGACTGTACCGTCTTTCCAAGAGCAAGGCATTCACCTTAAACACATGCAAATAAATCAGACGAGACCATCAAAAGCACTACAGATTTGTAAAGATCAAATATAACAAACTACTGTAGTTATCCAGCGATCTGATAGCTCTCACGCGAATGAGCAGGTGATGACCCTCTACCAAACAAACTCCACAAGACCTTCCACAAGACCCTCCACATGAAGCGGCAAACAAGAAGGGATTCACCACATTGCCTGTCGAGGTGCAGTCGATGGCTTTTAGTTCAGTCTAGCTCAAGGCAGGATAGTCATGCAACAGAAGACGTAACACGCCAACAATCCCATACATCAACCTACAGCCCATTCTAGTCCTTACTAAACACTGTAAGGCTTTTAGATCCAAAGTTGAAATCAAAAGATCTTCTCTTTTATCGCAGTCAACAAGAGACTCAATAATCATTAAAGCAATGACGTTTCCCTATGACTATGCAGAGAGATTTTTAAATGAAATCCCCGCAACATGCACAGCCATATCTAACTGGAATTTAATCAGAAAGGAAACATAGCATATCGTAGTCACTTCTGGATGCCTCCAGGGTTGAAAGTATGGTATCCACGACCCACTAAATAAAAAGCCAAATTACATGATGTCAAGCTATTTAAAGAAGTCCAACAAAGCCAAAAACATTACATGTTCATAATCAGGCTTATACAGAAGCAGTGACACTGATTACTTATCAAAGATTTAAAACTAAATCCGTATAACAGTATTCACGATAAAGCTTCTACAGAAAACGATATACAAGTTAAATACAAGTTAAAGATTCCAACCATGCCAACAATGGTCGATATTCACAATCAGGTATAAGCAAATCTAAATACTGATTTCAAAACAAGGAATCTGACTGAACCCTTATAACAATATTCGCTCCAAGCTTACATAGAGTGGAAACATAATAAGTACCCAACTGAGTCTGAACCACAAATTCCTTGTAAAATGAAGGTATTCGTTCTGAAAATAATAGAAGCCGCATTACATGCTTACTCCTTCAAGACTCGGACAAATCAAATTACCAAAATTCAAATATATATAGCTTCCACAAGTGGTCCCAAAATATACGAATCATTCAATGGACTCTACAGAGTCGTTTCAAATACAATAAATACATATATCCATATTGCATACTGTCAACGGGTTGAATCCCATAACCACAACGCAAAGGAAAAACAACTTCAACAGGATCGCAATGAGATACAGTTACACAGCAAGTTATTTATTCACAAATAACTTTAAATGACAAAATGAAACCCAACAAGAATCAATAACCACCACCAATAATAACCACGACAGAGCTTACAAAAAGTTCAATAAAACTGAACAATCAACAAATGTCCATCAGTATCCCCTCCGACAAGTATCAACAACAAGCACCACAGTAGCCTGTACCCATCACGAGAACAATTCATGGGTTCTCACAGAGCATGCCTAGCATACATTCTTGCATATATTACGTAAATTAAAGCCGGAATACAAAACACAAAGAAATATAGCAACAGTTCGAAATACAATAAACACCCATCAACATATACTTAATAACAAAAGAGAAATAAACAAATTATACATATTTCCTTCAGAACTAGCTCATGACTGTACCGTCTTTCCAAGAGCAAGGCATTCACCTTAAACACATGCAAATAAATCAGACGAGACCATCAAAAGCACTACAGATTTGTAAAGATCAAATATAACAAACTACTGTAGTTATCCAGCAGTACAGTAGCTCTCACGCTAAACAGTGATGACCCTCTACCAAACAAACTCCACAAGACCTTCCACAAGACCCTCCACATGAAGCGGCAAACAAGAAGGGATTCACCACATTTCCTGTCGAGGTGCAGTCGACGGCTTTTAGTTCAGTCTAGCTCAAGGCAGGATAGTCATGCAATAGAAGACGTAACACGCCAACAATCCCATACATCAACCTACAGCCCATTCTAGTCCTTACTAAACACTGTAAGGCTTTTAGATCCAAAGTTGAAATCAAAAGATCTTCTCTTTTATCGCAGTCAACAAGAGACTCAATAATCATTAAAGCAATGACGTTTCCCTATGACTATGCAGAGAGATTTTTAAACGAAATCCCCGCAACATGCACAGCCATATCTAACTAGAATTTAATCAGAAAGGAAACATAGCATATCGTAGTCACTTCTGGACGCATCCAGGGTTGAAAGTATGGTATCCACGACCCACTAAATAAAAATCCAAATTACATGATGTCAAGCTATTTAAAGAAGTCCAACAAAGCCAAAAACATTACATGTTCATAATCAGGCTTATACAGAAGCAGTGACACTGATTACTTATCAAAGATTTAAAACTAAATCCGTATAACAGTATTCACGATAAAGCTTCTACAGAAAACGATATACAAGTTAAATACAAGTTAAATATTCCAACCATACCAACAATGGTCGATATTCACAATCAGGTATAAGCAAATCTAAATACTGATTTCAAACAAGGAATCTGACTGAACCCTTATAACAATATTCACTCCAAGCTTACATAGAGTGGAAACATAATAAGTACCCAACTGAGTCTGAACCACAAATTCCTTGTAAAATGAAGGTATTCATTACAAAATAATAGAAATCGCATTACCTGTTACTCCTTCAAGACTCAGACAAATCAAATTACCAAAATTCAAATATATATAGCTTCCACAGTGGTCCCAAAATATACGAATCATTCAATGGACTCTACAGAGTCGTTTCAAATACAATAAATACATATATCCATATTGCATACTGTCAACGGGTTGAATCCCATAACCACAACGCAAAGGAAAAACAACTTCAACAGGATCGCAATGAGATACAGTTACACAGCAAGTTATTTATTCACAAATAACTTTAAATGACAAAACGAAACCCAACAAGAATCAATAACCACCACCAATAATAACCACGACAGAGCTTACAAAAAGTTCAATAAAACTGAACAATCAAACAAATGTCCATCAGTATCCCCTCCGACAAGTATCAACAACAAGCACCACAGTAGCCTGTACCCATCACGAGAACAATTCATGGGTTCTCACAGAGCAGGCCTAGCATACATTCTTGCATATAATACGTAAATTAAAGCCGGAATACAAAACACAAAGAAATATAACAATAGTTCGAATACAATAAACACCCATCAACATATACTTAATAACAAAAGAAATAAAGTGCAAATTATACATATTTCCTTGAGAAACTAGCTCATGATTCCAAAAATCTTTCGAAAAGAAATTCCTTAAACACATGCAAATAAATCGAAAGAGACCATCAGACTTTTTGTAAAGATCAAATAAACATGCTATTGTAGTTGCTCAAAATTAGTAGCTCTCACCTTTGAATAGTGATGACCTTCTCCAAACTCCAAGTTCCAGAGCCCTCCAACAAAAATTTCACCACATTTTCATGACTTATAAATTTTCTCAAGGCGGGATAGTCATGCAGAGTGAGTTACACGCCATAATCCCATACATCAACCTATAACCCATTCTAGTCCTTACTTCAACACCAAGAAGGCTTTTAGATCCAAAGTTGAAATCAAAAGATCTTCTCTTTTATCACACATCAACAACTAGACTCAATAATCATTAAAGCAATTCCATTTCCCTATGACATGCTATTTTTAAACGAAATCCCAGCTCGACATGCCGAGTCCACCATATCTAACTAGAATTTAATCGAAAGGAAACATCCACTTACCACTCAGGGTTGAAAGTATCGTATCCACGACCCACTGGATAAAAATCCAAATTACATGATGTCAACTTTTAAAGAAGTCCAACAAAGCCAAAAACATTACATGTTCATAATCTCCTTATATTACAGTGACCTTATTACTTATCAAAGATTTAAAACTAAATCCGTATAACATGGTTTACGATAAAGCTTCTCCGATATCCAAGTTAATCCTTTTAAATATTCCAGGTTACCAACAATGGTCGATATTCACAATCAGGTATAAGCAAATCTAAATAACCTTTCAAACATGAATCTGACTAACCCTTATAACAATATTCACTCCAAGCTTACATAGAGTGGAAACATAATAAGTACCCAAGCTAAGTCTAACCCAAATTCCTTGTAAAACGAAGGTATTCATTACTAAATAATAAATCGCATTACTGTTACTCTAACATTTCATATGACTTAGACGGATCAAATTGCAAAATTCAAATATATATAGCTTCCATAGTGGTCCCAAAATATACGAATCATTCAAAATTACTCTACAGAGTTGTTTGAATCTGATAAATACATATATCCATATTGCATACCAATCCATTTAACAATCCCATAACCCAACGCAAAGGAAAAATAACTTCAACGGGATCGCAATGAGATGACGGTTACACAACAAGTTATTTATTCACAAATAACTTTAAATGACAAAAGCGAAACCCAACATGAATCAATAACCACCACCAATAATAACCACGACTAAGCTTACAAAAAGTTCAATAAAATCCATAATCAACAAATGTCCATCGATTATCCTCAGGCAAGTATCAAAATAAGCACCACGAGCTCCACCATAACAAGAACAATTCATGGGTTCTCACAGAGCAGGCCTAGCATACATTCTTGCATATAATACGTAAATTAAAGCTGGAATACAAAACACAAAGAAATATAGCAACATCCTTTTACAATAAACACCCATCATCAACACTTGAAAAAGCGGAACCAACATGAAGGTAGAGTGCCAAGATCACACAAGACTACCATAGAAACCAACCAATTCCAAAAATCATCTGAACAGAGTTGTTCTAATGAAATCATTTGAAAGAGAGCAAGATTTTTAAAGGTTAGGGCCTAACATGCCTGGATATTTGCTCAAAATTCCGAAGCAGACCACTGAAAGAGCTCAAACCTTCTCCTTCTTTTCCAAGTTAGAGCCACCAACAAAAATTTGCTATTTTCATGACTTATAAATTTTCCTTGCCAGAGGAAAGAGCGAGTTACGCTCATACTTGCCATGCAACACCAAGAAGACTGGTGCGAATAACCAGTGAACAGACAGAAGGAAAACCGGAGCACATGCAAAACTAAACAAACCATTAACTTTCCATTTTGCATGCTTCCCCATGAAATCCGAGCTCGAAGACCGAGTCCATAAATGGCATTTACTCCCATTTTCCCGCTCAATCTCCACTGCCACCGACCGCCATAGTTGGCGATGGACAAAAGCACATTAAGGACCATTTCCAACTTTGGCGACCTGCCACGTCGGCTCAAGTTAGCTGTTTTAAAACCTCCACCAAATTACCTGTCCTTAAGCTTATCCACGCATTTAATAACATAGAAACTGCCGCCCATGGTTCGCACCCCTCCATAGGTCCCCTTTAATCCTTGCTCAATAGTTAGGTTAGTAACTTAGGTTAGGATTTAGGATAACACCTAGGCTAACCTCTTAGAACATAGATACTAACTTAGAACATTAGCTCTTAGCCTAGGTCTAGGTTAGATTAACACTAATCTAACCCCTAGGTTAAGTTTAGTTTTAGGTTACTAACATTAATAATTCCAGTTAGGTCTAACATTTCATATGCTCAAGAAAAGAACCTACAACATACATTCTTGAATAGGGTTCACTCCTGTACTACCATTAGGCTACAGAATTATATGTAACAAGAATTATTACCTGGTGCGATCAAGACCTTCCAGATATATTTCGATATCGGGAACCAATCCATTTAACACGATCAACCTGAGTTATACTCCGGACTAGCTTACTTAATGCATCCAGACCTTGCAACCTGCTTAAGGTCTGTAATTTTAATTCATCACGAATAAACTTAAAGCACCACTTGGATCAATTCCACTGATCCAAGGCTAGGTCTTATAGATGGATAACTCCATAATTCATTCCGAGATCAGATTAAACTCAGGTGTAAAATGAAAGAAATAAAAGAGTCCAATCATATTCCGACTCAGTCAAAGATCTGCAATCTGCAAAGAGGATACAGTACATATCAAGCATGACTTCTCAATCAAAGGAACACATCCTTTTTACAAAGAAATCACATATCAACACTTGTATGCTCAGGAGGAAGTAACAACAGTTCAGGGTGTTACAATTTAAACCAATTGAACCAAAAATCATCTAAACAGTGTTCTAATGAAAGCATTTGAAGGAAAGCAATATTTTTAAAAGTTAGGGCCTATCATGCACGATAGTGTCGTTTAAAATTTTGAAGAAGACCTCTAAATGTACTCGCACCTTCTCTTCTTCTTCCACGATAGATTAAACAACAGTAATTTTTTACCTTCATGCCTTATAAACTTTACCCGATAGAGAAAGGAGCTAGATATTCTCAAAGTTTCCATGCAACACAAAGTAGTAGGTTCGAAGAACCAGTGATCAACTCACGAGAGAAAAAGCGGGCGTATGGAACACCAAACAACCAAAAAAAATTCCTTTTGCATGCCTTCCCAAGCAATCTGCACTCGGGAACTTTAGTTCATCAATAGCATTAACTCCCATATTCCTGCCTATTCTCCATTTCCACCGACCGCCAAAGTTGGTGATTGCCAATTGAAAACAAACAACCATTCCCAAATTTGGTGAGACTACCATGTCGAGTCATAATAGTAATTTGAAACCTCCACCAAATCCCAAGTCCTTCATCCTTATCCACCTCATAAATGCCATAGAAACCACCGCCCATGACTCGCGCCCCTTCATAGGTCCCCCTCCATCCATTATCATTAGTTAAGATAGGTTAGAAACATAGGTAGATCATAAGGTAAGACATTAGTCTTACTTCCATAGTGCTAGGTGTAGCTAACCTTAGCAGCATTTAGCTTATAGTTTAGGGCTAGGTTAGATTGGTAATAATTTAACCAATAGGTTATAGTTTAGGTTAAGGTTATTAACCTTAACAAATCCAGTCCAGGTCTCCCAAGTAGGATTGATCAATATTAGAACCAAACAGGGTAAAACATCCCTGTAAAGGTTCCTATCTAGTATTGCTAATTAAGCTTATTGTATACCCAGGAACATCTTACCTGGCTTAAGGTCTAGGCCTTCCCGATGTTACGGTATTTGGAACCAAATTTCATTTAACATGATCAGCCTGAGTTAAACTCCGAGAATTGCTCATTCAACTCATTCAGACCTTGCAACCTTCGTAAGGTCAATAAATTTTGTTCATCCTGAATAAACTTAAAACATATCTTGGATCAATGCAACTGATCCAAGGCTGAGTCATAAAGATGGATAAATCCACATTTCATCCCTAAATCAAATTGAACTCAGGTGCTAAAAATGAAAGAAATAAAAGAGTCCAAATATATTCTGACTCAGTCAAAGATCTTCAAGAGCAAAGAAGATACAATCCATATCAAGCATGACTTCACAATCAAAGGAACACGTCCTTATATAGAAGAAATCATATATCAACACTTGAGTGCTCAGAAGGAAGTAATAACAGTTTAAGGTGTTACATTCACAACTCATCCATTGAACTTACTAGGTTCACCTAGTTTGTAACACCATCGACAACTGATATATTCATCTTTGCATTCAAGTGTTGACATGTGATTTTCAATATAATGATGTGTTCTTTGATGTTGAAGATCATTCTTGATTGGGATAAATATTTTCTGTTCTTAAGAATCATTAGACTTGAAACTATATGGTTGACAAGAATCGATTTTCACTTCTGAAAAGATGAGCTACAATCTGTATTAAGAGTTAAAGACTTATTTCTTCTTAATCATACTTAAATCAATTTCCATGATCCAATGAATGTTTCAAGTCTTCTTTATAAACCGAATGGTAAAATTGACATTCAATAGCTTAAGGAACTTAGAAGATTGAATTTTGCATGATAATAATTCTTGGTCCTGATGGAACATGCTTTTGTTCAGTTTTATTTTTGTGCCCAGGTATTTGGTGATTGATCTTGGTGGGATATTAAGGACATGTTCAAAATTCAATTCTCTGTGAAGAATTTTGGAGTCCTAAAAATCTAAGGACTATCCTAACGGTAACATACACTAGTTGAGAACAGACTAAGTTCTAGCTATGTTTACTTATGTGTATACTATTCTAACCTAAGTCTCTTATTTTATTATGGGTTTGACATCCTATCCTAAGTGTTATGCTAAAAAAATAAGGGAAGAATTACTAAGGGTTATACTAATCTATCTTAGCTACTACCTATTACTAAAGGATTTTGATTTGAACCTAACCTAAGGTGGGATTCTAATGACTAATGTTTAAAGACCTATGTTAGTAAATGTTAGATTAAATTAAGTTCTATTTTGATTCTAATCTAAACTATAGGGTACCTAAAGGGGTTGCATGCCTTGAAGGTGAAAGTTCAAAAGGAATTTAAGGAAGGAGATAAGGTTTTAAATGTTGAGGTACTGCCAAATTTTATAGGGGGATAGTGGACTTGGAGGAGGCCTACGTGGAAACTCCACTAACAGATGGAATTGTATTTTTGTGTTGATTTGGAATTCACTAAATTTAAGTGGCGGTGGTAAGTAAATATAGGTAGGAATTTTGGATTAACAGGCATTAATGGAATTTATGAGCCTCGGTCTTCGTGCGTAAACCGTCTTGGAAACATAGGAGGTGGGTTTGTAGAAGGTCATTTGGTTTTTCTTGCATGGTGGATTTTGCTCTACATGGAGCAAATTGGTTCTTTGAACCAACATTTTTACCTTTAGTTCAAAGCTATATTTGGTTTTTACAATCTATTTTTGATCGAGGGAAAGTATATGAAGCTTGGAAGGAAAAGATGTTTCATTGTTGATTTTTCATGGAGGAGAAAAAGAGCTGGAAGTCTCCTTCGAGTTGGTGGAAGTGCTATCAGGCATGATAGGCTCTAACTATTAAAATTCTTGCATTCTTCTAAATGATTCATTAGAACAACTCTGCTCTCATGAGATTCTTGTTTTCTTGTCTGTCTGGTTATTTTTTTCTTGTTTGGGTTTTATAGATCCTTGTGTGTTTGATTTTAATACATGGAAAATTAGTATTGTTTGGAAACTGTCTCTCTATATGAGTTTTAGGAAAACATGTAGGTAAAAATGATATGGGAAACTAGATCTATATCTCTATTTTTACTATCTTAATCTAGTATTTGAAGTCTTTAGCTTTGAACTAATTGTCGTGGAAATACATGCATATAAACTTGGGGAAACTTTAGTTCTATTTTATATTCTTATGGGTTGCATTCTTTGGATGCAGTCTCAAGTTGGAAGTTTTGTTTTTAATGTGTTTGTGTTTAAACTTCATTTGAAGGAACCACTATTTTGGAAACTTATGTAATATTGAACTATTTCTTGGAGTTCATATTTTTATCACTGTTCTCACATCATTGATTTGGGAAGTTCTACATGCATGAATGTGAACTTAGGTTTTGATTCCGTACTTTCATTTAACACAGGGCGTGTTATGGATTTGCATTTGGGTCATTTCTTTTGAACCTATCACTGGTTTTCATATTGGATTATTATTTAGTAAGACTGAATTATAGTTCCTTCTTTGGAGCAAGTACTCACACAGAAATAGTGTGGCAACTTTTTTGACTCATTTTATTCTCTCTGTTGAGCTTTGGAATTTGGAAATGCCTTAAGTAATGTGGAACTTCTACCATGTTTTTCTTATAGTATTGACTTTGTGAGATGGTATGAGAGTGGGAGTTGGGGAAAGTGATCTCTTCCCCTTGTTTGGAAGAAACCCACATTTTGGGTTGATTGTATAAAGTTTTACTAAATAACCACTATTGTAATTTCATGCTTGTGAAGTTCTATTTTGCTATTTCGTTCTTGTTTCTTGGGGATTTAAGACCAAGACAACTTTTCTACTTTGGATGTTTTGGGTTCTATCTCTCCCACTCTTCTATCTCTTTTAATGAAATCTGGGTCTTTTGAAAGATTTTGATATTACCTTGGACACTGAAATAGTTAGGAAGGATTCCTTCTCTGTTCAGTTGTATTAAGTTTTATTCTTGGAAGCGAATTGATTTCTTTTTGTATTTAATTGGTAAGACTTTGTGAGACTTCCATTTTGGGTTTGTACGTAATTCTAAACCTTATTGTTTATGGTTTTAGGATGTAATTCTTGACTGAAATAGTGAATAAGACTTGATTTCCCTTTGTAAAGGAAAATATGTATTTTCTTATTCTTTTGAGATCTTTTATTTATATATCGTTCAGGGTCTGCAGTATGTTGTTATCCTAAACCGGTTTGAAATTGGAACTCTTGTTTAGTTGAACAAAATGATCTACCATTGGTTCTTTTCTAATTATGTTACTTCTTTTCTACCTTGGATAGATTCAATGTTCAAACTTGTCTTTACTCGAAGCAATTTCGAGATAGTGATTTCTTAAGACCTGTTGGTTTACCTTGTCGAACCATTAGCCAAGAAGGTTTCATTGATAAGGTAACTTGTACTTAAGGGTTTGACTATTGTTGTTTAGTCTTTCCTAGTTTATATGGATCAATGTAGGTTTGACACTTGTACGATTTATCCTTGGTGAAGAATATGAGTAGAGAATAAATCCTCTTTGGAGTTATTTTGTTTGGGATCATTGTTGTTTTTATTGGGTTGAAACTTCTAACATGAAGAGTTGGAATTGGAGTTACAGTTGGACTATTCTGGTTTTCCTTACCTTCCTGTTTGGTTATGGAGTTTTGTTTAATGTATATTCTAATGTTGAATGGACAATATGGTTATCCTGGAAAGGAACAGGTAACTCTTGTTATTATCTCGGCCTTTTTTTCTTATGTTATAAGTTCGAGCATGGTTTATAATGGTTATTTTTTAGGATATAGAGGGATCACCCTTGAAGGAGCCATACTGTTTGAATTTATTTTGTCTCTTAGAAAAGATAAATGTGGCATTCTATTAGGATAAAATTAAGAAATAATGGATGGCAGGATTTTTGTTGTTACAAGCCATTGATAGAAATAATAGAACTTATGATTTTAGGTAGATATTGATTATTATATTCTACTCTTCTTATAAAAATGATCTAATTTTATTAATGTGTTTCTTTTCTTTTATCATATATGTTGATTTATGATGACTTAATTGTCTCATTAAAGAAGTGTTGCTTTAATGAAACAATTAGTGGAATGCACTTCATTTTAATGATTAGTACTTATCATGCTCAGTTCATTGAAGCTGACCGTCTTCTTTAGCTAGTTTTGTAGATGGAAGAATTAAAATGTAAAAGAAGGCAAAAAATTATATGATGCATTGGCTGATATATGCATAATTCTTAGTAAAGAATTATGATTCATTCTTTTGTTGAATTGTAAATGAAAGTTGTATACTTTATTGTATAAAGGCTGTTGATATGCAGTATCCCTTAAGAGCATAGTCTTGTTAAATTTACAAGTTGTAATGATGAATTGTGAGTTGTGTTTTATTTACATGAGTTGTGAAAATTATCTCGTAATTTTATAAGGAAGATGAAAGTTCCATCACGTTGATGTTCTTTATATTGTGTTATGTTTATCTTGTTATCTTTGATAAAATGGATAATGGGAATTAGTTCAATTTCCCTATAGAGAAGCAACTTGTTGAGTTGCATAATATGATGTGTTTATCTAACACAATTTAACATACTAAGGTGATGCATAATGAACATGCATTAAGAAATATGGACATTGGAAATGATATATCCACATACTTAAACATGTAGAGAAATATTATTTATCTCTCTCAATTGAATATTAACCAAAAAGATTTGTAAGTATGATTACTATTTAATAGACTTCATTTAGTATGAAGTCTACTTTAATTAGTTATATGTGGTTGTTAAACCTTCCTGAAAGTTAAAGAACACTTAAATGAAACTTTGACAAAACTATCATGTTTGGTTAATTTTCGGTTTAATTGAGAAAGTGAATAATAAAATCCACCATAAGTTTAATGAAGTTCTTCATGGACTAAATGAAGCAAATTTAGGAAAGATCTTATCGAGTGTTGGATTAGGGTTTAACAGGGTTGCCATAATCAAGAAATAATCCAAATTAACAACGTATTAACAATCTCCTTGTGGTATGTACATCTCAATGAGGTAATTTCGTAGGATGAAGGCACACACCAAGCTGCAGGCTATACTTTCGAGAAGGCTTGCATATTCTCGAGAATAAAATATTTTATTTGACATGTGGAATCACCCTTCGCATTGATCATCACGATCTACACACAATAAGAACTCGAAATTGAACTTAGTTTCTCTTTAGATCATGATAGGAGCATATTTAAGATAGGAATTAGCTTCCAATGGCTCGGGGTACATTGGCACATCTAGTTGACTTAGGTCAACCGAGTATTCCCTTTTACCTAAGCCATTGTGAGTGTCTTCCAATAACGGGTTATGTTTCTATCTAGGGCTAGGGTTAAATGTGGAACAAGTGGAATGACGATAGTCGGTAAAGACCAATCATGATAATAGAGGAGTGAGGTGAAGGACGTATTCCAATATGAATAGGGACATACACAATATGTTGTAAATCTTTCGCTAAAGTATTGTAAGATGTTGGTTGCATTTTCCTATGTCACCAAGTTTAAAACAACATGATATCAGATGAATATTGGTAACACATATTAAGATATGTTCTTTAAACAGATCATTCGATGGCAGGTGTAGGGTAGGAAGACCAAGTATATGATATGTATTCAATACATAAGATAACTTAGAAATATTGGTAGCTTACTAAGTTATTGAATGAATATATTAGTGGATCACTGAGTCATGACAAGCTGCATATGGTTATCTATTTGAATTCGATTGGCATGGAATGTTTGTTCTAAATAATGCTTAATTTAGAACAGTGAACATTATATTAAATTTTTTTCCCTTGTTTCTAAAGTCTTAAAATGGGAATGTTACATCTTGGTATCGAGTGAAAGGTTGCAGCTCTTGGACCTATTATGTCCATAATATGATGAAACATAAATTCTCTTGTAAAATAAAATGGTGAGAACAAGAGGAAACATTACAAATAACCCTCTGCCCGAGGAAGGAGCAACAACTACCCGAGAAAATTGATGAGATCATTTCTTCCTTATTGGACACAAGAGATATTTTGGTTGTGCTTGAACAAAAACTAATGGGTAATGAGGAGGAAGGAGAATCTAATAACAATGATCATCCACCTCTAGGGGATAATGCCAATGTGGGTGTTGATAATAACAATGTTAACATACATGTTCATCTGAGAAAAAAAAAGGCCAAGCTAGCAGTAGAACTCACTAATGACATAAAAAGGATAAGTCCACCCAAGTTTGATGACACCACATTAGCGGATGGGGCTAAGAATTGGCTCGGCGGAATGGAGAAATAATTTGTAATAAGAATTTTATCAAAAGAAATAAAGGTGATATGGGAGCATATCAAATTTCTCACAAAGCATCTTCGTTGTGGGATAGCCAAAAGGATGAGTTGAAAATTGATGAATCTAATATCACATGGGACCAATTTAAAGGTTACTTTAGGAAATGATGGCTACCAAAACTCTGATATGATCAAAAATGACTGAATTGTAGAACTTAGCTCAAGGAAAGCTAATTGTAACTGAGTATTGGGAGTGATTTACAAAACTCCTTAAGTATGTGCCTCAGTACCAAACTGACAAGAAGTTCAGGATACGAAAATTCATCATGGGATTGAATCCCATTATAGGGGAGAGGTGGATGTTCATAGCCCAACCATGATGGAAGGGGTTGTTAAAAAATCCATAAGGTAGGAATAGAAATTAAAGGCAATTTCTACTCACAAGGAGGAAGTAAGGAAGAAGAATCCCAACTCCTCTTCATCATCTCTTGCACCCAAGAAAGGACCATGGAAGAAATTTGGAATGAAAAGTAAGTTTTCATTTGATACAAATAAGAAAGCAACAATAAACAAGTTTCTTTGGTAATGCATGGAACAACTTTGCCAAGAATAATAATAACGAACATAAGTCCTATGGGGGTCAAAATGATAACTCTAAGGTTGGAAATAAACCCGAGCCTAGGAAGGGACATGTAGGAGGCTGTTATAACTGTGGAAAATATCATTACGCAAATCAATTTCCTTTGAAGAAGGATGATCATAATCAATAGCATAAGATACACATTGTAGTAGCTAACAAGCAGGATGAGAAATAGGCCACACCCATAGAAGTTCCAGGTAATTTATTTGGCTTACCAATAACAATTCTTTTTATACGAGCGCTACTGAATGTTTTATTTCTAGTAAATTAGCATTAAAATTAAAAAGAAAAGTTGGAAACATGGATAAAACATGGACTATACATTATGGGAATAATGTTGTTCTTATGATTAGTATGTGTATTTTTGGAGCAGTCCTTGATTTACCTAACTTTTCCACTAAGGTTGATCGTATGTTGCACCTTTGGGGTCTTTGATGTAATCATAGGTGTTAATTGGTTAGCAGACATAAGGCTAAAGTGGACGGTTTTGAAAAACACATTAGTTGTTTAGGCGACCTATAGAAAACAACAGAGATTTAGGGTGTGAAATGTGAGATTTTTGTTATAAAATTGTCAGCTATGTAACTTAAAAAGGCCAAAAATAAAGGATGTACTTTATATGCAGTAAAAATTATTGAATCAACGAGAAGATAGCAACAATATTATGGAATGATATCCACTATTACGAGACTTTAGTGATGTATTTATAGAAGAATTGCCAGGTCTTCCACCCAAAAGGGAATTTGATTTCATGATTGAGATCAATCCTGAAACTAAACCTATTTCTAAAGCATCGTATCGAATGACTACTATAGAATTAGTAGAGCTTAAGGCTCAGTTACATGAAATTTTGTCTCAAGGTTTGATTAGACCAAGTGTTTCACCTTGCGGAACACCCATAATTTTTGTGAAAAGAAAGATGGAACACTTAGATTGTGCATTGATTACAGAATGTTAAACAAGGAAACAATCAATAATATATACCCACTCCTTAGGATTGATGATTTATTTGATCAGATGCATGGAGCATCATTATATTCCAAGATAGTTTTTCGATCTAGATATCATTAATTGAGAATTAAGGATGAGGATATTCATAAAACAACTTTTAGAACAAGGTATGGACATTATGAGTTTACGGTTTTACCTTTTGGATTAACTAATACACCTACAACATTTATGAATTTAATGAATAATATCTTTCAAGAATACTTGGAAAAATTTGTGCTCGTATTCTTGGATGACATTCTCATATATTAAAAAAGTATTGAGGAACACCATGAGAATTTGAAGATAGTTTTGGGAATATTAAGAAAGATACGGTTATTTGGTAAGCTATCTAAATGTTCTTTCTATGACACGAAGTACAATATCTACGGGACATGTAATAAGAAAAATGGAATTACTTGTAGATCCTTCACAAATTACAGCTATAACATAATGTCCTGCGCTTTAAGAATGTACATGAAGTTAGAAGCTTCATGGGACTTGTTGATACTATAGGAAATTTGTAAAAAAATTCTAAGATAGTTGCGCGACCAATAACTTCCTTACAGAAAGATAAAAATTTTGTTTGGAGTGAGAAATGTTAAATTGCATTTAAAACCTTGAAGGAAAAATTAACTTTCAGCACCTATTGTTGCGATGCAGATCCTAATGGAGATTTTATGGTGGTAACTGATGCATCCGGTGAAGGTCTAGGAGGTATTTTGTTACAAAATGGTCATGTCATAGCATATGAAAGTAGGAAACTTAAGTTACATGAGTTGAATTATGCTCCACATGATTTAGAGCTTGTTGCCATTATTCATGCACTACAAGTTTGGAGACATTACCTTCTTGGTAAGCCTTTTGAATTGAAAACTGATCACCTTGGACTGAAGTATATCTTCACTCAGCCAAATCTTAATGCAAGACAACGAAGGTGGTTAGATTTTTTGTCTCAATATGATTTTGACATTAGTTATATAAAGGGTAAAGAAAATAGAGTGGTTAATGCTCTAAGTCATAGGAAGCACATTTACTGCTCTTATAATGTTAAGAACTTAGTTTAAGGATGAAGTAAAAAGTGTTATGGAATCTAACTCTTACTTTCAGCAAGTAAAAGCAACACTTGCTGCAGATTCAAATGATTTGAGGTATAAAGGTTTTCACTTTGATAACGAAGGAATCTTATGATTTGAAAACAAAGTCTATGTACCTTCACTAAATGATTTGAGAAAGAAATTGTTAGCAGAATTTCATAATTCACCTTTTTCTAGACACCTTGGCATTAAAAAAATGCTTGTTGATATAAAACAACAATATTTATGGAAAGGGATGAAAAAGGATGTTATAAACTTTGTGACACATTGTCTTGAGTGCCAATGTGTTAAGGTGGAACATATGCACCTAGTCGTTTTTGTATCCTCATAGCATACCGTAGTACAAATGGCAGGTAATAAGCATGGATTTTGTACAAGGGTTACCTATGTCGAGAAATAAGCATGATGTTATTTTAGTAGTTGTGGATAAACTAACAAAGGTAGCACATTTTATTGCTAGGAATTTGAAGGATGATTCTCCTATTTTGGCAAGAAGATTTGTACACGAAATTTTCAGATTACATGGAGTACCTAAGTTAATCATTTCGGATAGAGATCCTAGAATGACATCAAGATTTTTGCAAACGCTTAATGCAGCTCTAGGAACTAAGCTGAATTTTAGTTCTGCGTATCATCTAGAAATAGATGGGTAGACTGAAAGAGTAAATAAGGTTTTAGAAGATATGTTATAAATGTATTGCATGGATCAACAATATAAGTGGGAAGAGTATCTTCCATTAGTTGAATTCGTATACAATAATACATATCATGCTTCTCTTAAGATGACACATTTCGAGGCATTATATGGAAGAAAATGTAGAACCCTTGTTAGTTGGGATAACATAGAGGATAGAGAGGTAATTGGACCTAAAATTCTTACTGAAATGGAACAAGTTAAATTGATTCGTGAACGCTTGAAAGAAGTAACAAATAGGCAAAAGAGTTACGCTGACTTAAAGAGGGTTGATAGGAAATTTGAACTTGGTGAGAAAGTCTTTCTTCGAGTTAAACTGAAAAATATTTCTATAACTTTTGGCGAGGCAGCTACCAAGTTATCACCTCGTTATGTGGGACCTTTTGAGATAGTTGAATTAATCAACCCCGTAGGGCTTATCGTTTAACATTACCTCCTACTTTGTCATGAATGCATGATGTTTTCTATATTTCTTTGCTTAAGAAATACATTTTAGATTTATCACACGTGTTAAATTGGAATTCCTTGTAGGTCCAGGACCCAGGAATAATCATGGTTAAACCCATATGAGTTCTTGAAAATCACCAATTGCATTTGAGAAATTATGAGATAAGTCAATGCAATGTCCAATGGGACCAGTTTAATGAAGAAAGTACAACTTGGGAAAACCTTGAGGATATGAAAACTGCATTTCCATATCTATTTGAACAGGATTGATTCTGTTGACTGATAAAAATGTATGATTTTATATTTGTAATGTAATAAGTATGCTAGTTTGGGCAGATATTTATTCATTTTTAATAAACAACTATATAATGTTGATTTCTGGAATTTAATAATGCTGTTATGTTTTTGACATATGTTAAGAAAAGTGAATAAGATGAATTTTTCCTTGTGGCAATCTATTAAAATAAGGTAATCATCGGGACGATGATTATTTTATGAGGGAAGCATGTAACACCCTTAACAAATGATATATTCCCATTTTCATTCTAGTGTTGACATGTGATTTTTCATGATAATGATGTGTTCTTTGACTGTTGAAGATCATGCTTGATTGGGATAAATATTTTCTGTTCTTAAGAATCATTAGACTAAAATTATATGGTTGACAAGAATCCATTTTCACTTCAGAAAGATGAGTTGCAATCTGGTATTAAGATTTGCAGACTTATTTCTTCTTCTGACTCATCCTTGGATCAATTTCAGTGATCCAAGGAATGTTTCAAGTCTTCTTTATAAACCGAATGGTAAAATTGACATTCAGTAGCTTAAGGAACATAGAAGACTGAATTTTGCATGATACTAATTCTTGGTCCTGATGCAACTTACTTTTGTTCAGTTGTATTTTTGTGCCCGGGTCTTTGGTGATTGATCTTGGTGGGACATTAAGGACTTGATCAAAATTCAATTCTCTATGAAGAAGTTTGGAGTCCTAAAAATCTAAGGACTATCCTAACGGTAACCTACACTAGGTGAGAACAACTAAGTTCTAGCTATGTTTACTTATGTGTATACTATTCTAACCTAAGTCTCTTATTTTATTATGGGATTGGCATCCTAACCTAAGTGTTATGCTAAAAAAATAAGGGAAGAATTACTAAGGGGGATACTAAGCTATTTTAGCTACTACCTATTACTAAAGGGTTGTGATTTGAACCTAACCTAAGGTGGGATTCTAATGACTAATGTTCTAAGACCTATGTTAGTAAATGTTAGATTAACCTAAGTTCTATTTTGAATCTAATCTAAACTAAAGGGGACCTAAAGGGGTCACATGCCTTGAGGGTGATGGTTCCAAAGGAATTTAAGGAAGGAGATAAGGTTTTAAATGTTAAGGTACTACCAGATTTGGTAGGGGGTAGTGGACTTGGAGGAGGCCTACGTGGAAACTCCACTAACAGATGGAATTGTATTTTTGTGTTGATTTGGCATTCACTAAATTTAAGTGGTGGTGGTAAGTAAATATAGGTGGAAATTTTGGATTAACATGCATTAATGGAATTTATGAGCCTCATTCTTCACGTGCAAACCATCTTGGAAACATAGGAGGCAGGTTTGTAGAAGGTCATTTGGTTTTTCTTGCATGGCAGATTTCTCTCTACATAGATCAAACGAGGTTCTTCAAACCAATAGTTTTAACTTCAATTGAAAGCTATATTTGGTTTTTATGATCTATTCTTGATGAAGGAAAGTATATGAAGCTTGGAAGGAAAAGATGTTTTGTTGTTGATTTTTCATGGAGGAGAAAAAGAGCTGGAAGTCTCCTTCGAGTTGGTGGAAGCGCTATCAGGCATGATAGGCTCTAACTATTAAAATTCTTGTGTTCTTCTAAATGATTCATTAGAAAAACTCTACTCTCATGAGATTCTTGTTTTCTTGTCATCTGGTTATTTTGCTTGTTGGGTTTTATAGATCCTTGTGTGTTTGATTTTAATCCATGGCAAATTAGTATTGTTTGGAAACTGTCTCTCTGTGTGAGTTTTAGGACAACATGCAAGTAAAAATGATATGGGAAACTAGATCTGTATCTCTATTTTTACTATCTTAATCTGGTATTCAAAGTCTTTAGCTTTGAACTGACTATCATGGAAATACATGCATATGAACTCGGGGAAACTTTAGTTCTATTTTATATTCTTCAGGTTGCATTCTTTGGATGCAAAATCAAGTTGGAAGTTTGTGTTTTGACTATGTTTGTGTTGGAACTTCGTTTGAATGGAACCACTATTTTGGAAACTTATGTAATACTGAACTATTTCTTGGAGTTCATATTTTTATCACTATTCTCACATCATTGATTTGGGAAGTTCTGAATGCATGAATGTGAACTTAGGTTTTGACTCTGTACTTTCGTTTAACACGGGCATGTTATGGATTTACATTTGGGTTGTTTCTTTTGAACTGTCCTATTTTTCGTATTGGGTTATTCTTTAGTAAGACTGAATTATAGTTCCTTACTGGAGTGAGTACTCACCAGGAATGGTGTGGGAACTTGTTTGAGTCATTTTATTCTCTCTGTTGAGCTTTGGAATTTGGAAATGACTTAAGTAATGTGGAACTTCTGTCATGTTTTGACTGTATCGACTTCGTGAGATGGTATGAGCATGGGAGTTGGGGAAAGTGATCTCTTCCCATTGTTTGGAAGAAACCCACGTTTTGGGTTGACTGTATAAAGTTGTACTAAAGAACCACTTGTTGTAATTTTGTGCTTGTGAAGTTCTGTTTTGCTATTTCATTCTTGTTTCTTGGGGATTTAAGACCAAGACAACTTCTATACTAGACATTTTGGGTTCTAGCTCTCCCACTCTTCTATCTCTTTTAATGAAATCTGGGTCTTTTGAAAGATTTTGATATTACCTTAGACACTAAAATAGTTAGGAAGGATTCATTCTCTGTTTAGTTGTATTAATTTTTATTCTTGGAAGCGAATTGATTTCTTTTTGTGTTTAATTGGTAAGCCTTTGTGAGACTTCCCTTTTGGGTAAGTGGGTAATTCTAACCTTATTGTTTATTATTTTAGGATGTAATTCTCGACTGAAACAGTGAATAAGACTTGATTTCCTATTTGTTAAGGAAAATATGTATTTTCTTATTCTTTTTAGATCTTTTATTTATATATCATTCAGGTTTGCAGTATGTTGTTATCCTGAACCATTTTGAAATTGGAACTCTTGTTCAGTTGAACAAAATGATCTACCATTGGTTCTTTTCTTATTATGTTACTTCTTTTCTGCCTTGGATAGATTCAATGTTTGAACTTGTCTTTACTCAAAACCATTTCGAGATAGTGATTTCTTGAGACCTGTTGGTCTACCTTGTCAAACCATTAGCCAAGAAGGTTCGGTTGATAAGGTAACTTGTACTTAAGGGTTTGACTATTGTTGTTTAGTCTTTCCTAGTTTATATGGATCAATGTAGGTTTGACACTTGTACTCCTTATCCTTGGTGAAGAATATGAGTAGAGAATAACTCCTCTTTGGAGTTGTTTTGTTTGAGATCATTGTTGTTGTTATTTGGTTGAAAATTCTAACATGAAGAGTTGGAATTGGAGTTATAGTTGGACTATTTTGGTTTTCCTTACCTTCCTGTTTGGTTATGGAGTTTTGTTTAATGTATATTCTAATGTTGAATGTACAATATGGTTATCCCGAGAAAGGAACAGTAACTCTTGTTATTATCTGGTCTATTTTTCTGATGTTATAAGTTCGGGCATGGTTTATAATGGTTCTTTTTTAGGATATAGAGGGATCACCCTTGAAGGAGCCATACTTGTTTGCATTTATTTTGTCTCTTAGAAAAGATAAATGTGGTATTCTATTAGGATAGAATTAAGAAATAATGGATGGTAGGATTTTTGTTGTTACAAGCCATTGATAGAAATAATAGAACTTATGATTTTAGGTAGATATTGATTATTATATTCTGCTCTTCTTATAAAGATGATCTAAGTTTATTAATGTGCTTATTTTCTTTTATCATTTATGCTGATTTATGATGACTTAATGTCTCATTAAAGCAGTGTTGCTTTAATGAAACAATTAGTGGAATGCACTTCATTTTAATGATTAGTGCTTATCATGCTCAGTTCATTGAATTGACCCGTGCTAGCCATTTTCACAGATGGACGACTTAAGTGGTAAAAGAAGGCAAAAAATTATATGATGCATTGGCTGATATATGTATAATTCTTAGTAAAGAATTTTGATTCATTCTTTTGTTGAATTGTAAATGAAAGTTGTATACTTTATTGTATAAAGGTTGTTGATATGTAGTATGCCTTAAGAGCATAGTCTTGTTAAATTTACAAGTTGTAATGATGAATTGCGAGTTGTGTTTTATTTGCATGAGTTGTGAAAATTATCTCATACTTTTATAAAGAAGATGAAAGTTCCATCATGTTGATGTTCTTTATATTATGTTATGCTTATCTTGTTATCTTTGATAAAATGGATAATGGGAATTAGTTCAATTTCCCTATAAAGAAGCAACTTGTTGAGTTGCATAATATGATGTGTTTATCTAAAACAATTTAACATAATAAGGTGATGCATAATGAACATGCATTAAGAAATATGGACATTGGAAATGATATATCCACATACTTAAACATGTAGAGAAAGATTCTTTCTCTCTCTCAATTGAATATAAACCAAAAAGGTTTGGAAGTATGATTACTATTTACTAGACTTCATTTAGTATGAAGTCTACTTTAATTAGTTATATGTGGTTGTTAAACCTTCCTGAAAGTTAAAGAACACTTAAATGAAACTTTGACAACGTTGTCCTATTTGGTTAATTGTCGGTTTAATTGAGAAAGTGAACAATAAAAGCAACCATAAGTTTAACGAAGTTCTTCATGGACTAAATGAAGAAAATTTAGGAAAGAGCTTATTGAGTGTTGGATTAGGGTTTAGCAAGGTTGCTGCAATCAAGAAATAATCCAAACTAACAACGTATTAACAATCTCCTTGGGGTATGTACATCTCGATGAGGCAGTTTATGTAGGATGTTGGCACACACCAACTGCAAGGCTGTACTTTCGAGAAGGCTTGGGTCTTCTCGAGAATACAATGTTGTAGTTGACATGTGGCATCACCCTTCCACATTGATCATCCAAATCTACACACAATAGGAACTCGGACTTGAACTTAGTTTCTCTCTAGGTCAAGATAGGAGCATATTTAGGATAGGAATTAGCTTCCAATGGCTTAGGGTACGTTGGCACATCTAGTTGACTTAGGTCAACTGAGTATGCCCTTTTACCCTAAGCCATTGTGAGCATCTTCCTATAACGGGTTATGTTTCTATCTAGGGCTAGGGTTAAACTTGGAACAAGTGGAATGACGATAGTTAGTAAAGACCAATCATGATAATAGAGGAGTGAGGTGAAGGACGTATTCCAATATGACGAGTATGTCATCTAGGAATAGGGACATACACAGTATGTTGTAAATATTTGGCCAAAGTATCATAAGCTGATGGTTGTGTTGTCCTATGTCACCAAGTTTAAAACAATGTGATATTAGATGAATATTGGTAACAAATTTTTAGATATGTTCTTTAAAAATCACTTAGTACCCGGTGTAGGGTAGTAAGACCAATTTTATGAAGTATACAATATGTATTCAATACATAAGATAACATACAAACATCGGTAGCTTATCGAGTTATTGAATGAATAGATCGGTGGATCACCGAGTCATTACATCCACATATGGTTATCTATTTGAATTCAATTGGCATGGAATGTTTGTTCTAAATAATGCTTAATTTAGAACAGTGAAAATTATATTAAAAAAAAAATCCCTTGTTTCTAAAGTTTAAAAATGGGAATGTTACATAGTATAAAAGATAGTTGTTATACTTCCAAAACAGAGAGATACAACAACCCTCCATTACAATCGTCCAATGATCCAATTTTCATAAAATATCATAAGTGTAAAGCCATTCTTATACCGACACTACTACAACATAGTAGAATTTATTACAAAGATTGCAGAGAGGCATCAACATTCTTCAACAATATGAAGCAGGTATTTATTGACCAAATATATGGAATCTTTACCATGTCACAATATATCATAAATGTACCCAGTAGATTTTTACAATAAAATTTTTCTCAAAGAAACAAATAACTTCCTTGACATAATTAAGAATGTCTCAATTCATAAATTGACTGCCACTTTATCCTTTAAAAGTAAGCATGTGGTTCAATTAGATAATCAAGGTGTTTCTTTACTTTACACCTGTTATCTTCGCTCACTTTCCTACAATGGTTAGGAAAGGTCAGTTTGACTGAACTGAGCAAGAAAATTCCTTTATCCCATTTATCAATTTATGTCATTAAATGTTAGAATGAATATATACTGCAATAATAATCTCATTCTTACAATATAACCATGTAATGCAACAAACATCATATTTAATTAACTTTCTTTGCAAACATTAAGTACAACTCTTTTTACCTTTTTCAGTATTCCTCCATGAAAAAGTCTCATCAACACTTCACTTATTTAAATTGAAGTAATGCCTGGTAAATATGTTAATGTCAAACAATGACCATCAACTAATTAATACCACATGTTATTATAATTACAACCGAATTCCACAGAGGTTATATAGAGTATCAAACTCTTACAAATCATGGTAAGTATCTATACCATCCCATTCATAACTAGAAATTTCTGCAACTATTGTTGTTGCTCAAGCAATTCAAACAAGTATTAACCTTGGACACACAAGGTAATCCAAGCTATGGAAATGAAACCAACCAGTTTCATCAATACCCATATATCCATCGAAAGGGATTAGTTAGTACACTACATGCCTATTGATTTATTTTCATGAAGTTTATTTGTCATAACTTCTTAAAGCAACATTTTAAGTATTAACTGATAATATCCTAATAAGGAAAGAGAATTATATATCTCAAAGTTATATATCGTAATAACTTATAGGAAATAATAAATATATAGACTTTGTTCCTTATTCATTCTATCTCGGTGTATTCTTTAATACAACACAAGACCTTCAATTAAATCTTACCATATCCACTGCAATAAGAATATGAAAAAGTGACCACCACCCAAGCTTAATTGCACTTAAGAATAGAAGTAAAAACTTCCCATGTTTGTCATAATGAATAAAGCACGTACTACTCCTCAATAATGGAGATGTGATACAATTGATTTTTATCATCTAACAAAGATTCAATTAGTTACATATACCCCACATAATATAATTATTGGAATCTTCTTTAAAAAGACAATTTAAAGAATGGAAACAAAACTAAGTTTCAGTTCCAAGGTTACACCTTTAAATAGAGCAACAATAACTTAACAAACATAGCCAGGGTGCCAACCAAAACCCCTTGGTTCCAATAAGACTTTTAAATCTATCCAAAAAAATCACAATCTATCATTTTTCTAGTTGTTCTCATCAAGGCCAAGCTCAAATCACGCTTCTCCACAAGTATAAATCTGGTAACAGATATATATAAGTCCAATAACTGAACAAAATTAGCTTCCCGAATGAGGAAACAAGGAATTTCCATACCCAGGTCATAAGATGAGTTAGGTTCAGACCTTCACAACGTAGTCCTTGAATTACTTTCAAGTATTTAGTATTAAATGCAAACTGGTTTTGATGACAACTTAAGAAAATAAGTTGGTGATGGTATTCTTTTAGATCTGAGTGAGCCTAAGGCTTGTTACTATCAGCATCATATCACAATGAGCAAAGCCGAACTCACCTTATTCCTAGGTGAAAAGTGTTTCTATTGAACCTACAGTCGACACAAGACTGAATGGTAATGAGGAAATCCAAGTTTTACCACTTAGCATTTGTTTCAATTAAAATCCAACCATACCAGTAGTGGATCCAAGAAAATGTTCAAAAACTTTCCAAAGAGTTCTAGAGATTAACACAACAACCCAGGATAACACGAAGTGTTATTTATAACAAAGCATTATTCCAATCTAGTAAAGTAGGAAGGTTTGACACCCAAAATTGATTTACAAAGGTGACAGAGACAACCCATTTAAGATAAGCATTCTAGTTAAAATAAAACTAGTGAACCTAAGCCATCACGACAGAGCCTTTCTCTCTGATAGCCAAATCAATAGAACACAATAATCTATTAAATATCCTAGATATGAGATAGAAATACCAACAAGATATCACCAGATCTACTTGGGCTCATGCCCAAATATACCTCCTTTTTCTACAGTTGTTACGCACAGAACAAAAGTGAAAGTAATAAACACTAGTATCTAGAATAGGTTTAATTACTAGATCCATATACCCAGATTTCAGTCAGGTAAAAGGAAACCCATACACCCAAATTTGATTTTTTCATAACATTATATTATTTTCACAAAAACCCATTACCTCCTCGGTGAAATGTAACCAAAATTTCTCCTTCGGGTCTTAATAAGTAAACACAATTTGAGCAATCTAAAAGATAGCAATAATATTAAATATGCAGGTTTAACAGTCATACGATTACCATTTCTTTTCACAGAAAAACAGAGTATATAAGAAAAACAACAACCTCCAACCATCACATACCCAATTATTCTTAGCTCAAAAAAATTGCAAATATGTATTCACTCTAACCTCTGATGAATTAAAAAGATAAAGGGGATAAAGAATGTTTCTTGCCTACAAAATCCGATTCCTAAATCCTTCAAGATTTATCTCCAGCAAGTGTTACAGTAGCGGCGAGTTTACGGATTCTAAACTATCCACCTCGAACCAGCCAACAATTCAATCCTTCTTCACAGTCATAAAATGGTGTCTCCCGACTTATAAATTTTCCCATAAAAATGAACTTCCTCTTCTAAAAATAGCGACATGAACTCATAGTTTTCTCGCCATGCACAGATACCAGAAGTGGAGTTTTTCCCCCAATTTCATCAATAAAACTAAATGAAGAAGTTGCATGCAATTCACTTCCTTAGGGAGATTTACTGGATTTCCGTAAATATTAAATGCATAATTTAATGGTGTTAAATGCTAGAGTACCACACCAGTGACATATCCAACTACCACCGCCCTTCAACTCTCCTCCAAATTTGGCAGGATTTCTACAGTTTAAAATCCTCATTTACCTTTTTCCATGAAATTAGCTAATATCATTATCTTATTTTCTTTCTATAACATAGGTCGAATAACCTTGGGAGAGAATGAATTACAATATAATATAAAACCATGTTATAATCTCTTAATTTAAACATGCATGGTCTTAACATTATTATTTAAATGCCCCATAATTCCCGAAGTCCATAGGATTAAAATACATAATTTTACTTATGTGGCAAGTCTCTTATGGCCCATGACCTTCTTTAAGTTAGCAATGATCATACACATAGTGGTTTGGTTCTACCATTTTATGGTCATTTAATTGTTATCCACCAACCTCCGGCACCCTGAAAGGATCACGTGTAAATCACCCAATCAATTTCAATAATTCAAAGGTCCCAAAATTAACAACTCGACCCAGAATTTACAAGCCCAAGTCAACTAATCAGTAAATGATTAATCATTAATATGGGTTAAGTGAATCTCTCCCTTCGACTACAATGTTTAAAACTCATTATCTTCTTAAGATGTCACAACGACACATTATCTCACAACATGTACATTAGTTTTAGTAATATCTATACACCAGGCCTAATGTAACATAATGGCCCAAGATTAATTTGTAGAAATGCAGATCATGGAGTAGATACTTTTTCCTTAAGTCATTCACTTATACATTGGAAGACTTATTGACTTAGTGCCTACAAGCTTAAGTTAGTAACAATAATACTATTCATAGGCATTAATTAGCAACAACACCCTTAGTTTAGATAATCTCAAGATCAATATCAGTTCTTAATAACCCTATCATTCCCTTTGTCTTGTTTTCTCATCCTTTATTGAAAACACTTGTTTCTCTTCCTCTTGGGGTCAGGATCGGTCAAAGACGATGATCTTGTTAAATCATTGACTATACTTGTGGGGTATTACATAGCCTTAGCTCATGTCGTAACTAGTATGGGTTCTAGTTCCGAATCGTGAGCCACTCTTGGCATCCATTGTTGATCGACCTTCCTCACACTTACCATCATGATGCCTTTGTCTTTCTAGTACTTCTAGTTCTTGTGCTCAAATAACTCTGAGCACTCCACATACTTGTGCTTCTTTCCACACCACAAAATTTTATCAAATCAAGGTACTTGTGCTTGTAATGCTCTGTGGATAAACATTTGTAACACGTCCCATGCGGGAAATCACTTCTTCCCCCTTCATGGTTATCATTACCATGAGATCCTCCTTGGAAGCATCTCTCATGTGCTCCTCCATCCACCCACCCTTGATAGTGATGACCATCATCCTTAGAAATGCTTGAAAGGTTGGTCCGGCACACACCAATGTCAATGGCATCATGTATCTGGTCAATAGTTCTATAATCCTTTGTGTCATGGGTATTAGAGATGAAAATATTGCAATAAAAGACACATTTTTATGGATCACATGATGTAGTAGTGTGAACCTCTTGGCATCATGATCTTCATGGTAAATTTAACATTTAACTATCATGACATGTATTGATCTTATAGGGAAATTATCCTTTGCATACCCCTCTACTTCACAGTCCATGCACCAAAGGTCACTATGATTTTCATGCACCATGTTTATAGATAGCTTCTCTAGGTGCTTTGTCAATACAGTAATTTGATACTTAAGGAAAGGGATAACATTGTATCCACACTTGTGCCAAATTTAGTGTGTAGGGATGCCTCCAAAGCCTTGCATAGGTATGTGAAAGTATTTTGTGAAAACGCTCTCCTAAATGAGGTTATCAATCCTCCTACAAACCACTAAGCATGCTTTGAGAAGGGTGAATATCATAGGATAGCTTTAATAATATATTCTTGAAACAAGCACCATACTCCCACAAAATCTCTATAATTCCTTATTAGATCTCCTTTAGAGTGCTAATGCTCTTCTTCTCAAACTTAGGGATATGAAATTAAGCCAAAAGGCATTTCCTAGTGCTATGTAATCCACTTCTATCTCATGGGGTAATACTTTTGGTACCAACTATGCATGCACCCTTACAACATCGTTGCAAACATACTTACCTTTCAATCCAGGGTAGTGATCCCCTTTTCATGCCATAATAGCTCACATTTTTTAACATGCTTTGTAGCATCCTCAACACCTTTATAGTCTATACCTAGTAGGTAAAAACACATCTCAAGAATACTTGAGGCGGTTGAGGTCCTTTTCCACCGACCCGAACCTTGATTCCCTCCAGTGTGACCTCCAGGCCAAATCCACTAGATCCATCATGTTTTGTCCCTCCCGACCCACCAAACCCTCCAAATCGACTCCACCAAATGTACCTCCTCTATCCAAGTAATGGTCCTTAAGTGGTTGTGCCTAGGATCCCCAACATTCCACCGAACCGCACACCAACAAATGCAGCGATCCTGCACCACTATCAGATGTTTGTCATACGTGACTTCTAGACATGACACCCAAGCATTGTGTTCCCATACCTTGTCTAAATGTCATCCTAGACAATATCCCTCCAAAAATAGGGAATGATTGCACCGCCATAGATGTACGAAATGAGAAATTGTACCTCCTAGATGTAGATCGGTCACTCCTACCAATACCAACTGGGTTGGTAATACTTATCTCTTGAGTAGGGAGACTAAGCACCAGTGGTTAGTCACTAGGTGGATTTAGATGCACGTCGATGACTCTCCTTTCTCCAAGTGAAGAACTCTCATCAGAAGCCAAAGGGATCTCTCTTCCACACTTTCTCGAGATGGGGTAGCACATAATTCTCGGTTCCACATCCTCCATGCAAACCTTAATTCCTTCCCGTAATGTCTATCTCCATAAATCCATCACTCCCGAAACCTCATGTTTCTATTCAGTTCCCTTTCACGTGCTTCACTATACTTGAGTCATCTCTCTTCTCTCTCCTTTTCAAATTTCAATGTCCGCCATCTTCCTCCACCCTAGATTCCTCATGCAATGCTTAGTAGAAGCTTATATGGTCATATGAAATTCTTCCAAACTAAGGGTGAAAATCATGATATTTATAGTTAAAGGGATAGCTCATAGAAATGATCCTCTAGGCTCCCTCAAGAACTCAAACTCAGCAACCTCAAGACAAGAATACATAGAAATAGCATATTCTAGGGTATAGCTGGTCAACACTCTTCTCCACCAATGATGAACAACACACGTCAAAGTCGATCAATATCTTGTAGCTTCCGATATTCATCTTAGGTCTAAATGCGAGATCTATAGTACTAGCTTGATTTGGATGCATATGTTGAAATCCATTCATACAACTCTACTGGAAAGCAACAAAATAAGGTCTCATACAACTCATGATATAGGTGTTCTTCCACCCATTTGTGTGCATCAAACTTAGGTCCAATACTAAATCTCTAAGAAAACTCATCTTCGTGGTTTGTTAAACCATGCCTTGACACTCCCAAGGTAAGGTGCTCTGTCATCACACATCATTCTCACAAGAAATTTTAAAATAGGTCCCATAAATGGAACCAAGATGTATTCATTTGTATGCCCTTAAAATAATAGTCTAACCCCATACATGCCATCCTATCACCCGGTAATGCGGTGTGCGCTCACCGAGGGCACTTGTTGGCGGAGAGTCCCTCCTTTCTCGTAAGTTTTGTGAGAATACATTGCTTAAGTATAGAAACTTAGATGCAAACAGGTAAAGGACCATGCATTCATTCTGAGAGCCTAAGATGAGTTATTATATCAATACACTCATTTAGATAAAAAGAGAAATGTCATACATATAATAGATTTGACCCATAGCATAAAGAAATTATACTAGGGCTTATATCTATGAGCATCATATAATTATAACAGAACCATATATTCATATTGATCATATTTCAATAACCAAATTACATTCATCAGGGCCATATAAAACTAATGTATCAATGTAGATAATACTTATGCATTAGAAGTCCTCACTATGCTTCCCATATTACAAGAATTGTCATAGACCTATCCCTTGAGATATGCCAATATTACTATGATACTCTAATGGTAACCCCACCCTTTGGAACCTCCTATTATTTCTACAGGGCTTCATCTTTCATCCTCTTCATGATGATGCCCTTTCTCTAAGAGTAGTCTCTCTAGTTCTAGTGCCCAATTTCCTTTCCTCTACCCGAGCATCTCTATATATAGGTTTATCACCCACCACCATGCCTTCCTAAAGTAGTAATTTTTTTCCAAATTTCAAGGTGGTCCTCCATTAGAACATGCTTATTCTCATTCGGGATCTATAATCTCTATAATGATTTCCTTCTGGATCCTTCCATCATGTGGAATATTCCTTTATTGGTCACTAAGTCACCAAGATGGCACCTTATCTACTCTGCATGCTCAGTTGGGTCATGCTTTCCTCGTTTGTTCCTTGGAATGCAAAATATGAGGAAGTCCTAAGACCATTTGATTTTCCTTACGTGTGTGTCATGTTTTCTAGTAAATCCCTCTTAAACCCTTGTCTTGTGTTCTTTACCCTATGCACACTTCTTCTTATTGGTCTTGCGTGCCCACTTGCCCTTTGGTAATTAGCCAATATTCGAGGCCCAATAGTCCTAAATTTCGGGGTGAAATCTCGGGAATCTAGTTAGCTCTGTCTATGGACATCTTTACTTGTGCCAAATGATGAAAGAAGTGAATATGAGATCCCAACATTTCTAGTTTAATATATTTTTCATTGGGTTCGTGGTTAGGCAACAAAATAAAACCCAACACTAACAAAAACAAAGGATAAAGAAAAGAAAACAACCAATTTTTTTATTTATATACATATAGGTTTTACCATATTTCTCAATTCTAGAAAATATTTAAATGCTTCTTGTTGAAGGAAATGACAATTCAATGCCATCCTGATGAGAAAGGAAAAAGTTATCCATTCTCGGTAGTTATTATTATGAAAGCCCATTTCCACAATGAATCAAATTTTCCCCGCATTTCCTTTGGTTCATGTCTCATATCCAATAAGAGGACCCAGATTACCAATCTCAAACTTTGTTTCTCTGGCCTTTTTTCAAATATCACCTTTACTTTCCTCTGGTGTTTTGATATCCTATCTTCCAATTTAACCCGCACTTCAATCAATTCGGTTAGATACATTATTCTCTTATCAAGAGCATTTGTATATGTAGCATCTTCCAAAGCTTTGGAGAGTTGTACAACAATAAATTCTAATTTAAGATGTAAATTTATGTCCCTTCTATATAACAATTGGAAAGGATACATGTTTATAGTTTTCTTTGGCGTGATATTGTCTTCCTAGAGCACAACAAACAAATTCTTATGCCAAGTCCTATGATTTTATATTACTAACTTTTGCATGATTTTTACCAAATTCTTATTACTTTATTCAGCCTAACCATTCCCTTGTCGATTGTAATTGGAAGAATGTACCAACAGAATTCCATATGTGTAGAAAAATTTAACCAAATCCTCATAATATAAATTAGGTGCATTGTCTGCTACTATTTTATTGGGTACGCCAAACCTTATGAAAATATTTTCCTTGATAAAATTACACACCTCCACGAAGTGGCATTTTTAATAGGAACGACTTCTACCAACTTGTTGAAATAATCAATCATCATCAAAATGTAAAGATGTTTGGAACTAGAAGTGAGTTGAGCATACCGATAAAATACATGACTCATTTCTAAATAGGATCTTCAATTACAACTAGCTTTAAGGGAAATGCAGGTAATTTTACACGTCTAACAAAATCCTGACACACTTGACATTTGGACACCAAATCTGCAGTATCTTAAAAGAGTGTGGGCTGGTAATACCTTTCTTGGTGGATATTTTGTACAGGTGACTCGGGATGATAAATGACCACCACAATCCATATCATGAAAATTTTTAGTAGTTGATCTGCTAAGCTTTATCTACACATCGAGAGAAACACACCATCAATCCCTTTCTTATACGTAACATTGTCCCAATGGAAAAAGTCTTTTTCCTTAAATTTAATGGTATGCTTCTCCTTGTGAGAGAGATGATCCAATAATTCCCCATCGGTCATGAAATATGTAATAATGTTATACCGTTCATCTACCGAGATCTACGAAAATAACCATAGGAATAATTTTTCCTTTCTCTAACTTAGTTGTCATCATCTCGGTCATAAATTCACATAAGAAACTTCCTCAAACTAGATTTGTAGGCTTGATATAAAATTCATATTCTTGCACTTTTCTTACCCACATGCCTCTTAACAACCCTAGTTCTTATTATGTTAGAATATAATTTACTACAAAGATCTAGAACGAGGACCAAAATATGTGAATAAATAAGATAATACATAAATTCCTTGCATTATTTCACAACTGCATATGTATGCTTTTCCATAGGATTTTATTTCAATTCATAATCCTTTAAAGGCATCCTAATGAAAGAAACTGGGCTTTTATGTCCTCTTGATTTTTCTGCATCAAGACTGCTGACATTGTGTGTTATGAGGAATAATATTAAAAAATAAATTCTTTATTAAAATATAGTGATACCAAGATTGGTGCTTCATAAAAAAAAATTGATCTTCTTGAACAATTCCTTTCCTTCAATGCTCCACTTGAAATCCTATGTTTTCTTCATCATATTTGAAATATGATGAGTTAGTTCAACAAAGTCAGGGATGAATCTCCTGAGAAAGTTAACTTTACCAAAGGAGTGAACCCCTATTTTGTAGGTTGGGAATAGAAAATTTTGAATAGAATTCACCTACTTAGGATCTATTTTGGTTCTCTCTTTTGAAATGATGTGTCCTAGAAGCTTTCCTTTAGTCACAACAAAGATAGATTTTTTGGGATTCAAGGAGATCGATGCTTACGACCTTTGGATGAATACTTCTTCCAAATCTTAAATTTGATTACCTCTTTCTTTATAAAAGATTGTGAGATCATCCAAGTAAACCACTATGCTTTTATCTTTGAGATGAGAAAATGCCAAATCAATAGCCCTCTAAAATGTGTCTCCAACATTAATTAACCCGAAAGGTATTTTATGGTAAGAAAACATTCCCTAAGGTGTGATGAATGTTATTTTATATTGATCTTGTTCAGCTACCTTGACCTTATTATAGCATGAGAAACCATCAAACATTAACAACATCTTAGATTTGGTGACAACCTGTAAACTGTGATACATAATAGGAATGGGGTAATTATTTTTCAATGAGGCCTGATTGATATTGCAAAAATAAACACACAATATAATATCACCACTTTTATTCCTCACAGGAACTATGTTGGCCAACCACTCAGAATGATAAATAGGGTAAACTATCTTTGCATCAAATAAATTTTGAATTCCCACAAATAGGGTACCTAAAATTGTTGTATTATACAACCACAAATTCTACTTGAAGGGATTGTGTTCTTGCTTCAAAGGGATATAATATTTTACTTCATCAGTTGATATGTCTTTAAATCCACGATAATACTAAGCAAAGATAACTATATATTTCTAAAGAAGCTACGTGAAAGCTTCTTGTTCTTTGTCTGAACAATACTTACCCAAGTTTACCAACTTGGGCTCATCATCAACTCCAAAATTCAATGATTGTACATCAAAAGAATAAATTTCTCAACACTCTTTATTCCTTTTTAGCATTTGATCATGCTTATTAAACATCTCTTCAAGAGACAATATTGGGATCCTAGAATGTTGGCTAAGTACAAAAGGTGTATATGTGCGTAGGTCCTAGTTGAAGAGAGGCACACAAGGACAAAGCACATAGGGAAGGGTTTAAGAAAAGGGTTTAAGGAAGCCCGTGGCACATGCAGCATGTGTGGATAGAACCAAGGGTTCGGGACTTAGAAAAATTGGGAATTCAGGAAAGAACACGTGAAAAGCATGACCCAACTACACATGCTGAGTGGATAAGGTGCCATCTTGGCAATATGTTGGCCTAGGAAGGAGCATGCCTACAGTAGAAGCTTCTAGAAGCACATCATGGTGAAAAGTGGAAAGCTCATGCCTAGGTGAGCATGCTCGCATGGAGGACCACATTCAAACACTTGGCATCAGATATGAGGGCATTGGAGGATGAGTTGGTAGCCCAGAAAGGATATACATACAAGAACCTATAGAGTAAACAAAGAGAGAACTAGAAGAGGGCGGAGCTCTATAGAAATACTACAAGAACTTTGTTAGTGGATAATAGTATTTGGGAAAGAATGTATAATGGGTATGGGGATTGCAATTTTTCTTTTGATATCCTAGCTACATTAGTCTAGTTGTAATTTGTGACTGCAGTCTATTTCTCTGTGACATTCTCACGTAACGCCTCCATGGATGTAATGAGGTTACTAATTATATGAATATGAATATCAATGATTTTGATGGATAAGTCTTTCTCATAGGTTGTCTTTCATTTATGTTTATGGTAAGTATGCATTTTTTATGCTTCTTTCTATTATGGTACAAGTTATATAATCATTAAGTACTTTATGTCTATAATGATTGTAATGATCTAGAGGTCGTTACGAGATCTATGGTTCTTGAATTTCTTAACTCCTTTTAAATATCATAAGCACAAATCATAGTTGATTATGTTTCCTACTAAAATCACATAAATGAGAGACTTGGCACACATGTGTGCCTCGGGTGAGCACCCAACATCCGTTGGGTGATAGGCTGACATGCATGGGGTTCCTTTCTTTTGTGATAGGGGTAAAAATGACTACATCTTGGTTCTATTGTCGGGACCTCTTTTTGAAGTTGTAGTGGGAAATAGCATACAACATGATCTGTGTAGTGAGTAATGACAGAGCGGTTAACTTTGGAAAGTTTTGAATCATGGTTCAAGAGCATGGAGGATGAATTTTCTCAGAGATTCAGCACTAGACCTGAGTTTGATGCACGTAGATGGGTAGAAGAGAACCTCTACCATAATTTTTCTGTTGTTTCATAGTAGAGTTGTATGAATGGATCTCAATGTATACATCTAGATCAAGTTGGCATTATGGATCACATGTGTGGACCCAAGAAGAATACTAGAGGTTGTAGCATGTAGATCGATGTGGACTTGTCTTGTGGGATCATTGGTGGAAAGGAGTAGTGGCAAACTACACTCTGAGTACATCATTTCCACATATTCTTTTTCTCGAGGTTGTTGAGTTTGAGTTTATGGGACCCTAGAGGAGCATTTCTATGTGCTATCCCTCCGTAATGAATATCCTAGTTGTTACTTTTGGTTTAGAGGCATTTCTAATGGCCAACTAGACCATTCTAAGCCCTAGGCGAGGAGCTAGTGTGGAGGAAGATGGTAAATATTATGACGGAGAAGGAAAGGGAGGAGAGACAGATCAAGTATAGTGAAGTGCGTGAAAGGGATATTATTAGATGATGTGAGGCTAAAAGTGTGATGGATCTATGGAGGTAGATGTTGCGGGAAGGAGCCGAGGTTCACGCAGAGGATGTGGAACTGAGTAGTCATGACTACCCCATCTTGGCAAGTGCGTAAGAGATACCCCTTCAGCTTCGGTGAGAGTTATTCACACAAAGAAAGAAGATTCATTGGCATGTATCTCGAACCCACCCAAATGACCAAACCTTGGCACTTGGTTTTCCAAAACCAAGAAGGATTATCATTGATCCAGGTTGATATCGGTGGAAGTGACAAATATGTGCCTAGGAGGTATAATTTTTAGTTCCCACTTTTATGGCTACACATATTCTAGTATTCGGAGGATTATTTAGACAAGGAACCAGATATACAAGCCTTCATTCTCATGTCCTGGGAGTGGCACGGGTACAATAATGGTAGTGGAGCACTATCATAGACTGTTGGTGTATAGTTCGGTGTAACCATGGGGAAACTTGGCATGACTACTACAAGACCTAGTGGGTTAGGGGGCATAGGACCTGATCGAACTAGTGGTTCTAAAGGATCTGGTGGCTCAGGAGGCATAGGACCTAGTGGACCTGGTGGATATGGCGGTGGAGGAAACACCAGAGGGAACTAAGGCTGTGGCTCAAGAAGACAAGGGCCCCGACCACCTCCTCAAGTATTCTTTGAGATGTCATTACACTTGCCATATTACAAAGGTATTGAGGATGTTGTGGAACATGTTCACAAGTGTGAACTCGCTATGGCGAGAAAAGGATATCACAACACCGGAAGCGAAGGATAGTCGGCCAGTAACCACATTGCAAGGGTGCATGCATATCTGGTATAGAAAATATTACCCTCATCAAAAAGTGGTGGATTATACTACTTTAAATAATGCATTCTTGGTAGAATTCCACATCCACGAGTTTGAACAAAAGAGCATCAATGCTTTGAAGGATTTAACAAGGAATGGCGAGAGTGTGCGAGAGTATGATGCATGCTTTAAACTCTCTTGTCTAAATTACATATGATATTCACCCTTCATAGCATGCTCAGTGGTTTTTGGAGGATTGATCACACCTTTTAGAAGGGCCTTATCTCATAAAACTTTCACATACCCCCGTAAGGCATTAGAAGTTACTCTGTGTGCCGAGGCTATTGGTAGTGTTGATACTAGTGTTAGCCCATTCGTGGAGGCTCAAATTGCTGTTATGGCTAAGAAGCTAGAGAAGTTATCTCAGAAACTCATTCCATGAGACTCGCAGTGTTCATGGTGCATGATTGTAAATTAGAGGGGCATGTCAAGGATAATTGCCCCCAGAGGATGGTACGTGTTGTGACATTAGACTATGAAATTTTTCATGGGGACCATGATGCAAGTAGATGCCCCTTGTTACAGTGCGTAATCCAAAATAATGTGTCTTGTTACAATAAGATCTACACCTCTATAACCCATGATACTAATAATTATAGTCTCATTGATCAGATCCATGAGGCCATTGATCACGGGGTGCGCGCTAGACCAGCATTACCAGTAGTTCCAATGGTGATGATCACCATTATGAGGAGTTTGTATATGGAGGCATGCATGAAAGGGGTTTTCTAGGAGGACTCTGTGGTCATGGTAACTGCGAGGGAGGAAGGACTGAGTTCCTGCGTGGAACCTATTTCAATTGTGGGTCTATAGAGCATTCCAAACAAGATTTCTCGGACCTATTGCGGTACTCATGGTGTGGAAAGAAGTAAAAGTATGAGGATTTCACGAAGTGGTTTGAGCACATGAATCAATAGCATTAGAAAGACAAGGGCACTACAATGGTCAACATTAAAAGGTATACATTCAAAGGTGGATGCTACGAGTAACACGGGATGCAAGTTTGGAGCTAGTTTTTGTAACAAGAGTAGAAGTCGTGTGTGTAAAACAAATACCAAGGCGAGATGACCCTAGTTTCAAGAGAGGAAGTAGTTCATGGGAATTTCCTAGAACCTACGTGTCAAAAAGAGGTATATCAAGACACCATGGATGTCATTTAGATTTTACAAGGGGATATCTAGTGTCTAAAGGAAGGAGCGAGTCAAGAGGGAGGAACAAGGAAGGAGATTCAAGACAACAAGGGATGACTGGATGAGGTCAAGGAAGTATGTAAAATGCTAAGGAAATAGGATATTATTCCCTTGCTAGGATCATGGTTAAGAGAGAAGGTACCATGTCTTTGGAGAGTGCGAGAGGAAGGTCTTGTAGGTAAACCTTCCCCATCATAGCGTTGACTATGATAAGGAGATCACATTGAATGCGATTGTAGATGGATGGCTCCTTAGTAATATCCTCATCAACATAGGTGTGAATGTCAATGCTCTAACTCTGGATGCATGGCATCGAGATGGGAAGACCTACATTACAGACCATCTTTGAATGTGATGTATATGGAAAACAAGACTAAGGAAATGCCCATCAATGTCTTAAAGGATGTAACTATCACTATCCAGGGAGCTAAGTTTACTAGGGACTTCAAATTCTTGGTGCTCACCAAGGAAGAAAATTTTCAACACTACTTGGGCACCCATGGTGTTACAAGAACAATGCGGATCTTCGAGTTCAACAAAGGGTACATAAAATTTGAAAATAACGAGGAGTGCGTCATTATACCCTTGGCTGATGGGAAGTCAACGCCCTATACTGAACCTTTGGGAGAAGAATTTTTGGATAGGATATATGTGTGCTCAATCAGGGACCCATAAATAATCCATCCTACCAACGGAGTTATCCAGTTTGAGGATGCTTAGTCAATAAGTGATACCACTAGTCTACCATGTGATAATTGGGTGCATGGAACTTATGAATTGATCAGACGGTAGTTGAGAGAGTCGGTGACCAAGGTAACAAAGGCATGCATAGTCCGGTACCTAGGAGGAAAGGATGTGCCTAGGTATTCAGGAGGAGCCTTCCTTGAGATATTTTTGCAGGAGATGGAAGCTCAGTGGAAGGAGGAGAAGGAATGAAGAGGGATGCTAAGTTATGTCCTTCTCATCCTAGTGGCATGGTGGTGGGCTACACATCAGGAGATCCTTTTGGAATGGCACAAGGTAATAATTTCTCTCTCTGTCAGATTCTCTAGTAGTAATGTGGCCACCGCCATCAAGGACTACCATGAGAAGGAGCTTGCCTCTTTCCATATCTAGGAGTGTGAGAGGATCCGGAGAGAAGGAATGGAAGCTTTTCCACCTTCCCTCACGGTGCACAAGTTGTATTCTACACTGCAGGGTTGTGTACGCACATGGTACATTCATTCAAAGACACATCACCAGATAGGGAATTGGCAAGAGCTAGCGGATAACCTCATTCAAACCTTTGAGTATCAGAGTACCAAGCCATCAGTTGATAAGGCCTTGTAGGGTATCAAGTGCCTTACAATGGGGGATAGTGCCATGGCAGAAGATAGGCCATTGGAGTTGCTAGGTGGACCAGGTTTGGAAGCATGATTTGAAGAGGAGGTAGAGGAAATAGAAGAATTACAACTTAAGTGTGCATATTTGAAAAAAGAGAAAGGGAAGTTGGTGTATCTGATTGATGGGGAGGAAGCATAAATCTTGGATGTTAGCCATTCTGTAGGTACATGAAAGGTAGTGGATAGTGCTTTGATACTCACGCGTGTGCCTCTTTGTGAGCCCTTAAAGACAAATAAGGTTAACATCAGCTCGGGAGAAGAACCTAAGGAAGTCATTATTGGAGATTCTTGGTCGAGAGAAGTAAGTCTCTAAGATCATTGATCTATTGCATGAATTTAAGGATTTATTCCCGCGTAGGTACCATAAGCTCAAAGACGTCCACCATTCCTTGGGGGAGATGAAGATAAAGCTAAAGGATGGTGTGCACCTAGTCAAGAAGAGACCCTACAAAATTATTTCCCAACTTACGCATAAAGGTTAAGGAGGAGATAGACAAAATGATAGCTTCTGGGATCATTGAAGTAGTGGAAGAATTAGAATGGATATTTCCAATGGTAATCAACATCAAGAAGGATGGGTAGATTAGGATCTATGTGGATTATAGGGAGCTAAACATAGTTTGTGTCATCGATACTTTTCCAACCCCCTTCACTAAAGAGAATTTGGAAGGAGTCGCTAGGTGTGAAATCTATTCCTTTATGGATGGATTTTCAAGGTACCACCAAGTACAAATTGCAAGGGAAGACTAGGAGAAGAAAAATTTCATCACTGAGTGGGGAATTTTTGCATACACAATCATGCCCTTTGGTTTGAAGAATGTGCCTATTGTTTTTTCATGCATAGTGGTGCAAGCATTCCAGAATTCATCCATAAGTTTCTTTAGGTCTATTTGGATGATTGGACAATGTGTGGGCTAGTAAAATACCATTGTGACAATTTGAGGTTAATGTTTGAGAGGTGTAGGTAGTTGAGGATAACCCTCAACATTAAGAAGTGTGTATTTGCTCCACCCTTTAGGACATTAAGGAGGGATTCTTTGGTAGATCCTGCCAAAGTTGTAGTTATTGTGGGGTTAAAGGATCCTACTAGCCGGAGCGTAGTGCGTAGATTTCTTGGGCATACGGGTTATTACAAGAAATTAATCAAGGGGTATGCCAAGATCACCATGCCTTCGAGAGGGCTGCTCACACATAAATGTGCCTTCCATTGGGGAGAAGCGCAACAGAGGGAGTTTAATACATTAAAGGATAGGATTGTCACCACACCTATATTATGTTTTACCTCTGGGAAAATATATTCCATGTGCATGTAGATGCCTCGGGAACCACCATTGGAGTAGTGATTGCATTTCCAGGTGAAGGAATTGTTGATCATCCTCTGTGTTTCTTGCAAGCGGAAGTTAACACCAAAGCAGATTAGAATTACACCATGACTAAGTGCGAAACATTATTAATGATCTATGTGCTTTTCAAATTTAGGCACTATCTACTGGAAACACCCTTTGTATTTTACACCGACCACATGGCATTAAATTATTTAGTGAACACGCCCATTTTAAAAGGGAACATATGTTGGTGGGTGTTATTATTTCAAGGATTTGAGTTTATGGTAGTTGTGAAGCTTGGAAAAATTATTTATGGGCACGATCATCTATCAAGAATTGATTTAGGGGAGGATGCACAAAGTATTGAGGAGACAATGACAGATGCACAAATTTTTATGTTGTAGTGTGTACCCTTGGATTTGGAGAAGATTGTAGTATTTTTAAAGGAAGGCTTGGAACCGGAAGGAATGAAGGCATTAGAGAAGAAGAAGCTCACCATACGCGTCGTGCCCTACATGTTTATCAGTGGAGACTTATAAAATTTGGGACATGATGAATTTTTTTGTAGGTGTGTATTAGAGCATGAGCAGCTCGCCATCATGGAGGAAGAACATAGAGGAAGTGCGGGTGGGAATTATGTAGGTGACACCACTGCGTGTAAGATATTAATGGAAGCATTGTGGTGGGAAATGTTGTACAAGGATTGTAAAGACTATTGTAAATTGTGTGACCATTGTCAATGCATTGGCAAGCCAAAAAAGAGAGATGAAATGCCTTTATGCCCTATACCTAGCATAGAACCTTTTGAGAAATGGGCAATAGACTTTGTAGGCCCTATTGCACCAGTGGTGTGTAGGAATGGGTCACGCTATGTCATCACTTGCATAGACTATTTGAAAAGGTGGATAGAGGTAGCCCAACTAAAGACTGGACAACAGCCACAACAACAAGATTCTTGTGGGAGAACATTATCACAAGGTATGGATGTCCTTTGAGTTTAAACAACGATAGGGGTAGAAATTTCTTGAATGAGACCATGAGGATCTTGTCGGCAGATTTCATGGTGGCTCATCACAAGACTACCCCTATCACCCATTAGAAAATGGAACTGAGAAGCATTCACTAAAATATTGAGTCATACCTTGACCAAAATTTATGATGTCAGACAGACAAGATTGGGATGACAAAGTATCAACAATATTATGGGCTTACAAGACAACTTATAAAAGGTTGAACAAAGCCACACCATTTTAGTTGGTGTTTGGCATGGAAGCTATTATGCCGGTTGAATTCATGTTACCTTCTATATGAATAGCACGCACAGGAGGGTTGGCTGATGAGAAATGATGGAAGAGATAATTGATGAGTTAATGAAGTTGGATGAGAGACAATCACTCACCAGGTGGAGCCAAACAACAGAGAAAGCAAAGTAAAAAGCTTGGCATGATCGCCACATTAGAAACAAGAAGTTTGAGGTTGGGAAGATGGTCTTACTATATGATTCTAAGTTTTTGTGCCATCCTGGGAAGTTGAAAGTCCATTGGTTGGGTCCCTACACAATATCATACATCCTTGATTCGAGGCATGTACTAGTTACAAGCACTGGATGGAACAAAATTTCCTAGACACTTCAATGGGAGTAGGCTGAAGCCCTACTATAAATAAGTCTTCTCAATGTTTGTAAATAAGGCAGTTTTTCCAGTTAGTTTAGAATTTTCTTTTATGCATTTATTTTCTTGTGTTTTCCTTTTGCATTTTTTTTTCATTTTGCACCTTGGGTGATGGCAACCTTATTACTACTTTTTGATATTTTTTGAGTGCGTAGAGGACTGCACATCATTTTAGTGTGGAGTGGAGTAATGTGAAGGAGAGCATGGTTAAAATGCCAAGGAATTTTGTGTTGAAAAACCCAATTGAATGGCCTTGTTGAAAGAGGTGCTTGGAAAGAAAAGATGTAAAAGGATGGTTGGTGCCAAGATAAAAGCTACTTTCAGATCCCACGTACAAAGAAGGGAAAATCACATAAGCAACACGAGGTAGGCAAGAGCAAAAATCAGGATAGAAGAAGTGCCTTCGGCGCTGGTTATGTGTGCGCAAGAGTCTCCTGTCATGTTGGATTGGTTACGTGCCAGAAGGTTGGAGGATTTTCCATGTAGGTTTGGGTGCGTGAGGGAAAGTGCTAAAGTCGGGCTTTGTTTGAAAAATCCACATTAAATGTTAAAAGTACATGGTAGGTGAAGTAACACTTAATGCTTAAAAAGGGAAAAACTATAAATAAAGGGGTCGAGGCACTTCATTATTCACTTTGCGTATAAAGGGAAAGAATCAATTTTTGTACCTTTGCAAACTAGGGCTTCCAAAAAATTGATCCGTGTGAAGAAACATTTGGAGAAATTGAAGCGTGCATAACTGGTTTGGATTTGTGAACTAGAAGGAAAGGATTTCATGGGCGTAGGAAAAGTGGCACAAGGTGCCATCTTGTGAAAGGAGTATCCTTGTTAGGGTTTGAAGAACTAGGGCATGGGGTTAAGGAACTTTCTTCACAAGTTTGAGGTATAAGGTTGGAGAGAGAAGAAGAACCGAGTAAAATGGAGTGATTGAAGTGGTAAGAAGACCTAGACAATGGCACCCAAGAAACCAGTTAGCACACCCAAGAAGAGAAAGGGAAAGGGAAAGGGTAAGCAACAAGAAACTGACGCACACACATATGAGGAGTGGTATGAAAAAATGCAATACCCAGATGGATTGTTGTTGGGGAAGGAGTGGGAGTCCCATTTGAGGAATATATCTTTGAATGACTACAATCATTGGATAAGCACAATTGAGAAGGAGATGGCACTGGAGTTAGTGCGCCCGACAATCAAAAGGACACCAGAGTATTTTCCCATTTGTAATGATGATGTGAAGGTTAAGATGGAGAAGGAAGGGTTATTATAACTCTTTGAGTTTCCCTACTTTGGGAAACCTGAGCTCTTATATCAATGGCTAATGTCATGCGTGCATGAGGACTAATTCCACTTCACAGGGTGCAAGATGTACATAACCCCTCAGCACATTTCACATTTCACATGCCTCTTCTATGAAGGATACGGTTCAGAGGATGACTTGACCAAAAAAGAAGTGATTAAGGAAACTATCGCCACTTATGCATACAAGAAGGGGTCAATGTATTATGATGTCATAGACATTAAATATCTTGTAATGAATATGGTCGTGCACCTGGTGTCAAATTTAAATGTCTAGGAGAGATGGACCCAAGTTAAAAGCCATGGTTGAATGTTTATCGGAAAATTTCAGAGGGCACCATTTACAACTTGTCTAGCATTCATCACGGATGAGATTTTTAGATGCGCGAAGGAAGGCGATAGGATCCTTTTTGGAAATGTCCTATTAACCATTGTGTTTTCAGAGATTGGGGTACTTGGATACATCGAGACAAGCTCATGTGGGAGTACCATGCTAAAGAACCCTCACTGGAAAGAGGTTTGAAAAATATACTTGTGAAACTATGAAAACTATGCACAAGGTGCGCTTGGAAAAATGGTATATACACCTAAGGAACATGTTCGGGGTGGAATGGATAATTCTTGAACAACTACCAATAACCACTAGGGGAGAAGTGGAATTTGTTGTGTACTAGTATTTCTACCTATGTAGATTCAAATTGTCAGATGAGACATGGAGCCCATGGTGCAAGCTCCCCTTTGCCTTTATAGCTCAATACTTCTAAGTGGGAGTGAATAGGTTCGGAGTAGTCCAAGAAGTTTAAGTTGTACCTTAGTAATCTAGACTAGGACCATAGGGAAATTTACAAAGGGTTGGTCTACTCCCGACAAGTGCATGTACATGGAGTGGAATGTGTTGCATGATGTTCAAATGACAAGGCCCGTGACTCGCCCATTGCATAAGGATCCGCAACATGCGTGTACATCCGAATAAGACCCAAGTATGAGAAGGGCACATACCTAGAGAATGAGGTATTTATACCTCAATATCTAATTGGTATGAATATACCCACACCCAAATGGGAGGAAAAAGATCTAGAAAATAAAATACCAAGTGTAGTGGAGACAGGGCATTAGGTTCACCCGTGACAAGTGCCGAGAACTAGTATATACATGTGTAAGAAGAGGCCCATAGTAAAAGAGAAGACTCTAGAGCCAAAAATCCATCAGACAAGGAGTCATCAAGAGAGGAAGAAATGAAGCCACCTACACTAGAATCTCTAGTTAGGAAGAAGTAGAGGGTAGAAGAAGAGACCGTCTCGGAAGAGACTGAGAATTTGGACAAGTGCATAGGAGAAAAATATGAGAGCGGAGAGTATGAGAGTGGTGAAGAATTAAGTGGGGAAGAGGACCTCAGGAAAGACCAAGGGCCACCCATCTTCAATGTACATGATTCAGAGGAGGAAGGTGGAGAAGAAGAACATGGGTTCCTTTTTCGTGCGGTGCGAGGATAGCTGTGGGGAAGGCACCCAAGACATTGGAAAAGCTAAGGAAGCTAGCACATAGAAGCAAGAGTCTCCAAGCTCGTGCAGAATAGGCAACCAAGGTGGTAGAAGGAGGAAACATTGAGACCATGGTGGAGGAAAAATTGGAACATAGTGTTGAGCTAGTGTTGAACAAGGAGAAGGAGGAGAGCACGAGAAGAGGAACATGACAAGATCTTAGAGGTCCCATTTTGATTGTAAGTATACCTAAGGGTATGCACACTGGAGGAAGATGCAGAGAGAGGGAGAGACCAGAGATGGGTTATACTTGATGACCCTAAGAAAGTGTTCTGCACGTGGTTCCAAAGTACTATTCTGGAAGAGGAGCTTGTAGCAATGTCATCTTTTGACAGGCTACATATCCACGGATAAGGAAGATGCTCTCATGGGCAATAGAGTCCCACCTTGATGAGCTAGATTTTGAGGTAAGCCACAGGGAAATAATAACATTGTTAGGACCAAGAGAAGAAAACCTAGTGGTGGATACCTAGTAGCTCTCAGATGAACAACGTGTAACATGATCAACAAAGTATCCATTGAGATCGAAACTAGACTCTTCGGAAGAATGATAGGATTAGAGATTTTAGAAGGGGATATAAGGAAGAAAGAGGAAGATCCAACTGAAATGATAAAGAAGATAAGCCAAGATAATTTGATCAATGCCTAGTGGTAGCGTGAATTGAAGGATGAAAAGGAAAATGTATGCGATGTGTACAAGAAGGTGAAATCCATCAACGAGGCTATAGTATTGAAGCATCTAGACCTAGCATCGCCCGCACATAAATATGGATCTTCCTTGGGATGCCTCAAGGACTTAACAAGGGTCCTCACCATGGAAAGATAGCCACTAGCCTTGGAGTCTAGAAGAAGTTTCCACGCACCTAAAGAAATAGGATAAGTTGAAGATCGTAGCGCTTGTCACACGAATACGAAAGGTTCTTGCTTATGTAAGGGTTGCTTCCCAAACTGTTGAGGTCACATAAAAAATTGTGCGAGATAGAGACAAAGTGGTAGGTGCCTTGGTCACCACTCATGAAGTAGAACTCAAGGAGTTCCAAGAGAAGAACAAGGGAAATAGGGTAGAAAGGGATAAAATCCTTACCGAGGTTGAGAGGAAATATGAATCCATTGAAACCTTAAGGGGTTCAATCAAAAACTAGTTGAAGGAACTATATCATGTATTACATGAAGAATGGATGCACTAGAGGATATAGGTAAGGAGTTGGAGAAAATCACTGATACCATGAGCATGTAAGGAGATGGAATAAATTTTTGGGAGGTGAGCGCCACAGTCGATGACCTCGTCGAAAGCGTAGGAAGAAGTTGATGCTTGGAACAAGTTGGATGCTGACTTGCAAAAGGATTTTCCTATATTTTTGTAATGATTCCTTCACTCTCCCATTCTTTCTTCTTTCTCCATTCTTTCATCCACTTATTATTTTTCCAAGGCATAAGCTGTTTTATTCTTTGTTTCACTAGAAAAGTGTTCCCGAATGACGAGAATAGGCGTAGTGTGGGGTGATGTTGGGCCCCTAGAATGTTGGCTAAGTACAAAAGGTGTGTATGTGCGTAGGTCCTAGTTGAAGAGAGGAATGCAAGGACAAAGCGCGTAGGGTAGGGTTTAAGAAAGGGGTTTAAGGAAGCCCTTGGCACACGCGAAAAAAACCAAGGTTTCGAGACTTAGCCAAATTCGGCATTTGGGATTGAACACATGAAAATCATGACCCGACTACACATGGTGAGTGGATAAGGTGCCAACCTCTTTGGTGACAGTTGGCCTAGGAAGGATCATGCCTATAGTAGAAGCTTCTAGAAGCACATTGGTGAAAAGTGGAAAGCTCGGGCACTGGGAGAGCATGCTCACATGGAGGACCACATTCGACACTTGCCATCGAGATATGAGGGTGCTTTGGAGGATGAGTTTGCATCCCGAAAGGCTATAAATACAAGCACTGTAGAGTAAAGAGAGAGAGGACTAGAAGAGGAAGAGCTCTGCAAAATATTACAAGAACTCTGTTAGTGGATAATGGTATTTGGGAAAGAATTTATAATGGGTATGGGGATTGCAATTTTTCTTTTGATAGCCTAGCTACATTAGTCCATTGTACTTCGTGATCTGCGGTCTATTTCTCTGTGACATTCTGTAATGGCTCCATGGATGTAATGAGGTTACTAGTTATATGAATATGAATATCAATGATTTTGATGCATACGTATTTCTCATAGGTTCTCTTTCATTTATGTTTATGCTAAGTATGGATGTTTGTATGCTTCTTTCTGTTATGGTACAAGTTATATAATCTATTAAGTACTTTCTATCTGTAATGATTGCAAGGATCTAGAGGTTGTTCTGAGCTCTATGGTTCTTGAATGTCTTAACTCCTTTTAAATATCTTAAGCACAAATCATAGATGATGATGTTTCCTACTAAAATCACATAAATCGAGACTTGGCACACACGTGTGCCTCGGGTGAGTGGCCACATCTGTTGGGTGATAGGCCGACTTGCATGGGGTTCCTTTTTTTTTTGATAGGGGTAAAAATGACTATAAACACTAGGCCTTTAGGAATTTTGTTTCCTTAAGTTGAATGATATCCTTGTCATTGATCTTTAAATCTACTTCACCCATCGTGGTCTATCTTAGAAGTTAATTACTTCCTTTGTACTATATTTCTTCAAAATTATCTTGTTACTAGAGGAAAGAAAAAATCTTCTTATCATCATTAAAGACAAGCCACCGTTGAACATTATCAAGAACCTTTGGATGAAAAACCATTTCCACTTTATAATTGCCTTGTTTGAGGAGTATAGGTGGCTGATATGGATTCAATAGAGTTGTAGTAACTGCCAGTGAATCATCTGTGGAGTTTTGATCCCTATAGATATAATGATTTGAGAATGCCATAAAATCCATAGTAGATGAATAGACCCAGTCTCTATAATTCCTTAGTTTATCTATTTTTACCTAGTAGAGACCACATATCTATTTGACAATTATTTCAACATCTCTTATTATGCAAAACAACTTAATTCCCATTTTTATATCTTGTTTCATTCCTAACAACAGTGCTTCATATTCCACCATGTTGTTAGTATTTTCAAACATTAATTTAAAGGAATGTGCATGTACCTTTCCTTAAGGATAAACAAGCACAACACCCATACCAGATCTAAGCGAATAATAACTACCATCAAACTCTAGAGTCCATAATTTGTTTTCCAATTGATGTGGCTCATGAATTACGGGCTGGGATTATTCCTTGTCTAACTCTAAGTAGTAGACTCCGTGATCAGATTCTTGGAAAAGGATATGAGATCTAGGGTTTTCAGACTTTGATATTGTATATTTGAACTTATTTTGAGGTTCTTTATTTTGATTAACCCCTTTAATTGTGATATGTGTGCAAGACCAATCCATCTTGACATCATCTCCCAATTCAGGTTATAGAAATTTATGCTCAATAACATCCCATAAGACGTTGGTATATCTCGCCACCATTATTAACATCTTCGATTTTTATCTGAAAGGAAACAAATATTGTTTGAACATATTTAATTTTTCCAATCAGAGATACTTTCCTTTCCATTGAGTAACATCTTCCAATGGTCTTCATTGGTATAAGACCCAGAGCATCTGTGATGTTGATGCGCAATCACATTGTCAAAAGTTCCCGAGAATCTAAAATGCAATTACTCAATTTATAACCCTTGATAAGTAATGAAACATAAAATAGTTCAATCCTTTCAAACGTAGCAGGAGAAGAAGTTTCAACATTATTCAAAGGATGCGTATTTTTTAGATTAGATAAGATGCCTCATGAAGCATTGTTTAATGAATTATTTGGAACATTACTCTATACATATTTCACCAACTTGTTTAACTGATTAGGAAAATCTCTTAAGTACTCATCTTCTAATGTTTGAATCTTATTTTTCTTTATATGGTCATTAACATCGAAAGAAGGAATAAAAATACCTTGATTTACTTTATTTGCTTGTCTATTTGTCCTTTGTTTGGTTAGAGGTACTTACATGCTTATCTCTTGGAGCCAACAAAAAAGGGAGTGGGATTCCTCTTTTCAAAATAGTAATGTCTTGTCCAAGATCTTCTCTTTCTCTCCTTTGTCTACTTGAGGAAGCTTTAACATTTTGAAATGTTTGAGACGTTGTGAACAGTGAAAATGTATGACCATCATTGTCTTCAAAAGATTCATAATAGCCTTGATTAGATTCATAGTATAGGTAGGAAATGTTGGAGTCACCAGTGGAATCAACAAATTCTTCTTTGTCAAGTGATTCATTATCACCAACAACATGATCTTCTTCATTTGTTTCCAAGTTTTTCCTTGGAGAAGATTCAATTACCAACCTTTGTGGTGTAATAGTAAGTCTATTTTGATTTTGATTTTGACCATTAAAGGTCCGAGAAGGAGCCGTTCTTGAAGGGGTTGTATTTCCTCCTTGAGCCATTTACTTCTTAATTTACAGCATTTCATTAAATAAGCTCTATAGCAGAGGATCAACAAGATCTTGGTTGAAGAAGTTCCATTAGCTTTATGAACTGATTGCTTGGTTTTACTAGCCATAAGCAAGTCATCTTCAACCTCAATTAAAGAATTCTATGCTTCCAACATATTCATAGGTCTTTTCCTTCATAGGTGATATCTAAGTTCGGGTAGAAAATTGTTTCTAAAAGATGTCTTCTAATTTTCATCACTAAGTGCAATAATAGGGATTTTTATAAAATCCTTTCGAATTTAGCAACAAAGTCCCTCATGTTCTTATGTGGTTCTTTTTTCAACTGCAATGGTGGGTGATCAATATATTTGCATATTTTGTAGGTTTGAACCTCTTCAAAAATTTCTCTCGCATGGATGCCTAGTTTGTTATAGTCCTAGGAGATAATCGATAGAACCATTCTCCATCCAAGTATGTAGATTCTCGATGAAAAGTCTGACCAACACATCTTTATGCTCCATTGCAAGCACTCCACAAGATATTTATAATTATGCCAAGTGATCATCTAGATTCTACTTGTAATCCCCAAAGAATTTTGGGAAATTATTTCTCGATCCTTTAGCAAATTCATGAATAGGAGGTGTTAGATTCAAAGGCCCAAAATTTGATCCCAACGGAATAGGTGTTAAATGAGAAAGTAGTTGATATTTATTCGGATGATGATTGCAGCACATTTTCTCCGAGAGTAAAATTGATAAATAATTCCAACTATTGGATTATGCTAAAGATGATCCATATCTAGAGGATTTTTCACTCTTCTTCCTGGTGAAATACTAGATCTACATCTCCTTACTTAAGGAGGATGATTAAAATTAAAATGCTCCCGTAATCTATAAAAATGGCCATCCTTCCTTAAGCCTTGTTAGATCGGTAAATGGATGTTTAACTAGGTTGAGATTTCAATATGGATTGTAACTAGCAAGATAAGCTCTGGTCTGCTAAATGGTTGTTGTTCCTAGTGAATTCACCGAGCGGTGGATAGATTTTTGGCACAGCTAAAAACCTAGGTAGTCATGAGATAAATCACCCTCATTTACCTGTGAGGCTCCTGTGTAAGATGTTTATCAATCTAGTAAGTATGAATCTTAATAACTATTTTCAGGTCATTTTACTTTAATTACAAATCTCATGAACCATAACTTAGCAATTCTGCAACAAGTAAGCAATTGTTTATGAAGTATTTACAAAAGGGGGAAATAATAAAATTTGAGAAATGAGGAAGGAGGATATGTAATTCAACCAATAGTTTACAAATTTGGCCTCATACACATAGATTAAATAAAAAAAGTAGATCTCACAATATTTAGAAGTAAAGAAAAAGAAAAAAATCTAATCTAAATCTCGGATAACACAAAGTTTATCTAAAGATACACACAAAAGTAAGAATAAAATGCACCATGGAAATAAATTTCTTCGAAATCCTCCTTTATTCAATTCCTCATCTTTTACGAAATGACATCAAGGGATACAACACAAATTGTGTAAATAAAGAATGTTGATTAACAAATTTTCATACTCTAAACCATAGGCTATTCCTCTATTTATAATGTAGAGAGGGTAACTACAAATAGGAAAACAATAATTGAACTCACACATGCGAAACTAAAAGGAAACAACTGAAATATTTCCCTGTAATTCATCTTTACATGACATACATTTGAAGACTAAATAAAATTTCTGCATGTTTTCCACCTATTATTAATTAAAGGACATTTTCAATGATGTTAAATTCAACAATGGGATGAATATGTCTTCCGAGGCACTTTATTACTACTTAAGTGTTATGAGTTGACATAGTTGAAGCTTTGTATCGAAGGATCTCTGGTATAATGGATGTCAACTTGCATTTTTCCAATTCTTGAGAATTTTTGTGTACCTTGAGCTTCTTTGGTCTTCTGCTGCTCTAACCCTCATTCTTTCTTTTGTTGGGATCCCTTGTATTGAAATTACCTATGATCTAGTTCATCAAAGCCTCATCCAATCAATATCCTTTTGTTAACAACCAATTTGAGGTGTTAACCAAGACTGCAAAAGACCTCTCCTCAATCATTTGACCACCACATACACTCGGCTTAAAGATAATTTCTATCTCCTCCCATTTTATGATATGATTTAAGTACAACATGCCCATCATCTAAAATATTTGTAGGTATCCTTTCCAAACCAAAGTCAAAAACTTGTTGAGCTGATAATCTATTGAAATCTCTCTTTTTGAGTTTGTATTCGCTCCTACACTTCATCCATAAATCCTCCAATGAAGGGACATGTGAGTATTTCTGGGATATTTTCTTCTTCCTATCCCATATGGATCAAAGTTCATTTGTGCTAGAAATAACTCATGCTCATACAAATAAAATGTTTCTACTTCGACTCCTCTAGATTTGTGGATGCTCACTGTAAATTATAATGGCCCACTATTACTAGGAAGCTAATTGTAAATCTATGTGGTTTTGATTGTAATTCTTGAAAATATATGATATTCCTACATAACTCCATGATAATCCACTCATCATTCAGGTACTTTGGCACCTTGACTAGTTCTCCCGAGAAACCATTAACCACGAGATATGTGAAGTGAGAGAACTGGATGAAGATCCAACCGTGTTGGGAGATAGCTTCCCACGCTTCCTTGCTCACTTTTTTGGACCTTAGATCACTGTTTATCATGCAAATGAATCCATAGAATAAGTCATCATTCACTTATTTTTAATCCTTATAGAATTCAAGAATCGTCAACTATGGGAAACACTCATAAATAGGATCTTCTTAAAGTATACCCCATCTATCCAATTTGGAGAATATCCCCTATGAGGCTACGAAATACACAAGGTATGAATTCATTTTGAAATTAAATTTCCACCCCACATTTCTAAGATGGTCACCGATGTTGTTCTTGATGATATCTTCCCAACTTATTATCGAATCGATTATGTTGATTTTGATTGTTACGATAAAGGAATACATCCATGAGTGGAAGTTATTAGCATTAGCTTCCCCATTTATCATGTAAAGTAAACACTTGATATCATCAAATTCTTGCATAATATTTAATCATGAAAGAATCCTTGGGCATTTTGATGGTGTTCTAGGATTGTTCATATATCTACTGGTTCATTATACCCATGCAGTTTGTTTTATTCTTTTCCCATCTATCACAAGCTTCTTGCATGCCACTTGTAATTATTATGGGCCATGATATAATATTGAGGCAATAATGAATCAATTATGCATCCAATCTAATCATTTTCTTTCCTACTACATCCCATATTGTCTTAGAAAGAGGAGGATAAAACCTTGCACATTTCATAACAAGCTTAGGAAACTGGGTTGTATCCAGAAATGTTGCATCTTGGATAATTCCACTATTGTTCATTTCCCACATAAGAGATGAACTACTGATGTATTTGGATCTATCAATAAAATTATTGATAGATTCAGGCCCTATGTCTGTATCATTGATGTCAGTAAGCCTTGAAACTATGCATGATTCATTTGAACCCTCTCTTTCATTACACTTTATCATTATTGAAACAACCTTTTCTAAGATATTTTTCTTTTATTTTTGACAGAAGACCTTACAATTAGATCAATTCATGTAGAACTTGCAATTCCTCCTAATTCTGAAGATATATTCAATGTATCTGACATTGAATTTTCCTTCTTTTCACCAATATGAGCACCAATAAATTATACCCAAATTATTCAGAAAACGTGGAATCCATGGCATGAATGCTCAATTCCTTCACCAAAATTTGATTATAAATATTATTGCCCTAAATTTTTAGACTTTTCTTGCATGCCAAGAAAGCTAAAAACATTATTATATTCACTTGTGCACTCACATCAACATGCTAGATAGCCAAAATAATAAAAATAAAGCACTTCTAGCCTTAGGCACAAAAATTGAATGCTTCTAAACAATTAAAAATATTTTTAATGCTCACAACTTTAACCTTGGGTGCAAAAATCCTTGAGGGAAGCACTCTCCTCATAAAATAATTAATTGTTCTTTACTTATGGCATCCACTTCTTATATAGGAAACTATATGATATTTTTACTAACTACTTATTCTTATTTTTATAAATTTCTAATAATAAGTTGTTCTCTTTCTCCTTATTTGGGCACCCAATTTTTCGTAATTTAGCTTATTTTTCCTTGGAATTATTTCCTTTATTTTAAGAAAGCTTCTTTGTCTTATTTTTAGCCTGCTTGTTTGCTTTGAATATCTTCCTATCTTTAGTGCCAATCTTTACTAGAAATAATTAAAATAAATACCTTTTAAAGCATGCATCTATGCTAGAGTGGATCACACTTTTTGGCTAACAATTGTGTAAAAACATAAGGAAAGGAAGTGTGAATTTTTAACCTTCTAGGCATCTCCAAAATTCCCACTTATCACTTAAGTAGTTTTTGTTAATAGTTGACCTTAGAGGAAACCCCAAAAAGTGTGACTTGCTTTGGAATTGATTTTATTTTGTGTGAAAAACAACAGGCAAGGAAGTGTGAATTTTCAACCTTCCGTAGCCCCAAAATTGCCACTTTCCACTTAAATTAATTGTGTTTATTTTCCACCTTCCAGTTAGTTCAAAATTCCTACTTTTCACTTAAATGACTTGTGTGAATTCCTCACCTCCCAAGCAGTCCCAAAAGTGCCACTTGCATGGGTGCATAAAATCTCTTTGTGTGAAAATTCAACCCTCTAGGAAGCCCCAAAATTCCCACTTTTTCTTAAGTGACTCGACATTTATTGTGGGAAAAAATAACCTACGAGGAGCCTCCAAATTTCCACCTTCTAGGAAGCTCAAAATTCCCACTTTTCACTTAAATGACTTGTGTGAATTTATCACCTACTTAGGAAGCCCCAAAATTTCCATTTTCCACTTAAATGACTTGTGTGAATTTATAACCTTCCCAGAAGCTTCAAAAATAATGTGACTAGCATGAAAATATCACTCTTCCCAAAAATTTCACTTGCATCATTCCTTCTTTGGTAGAAACTTATACTCCATGATTAAAATTTACCTTTGTCGACGCCATGGTTGACTTCCAAAACTCAAGGAAATTGAAATGGTTATGCGAGCAGATGATGAACAGATCAAGAGGAATTACTAGAAATACTATAGAGATAAACCAAAAACAAACACAGAAGAAATAAATAAAAATGAAAATTTGGCGAAGTCATAGACAATTACTCAAAAATAACTTGCCAATTAACTAGTTTGTAAAATATCTTCCCCGTGTGAATAATATTATTATATGTGAAAGTAATACTAGCTTTGAAATTCACGATGGGTTTTAACTTCAGCACAAACTATTTCAAAAGAAATTTATTTACTTAATAAATAACTAAATAAAATGTTTGCAGACAAAACCTGGTGAAGGGATAGAGTGAGTTTTAACATGTGGGTATTTTTCAAATTTGTCTTATATGATTCTCTGGGGATACCTTAGACAAATGGAGATAACTGTAGGCAACAAAAACACAAAATTACCCGTTACTTTGAAAATAATGAAAGTTTTTAAAAGAGGTGGTCCCAAATTTTAGGGTGAAATATTGGGGACACCAATATAACATATCAATATCATAGAAAAAGAGGCTTCCATGAACCATACATAAAAACTATCATCATTACATATCATGAGTTAGTAAAATGGACCTCTTTCAGGAACTCGCTAGAAGGGGTAGTACTACCCTCTCATCCCTAATCACCAACACTACCAATGGCTCCAACATCTCAGTCAAATTCTCCCTTTCTTCTACCTTCTCTCTAGTATCCAAGGTGGGTGACCCACACTCATTTTATATTACTCAAGGCTACTATCTTTGTGGGAAAGTAATTAGTATATAATGTCGGATCTGGATAATATCAAGTCACCATATCAACATAGTATTGTAAATTTTCTAGTAGTTTATAATAATGGGACATAGAAAAAATCCTTAGTACCGTAGGTGCTCTCCTCAATCTGCTAGCATGTGGTCTCGATCCACTAACTTGTAGTCTCAATCCACTAACCCGTGGTCTTGATCCACTATCCTCCTGGACTCTTCACACTAGCTTGCACTCTCTTAACTATCGCTGCCAACTCCACACAAGAAATAGAAGCCTCAGTAATCCCCAAGGCCTTCCTCATCCCATCTCTTTGTTGCTGATATTGGTATATATATGTGATAGCCTAAGCCAACTACACTCTGATTCCATCATTCTCGGTCATTAAAATATCTCACTCAGCTATCGAGCATCCTAGACACCAAAGATATCATCTCTTTGCATGTTGTATCTTTCTCTCCCTCCACTATGGCCTTCTCATTTGTCACCACTACAATAGCTATAGAAAAATTTTCATCGCCCTCCTCATTATCATCATTGTCACCCTATAATGCCTCATGTACTAGAGCTCCTCCCTCTTCTCAAGCATGTACCCATCGACTCTCTATGTTACTCAAGTCCTATCACAACTCCTCAAATATCGAGTCCACCATGTTGTATATTCTAGGGTAACCCGCACATAATCAATAGGCATAATCCTACCCTTATCATTAGGACACATGTCCCCCTACTGATCCACAATAATCTTAGGCTCTATCAAAACTTCCCTCGAGAGCCTCTGTGTCTTTCTTCTCTTTTTGTACTATATAGGCTCTTCGAGAACTTCTTTTACCAATCTAAGCTATCTCTTGATACAATCAAAATGGAGAAACACGTGCTTCCCTAGTTAGCGATCATGAAGCCACATAGCTCTTTGCAAACCTATTAACTCATGTGGGTACTTAGGCCAAGCAAGGAAATATGTATACAACCTCCAAATCATGTCACCCACCTATAGTCCTGTTATCAAGTATTTAGAAAAATTGCCTTCTTCTTCTTTACGCCCCATCCCTTGTCATTTTGTCATCTCTTAAACTCATCATGACTCTCATCGATACCCCATGACAAGCCTAGTGGACGAGTAATATAAATATTCTCATACACACAAAAATGTAATAAAAATATAAAATCAACACCATAATGTCCGTAGGCCTTCCATGCCCACAAACCTCGAATGACTATGTCGATAATTTAGGCCACCACTAAAACATTGTACGATGCTTCATCATCTCAATAACAACCCCTATCATCATCCATATAAATCTTCCACCTCATAAATCTGGAAAAGTGAAACAAGAGATGGCTATCATCATCATAGTCATCTGTGTTAAACTAGCCCTCCTAGGCCCATATAATGGTTGGAACCCAAATGCATTGGATACATATCTCATGTCTTGTGCATGATCTCTAAACAAAATCCTCCTCACATCCAGTCTCTCAACCTCAATAATATAATAAATCCCCTCTCCATGGATGTGAAATCTCATGATGTAATGAACATCCTCTAAGGTGGTGGGCATATCTCCTATGGGTAACTAGAAAGTGCAAGTGGAAGGATTCCACCACTCTAACAATTCCAACATCAAAATATGACATTTGTGGATCCATCTATAAAACATCATTGCATCAAAACCCACAACATCAATATGATCTCAATCATCATATAACATGTCTTCCCTCACCTCATTCATAATCACTAGAATACAGTCGTGGATAGTCGGGTTGAGAATCTACCTAATAACACAAAATATAGAATCAAACATCGAGTGTTATTATCAAAAATATAAAAATTAAACATCAACACCTGAATAACACCAACAACATTTAAAACATCGAAAAAATCAACATCAACGTCATTTCCTAATCGTCGGCAATTTCATCAATCGTTAGCGATTTGCCCCCGAATCGCTAGCGATTCATTCCAGTTTTGACATGTATTCCTTTTGTTTCCCTAAAACATGTCAATCATCACTCTTTTTCACAAAAATGTTCCTTTCAAAGTACCCTAGTCCTTGAAACATCAAATCAAATAAACAAAATCAACATCAGATTCGTCATATGTCTATGGGACGTGTGCCCTTTGTCCCCCATCACTTAACATTCCCATCTATTTAGCCTACTTTATCAGATCACATGACTATAGGTATCAAACCCTTTGGTTCCCCTATCATTTGGTCCTTTGGTAGAATTTTTTTTTAATATCCCTTGGACTAGGGAGACTCATTTTTGAAACACATCATATACAAAGTTTGGTGTTCCTGTATTGTGTTAGAATAGAATTACCCATAAAAATTGAATTTTCATTAATGTAACATCTTTGACAAAACTATTACTTTGATTACATTTCCTCTTGACATTGCAAATGTTGACATGTGATTTGTCTTAGGAAGGTGTACTCTTATGAATTTTGGAAATCATGTTGTCCATGGATAAATTATTGTTGTGAAGAGATTCATTTTGTTGTGATTTCTGCTTACTTGAAAACTAGACCATTCATCTTTTTGTATAGCTTTAATTCATTTAAAAAAATATATTATGAACTTGTATTTTTGTTTTCTTAACACATTTTATGTTGACAATAAGACCTTGGAACAATTCCATTGATCCAAGGTATGCTTCAGATTCTCTCTTACGACTCGTGCGGTTGACTTGGAATTCCAAAACGGATGGCGAAGAGGGACTAAGTTGTGTTTTTTTTATGAATTTTAAAGGACCTGGCTTTAGGTGTCCTTGATTTGCATCATGTAATAATTGGCTAGCCTGGGCCTTCTTTTAAATTCTTATAACACAAAAAAGTGTAATAGGACCAAAGACCTATTGCTATGATATTAAGGTTAACACCTTAACCTAGTTGTAATGTTGTATCCTATTTGGATTTTAACCTAAGGTAGCTAAGACCTACCTAGGACCTATTATTAAAATACTAAGGTGACACCTAATCTAAGTTGGTATGATTGTGCATGTTGGAAATAACCTAAGGAAAATAATATTTACCTAAAGACTAAGGTTAGGGGTACCTATGGACTACTTGGAAAGTGGAAATGGTGATGACGTATTTTTTTCAAGCCATTAATGAGATTTGAATTTTGAATTAAAAACCTCGAACTGCTAGTTTTGGTAGAGGCATAAGGAGTTAGGGCAATGCCTAGTTGTAATCATCACTAAATTTAAATTACATGCCAACTTTGAAATGGAATTTTCCAAATTTGGATGGAAGTGGCATGGAGAAATAGGAGGGAAACACTTGACTATCCTTGCATTTATTGATCTCGGTTGTGGCATAGAAACTACCTAGGAGAGATGCATGGTAGATTTTGGATGGGTTGTTTGATCATTTGTTCTTTTTTATTTTTTCTCTACATGGAGGTTTTGGTTCTTCAAACCAATAGTTCTATTTTCAATCCTTCAATATTATTGGCATTCTTGAGCTATTTTTGGATCCAGTGGAAGTATAAGAGGAAGTAGGAAAATTGGAGTTGTTGACGATGCTTGGAAAAAGAAAATATTGTACGAGCTTGGCTGAAAGTCTTCAGTAAATCGTTAGGAAGCTCTATCGGGCGGGATAGGCTCTACCCATTAAGTTGTTCTGATTTTTACTAAATGTTTTCATTAAAACAACTCTTTTCTTGGAGAATAATGAGTTTTATGTGATGTTTATCTTTCTTTATGCTTGTATTTTTCACTTTATTCTCCTGCTTGAATTCATTGTTTGAGGAAATAAGATCTTGGTTTGTTCCTTGTTGGAAAAATGAGTGAATCTTGCTTTAAACATTATTTGAACTAGAATGTTGACAATTTTTGTGAACTTCATTGATTGTGAAAAAAATGGAATAAAGGGAATTCACTTTGTGTGATGATGATAAGAGCTGGTTTTGTTTCTTTTATTGGGTGAAGGTATGAAATGTGTTTCACTTTTGTTGAGCTCGAGATGTTTCAAATCTTGTTATGACTATTTAAACTATGCTTAAGTAGATAGTCTGATTCATTGTTGGGAGTTGTTTTTGGTTGGATAACAAATGTAACATGTTGTACTTCTGTTGAGCTTGATTTATTATTGAATCTTGCTATGTCTGGTTGAGCTATGCTAGCATGGAAAAGATGGATTCAGTGTTAGGATTTGTTCTTGTTAGCAAAACAATAGTAAATATGTTACACTGCTATTGAGATGATATGTTTTTAAGAACTCTATTGGACTGCTAAGAAAGGTTTACATTTGGTTTTGTTCTCCCTTGCTTGATATGTGCTAAAACATGTTTAGCTTCTACTTGAACTTATATGACTTCATTTTTGTTTCTCACACCTATATGTTATGAGATGATTACTAATAACTTAAATGGTTTTGGAACTGAGAGAATCCCCTTGATACAATCTACTTGATGGTAGGGTTGAAATTTATTCAGTTGTCGTGATTTGAAAAGGGCTTATTGAATTTTTTTATGCATCTTCTCCAAGTGAGATTTCGAGCTTCGGTAGTTACCTTATCGGTTCAACTTGTTGGATTTATAGTTATTTTCATTCTAGTTGGATGTTTAGGTGATGTTGTAGGAATGAGGTAGCTCTGTTTAAATTTTGATTATCTTAGTCTTATCTTTCCAAAGTAAATGGTTGTATCGGTTTTGATCTTCTCTTCTCCTTTAAGCTCAACTTTGAGCACATGAATTGGAGATACGTCACATTTTTTGTTCTTCTTTGTGTTCCAATTTGGGTTGGGGTTCTTACCCTCCTTACCCTTTACAATGTTCCTTTTATTCTTGTAAAGTTAAGAATATGGGATAGCTTGACTGTAAATCTTGTATTCATTTTCTACATTTACCATCAAAGGATGGTTAAGCTTTATTTGCAAGGACATTTGAAATGAAATTGTGATCACTTATGGTTACATTATTTAATGATAATATCTCTCTCTCTTGAATGGGAAAATTGGAGAGATGTGTAGTTTGATACTATTAATGTTGAGATTAGTTTAATGATCGAGTTTCGGTTGGTTGCTTCAAGTTCTATTGCAAAATGAAATCATCTCGTATTAATTCTTTAGTAGTAGCTTTAACACTGCTTTGTATCGGTGCTTGTTTGAAGATTGAGGGAATTTTATCTTCGATTTTCTAACCTTCATGATTGCATCATATATATCCTTTCTATATCTAGTATTTATTTTTTGTTTTTCAATGATTACTAGAGTTGAATGAACTCTTGATCTGATCTGTCTCAGTTCTTTATTTCAGATTTGTATTTCTTATTTTAGGAAAGAATTAGGAGATCCTATCTCATCCTTGTTGTTGACTTCCTTCTCTCTCTTTTATGAGTTGAGGAATGCAATCTTTTCTCTTTAAACTCTAAAGGAAGTATTAGTTGTTCTCTCTCTTTTCATTCATTCTCTCGTTAATATTATCCTTTTTTAAGGAGTCAACCTGTTCGGTTGTATTAGCTAAAGAAAAGGGCAGAATGGATAGTTGGAGGATATATCTCAATGCTTTGATAGGGATGTAATGATTTGAGGTGTGATTATTTTTAGGTGTTTGTAAATGGAATTTATACTTTACCAAATCTGTTGATGCTAAACATAAAACTTAGGCTAGATTTGGCTTTGAATTTGGAAGTTGCATCTTAAATAGGAAACTCTTATTTTAGGATGTTGATGGTTCTTCCTAAATTTTGTCATAGAGATTGAATGAGCTTGGCCTTAGTTATTCTTTGATGAAGTATGTTAATGATGAGTATTTTGGATCATTACTTCTTTAAAATAACTCTATTTTGGTGAATTATTAGAGTTAGCATATTCTTTGATTTAGATTGAAATAATAATGAAATGAACACCTTAGACACCAAATTTGTGTCTTACGACCCCTTGTGACCCGCATCTCATCTCGCAACTTAACCTCATCACCTAAACCTTACACAATTATTTATTAATTACCTTGTAATTGATAAATCCACATCACCTTACCTGCCACCTCATTTTGCCACCTCATCATGACCTAGCCCTAACCCTAAACTAACCTAATTAAGACTTATGACTTGGTCTAGACTCACATCCATAACTAATGCCTCCTTACTCGCACCCAAAACCGACCTTCTAGCCACTTGACCAAGCCCGCAACTGATCTCTCGGGAGAAAAGCAGGGAAGGTGGGTTATTTTACTAAAAATAGCCTACTTTTTCCTTACCGATGTCGGTTCCTACTCGACCGCCATCGTTTACGCAACCGCCATCGGTTCCCTGTAAATGGGCTCCCCAAACCAAAAACAAAGGATCAAAATTTCATTTTGGATCAAAGGAAAGGATTTTTGAATCAACAGAGATCATTGGGAGCGAAAAACAGAGTCCAGATCTTCACTTGACCGAGCAGAGACGAGTGAAGAAACCAGAAGTGTTTACAAAGAAAGGAGATAAACGTGCATCTTTGTCAAAACCAGAAGTCACATCTTGCATGTCCTCTATTATAACATTTCTTATGCTCTTTGAATCACAGTCCTCCTAAATCCATTCTTGGATCCACTACCCAACGTGTCATTGCATCTAACTATCATTCATCTACCTCTCATCACCTTATTTCCTAATACCACCTATATACAGCCTTACAAACAACACAACTACCCCACAAAGCAACTAACCTACAGATCCTAGAACCCACCGGTATCGGTTATCAGTAACCGACATCGGTTCCTCCGATCAAAACCAGAAAACCAGCCTTTCCCCTACCCAGTTCAACGAAGCAACTTAATTGATATTTTACAGTCTTTTGTGTTAATTCATATTAGCAGGGAAACTGACCACCTTTGAAAGGAAGTTTTATATTTCCTGGGCCCAAGGCAGTTTCCTCATTTATTGTCTAATCAAAATCTTGTGGTCTTGTGTTCTTATTTGCAGGTAGTCCTTCCAAGACAAAAAGGAGTTCTTCGCAATCAGCCTGATCTTTCTCTACGGTACGCGCACACCATCTCGACATTCTACAGGTATTCCTCCTAGCCCCTAACCTTATCTGTTTCTAAAAGGAACGAATCATTCCAAGTGAAACATTTTGGCGTAAGATCCTTTGAGTGGGTCAAAATCAGAAGAGGATGAGGGTATTGATTGCGCGGGTTTTGGTAATGTTTGGGCGTGGTTAGTTCGTATGGGTGGTAGTTTAACCGAGGGGTGTTGATATGTGTTTTTCACTAAACGTGGTTTCTTTGGCGCAGGAGCTACGTTCGGCTAGTTAGATGATGAGGCTATAGATGACATGGTAGCGGGAAACAACCACGGAGAAAGGGGAGTGACAGAAAATAAATCCTTTGATGATGGAGTTTGTTTAGGGTTGATGGGTGGACAGGATACATGGGGTGATAATGTTGATATACCCTTTGATCCCTGTATGGGTGCAGAAGGCGTAGATCGTTTTGAAGAAAACGCAGGAGGTATGATATATTGGTGTAAGGTGGAAAGATGAGGTCCTAATATGGAAGTTAGGTATGACGATGATGGTTTTGATTGTGATAGAGACACGGGTTGAGTGTGTCTCCTAGGTGGCGGGGCAGCTTTATTCTTGGAAAAATTTAGTCGCTTAGGCGGGTGTGTTAGATTGGGTATGGGTAAGGTCCCAAGCGTAGGGGAAGATTTGGCTAAGTTAATAGAAGTGGATGAGGAATTTGGTAGAGGTGAGGGGGGTGAAGGTGAGAACATGGGCATTTTAAGCTTCTGTAAACACTTCGGGTATATGGTGGAGTTCTCAGGATCGGTCATTTGCATTTGAGTAGAATATGGCGTACTCAAACGTTCCCATAGGATTTGTCTATCCTCTGGAGAATGACAGTCTTCAGGCTTGAATTGTAAATTTGGTACGGAAGAAAGGTGGGTTGTGATTCCAGTCCACTGTGGGTGTGATACAGTGAGTAGATGAGGTACTGTATCAATAGATGTTAAGAGGTCAACCGGTCGTTGAAAAGATTTAGGCGATGAAGAACTAATAGGTAAGAGGGCGTGTTCGAGAGGATCCGTCATGGTTAAAGAATTTGGTGATGTCGGTGCAAGAGATTTCTCGTCTAAGGATGTCAAAAGGAGTGGCGTACCTTCCTCTTGTGCAACAAGAGTGGTAGAAGGGGAAGTCTGGGAAATAGATAGATTAGATAACATCCGTTCGCAGTCTTGTAGGGATGTGGTATAAAGCGGACTCACCTGCGATCCACCTCAATCACTCTACACCCTCAACTCCTCGGCTATATTCTCTGTTACCATATAGTTTCCGTAAGGCCACCAACAGATATCCGCAATCGTCACTCTCTCCCATACCTGCCTATAATACTCAAAGTCATCCGTCACGGCCTGGGATCTTACCTCCTGTTCTGTCTGGACCCATCGTCTGAATCCCAACCTCTGTACTCCGGTTTCTCCTGACTGGATGGATTGGCCTCACGTCACAAACAAACAATGTGCTCATAGGCCCAACAATTGCAGGTAATAAGTATGAACAATCCATTGTCGTTCTGTGATTTCACCTACAAGCCCATAAACCCCTGTATAGCTCCGCCAAATATGCAGGTGCCCATGCAAACATCACGTTCCTTTCTATCATCTCCCAAATAACACACATCAATGCCTTTGGAAATCTTCCCCCATCCACCCTCGGTAATGCGTAATACCCTACCGCTATCATTAATATCACTGCTAACCTTGTCTCCTCAGGGTGTGCTGCATACATTATCCCATACGTAAATGACAAACCTCACTGTGTTAAATCTCGTGCGTATGGACCAAATACTGTTGTTATCGCTCCCCGTGCCGCGCTAGGTAATGCCTGATATACTGGTTTTCCTATAATTGGGAGTCTCAAAATACGGAACACATCTTCCAATGTTACTGTCATTTCCCCTGTTGGCAGATAGAAGGTATTTGTCTCAGGATTCCATCTCTCAATCAACGCCTGTAACATAGCATGGTTACGTGCGATTCGTGAATAATAGCGGATTCCACTTAACCCCAAATGATTTATCAATGTCCATTCAGCTGGCATTACATCCGCTCGGATTCGTGACAACAACGCTGGTACACTATCATTCATCCTCAACCCTGCCTCTGCCTGCATACATCCAAATAACAAAAAACCATTTAATTCCTCCAATCCCCCTGGGTTTTTTCTCAAATTCTGGAAATTCCTACAGCAACCGGTATCGTTTACAGCTAACCGGTACCGGTTGAGTAACCGATACCGGTTATCCCTAACCGATATCGGTCCCTGTTACTTTCATACACCTTGCCTAAACAACCACCTACGACAATAATTTGAGCGTTTATTCCTTTCTATACCTACAAACATACCTGAAACCCCTGATCACCTACCCCGTAACACTTACAACCCTTGCTATCATGTTTTCTTTTTCATATCTACCCACTTAATCTCTTATTCATAACACATGCAAAAATCAAATCACAACCAAAACGTTTACCTCTTGGGTTGCAGTAGCTTGAGGTGGCCCTTGTCTTCCCTCTTGTCCCTGCCTGCTGGATGTTTCTCCTCGTTCTGCCATTATCACCACCTTTTTCAACCCTGCCTTTCTGTCTTCTGAATCTCAGATTACAATCACTTTCCCTGTCTCTTTACTCCTAATCACTCAAATCTCTCATGCAAATACCTGTCTCAGTCGTCAAAAAGCGTCGCGTTCGCGTATTTAACTCTTGCATGGCTCTAAAAATAAGAACTTAAGTTGCCACCCTAGCTTTTCTATTTTTAGAAAAGCTCATAACTAAATAACCGGTATCGGTCATGTGACCGATATCGGTCTAGCAGCTACCGACATCGGTTCGCTAACCGATATCGGTTATAGACCTATCTTTTTACAACATGGTTCTTTTTCTTCATTTTCTACCTAATTTTTTGTCGCGCCCGCCCTTTTTCCTACATAACAACACCATTATCCATATTTCTCCATCCACCACACATATCATTACAATGTCCATAACATCATCTATTTTACAAAAACAAACAAACCATCAACTAAGTCACATCTACACAAAACCAAAAACTCATCATTTGGATCCAACTCATCAGATACATATATAACAATGTCATAAAACCAGCCCAAAACATGCAACATTTCATCATATAACACATCATCCATATATCAACATGTCAATTAAACTCATCATATATTCTATACCACAAACCATTGACGAAATACTTAAAAACATTTTCAACACTGCATATGGATCAAAACATCATCTATATATATATATATATATATATATATATATATATTTTCAAATATACAATGTGCCTGCATCGGGCCTCTGTGATCTCATCATACAACTAAGCTAAGCACATAGGCCGCAATAACTATCAAAATCTCGACTCGCTCGCGAGGCAGTATAAAAATATCAAAAATATACTCGGCTCGCAGGCCGGTATCAAATATACAACCCGTACTCGACTCGCAGGCCGGTATATAATGAATAAATGAATCCATACATGAATAAATGACGGCACGCAGGCCTCTATCAACATAATCTGGTTCACTGATGGTGCCCATATCCAATATAAAAATACAAAAATAATGCGAGGATCCTCGCCTCTCCCCACCACCCTCGGCACCTCTCCCTGCTGGTCCCTGTGGCGCCTCTCGCCTCCTGCCTGTAACGGACACGCCGGCTGTGGCTGCACCTCCCTGCGATCTCTGACTATGTGAGGTCTCCGCTCGGTGTGCCGCATATGGCTGATACTCAGCTCCGGTACTATCAAGAACATCCTGATAGTACCGGGCCTCCGCTCTCGCCTCCATGTATCTATCCCGTGCCACCGTCGGTACTGGGGCTGGTCCCCGGACTCCTACTGCCAGTACCCCGTGCTGTCTTGGTGGTGCACGTGGTGTGCCGCTTTGGCGATGGTATCATGCGTACTGTGCACGGGTTGTGGCTGTCTCCTTCTGCTGGTACTGCTGCTCGTGCACTTATGTGCACTGCACTGTGGTGTGCTTCTAGTGGTGGTGCTTTACTCAGTGCACTCAGCACGAGCTGGGCTAGCCCCCTGTAAGACCCTATCTACATGCTCGCGCAGCAGTGTAAGCTGCCCCTGTAATAACTGCACCTGGCCCCTGAGCTGATCTCTCTCTGCCGTCACCACTGCCAAGTCTGGCTGTGCGGGCTGTGCTACCCTCGCCGCTCTCTGACCAGCCCACCAAACCCTGTATGCTCCCGTGCACCCAGCATCATCTACGCCATCATCTGCTGGCCTCTCTGCAACCCAATCTAGATCCAAGGGCTGTGGTGCAGGTAGTGGGGCCTCTACATCATCCCTCCTGTACTGAGGGAAGGGAGGTGGCTCATCCTGTCGCAGCCCCATCTACCTGCGTACCCTCTCTAGGGGTATCCTCTCGTACTCTCCCGGCCTCCGTCCTGCTATCCAGAAAGTGTACTGGATCCAGCGTAACTGTACTCGGCCTCCTCTGTGTGGGTGATGACCTCTGTAAGGTCTCCATATGATGTCTACCGCTGTCAGGCCCTCTAATAAATGTCTATAATACGCCACATCTCGCCCTGCAAGAACTACTCGTGGCTGCCCCACGACCCCCAACCACCTCTGAAAGCCATATCTGTATATGACCTGTGGCCCTGGCTGCTGGGGTAACCCTACTGGCCTGATGCATATGATGTGCTCATATGCCCAACAATGCAGCAAAAATGTCGAACAGATACCGAATCGCCTCATCCGGCGATAACCCCAGAGCTCTCTGTATAGCTGCACCAGATACACTGGTGCCCACGCATAGCAAGTATGCTCCTCAATCATCTCAAGCAACACCCCCATCAACGCTGTGGAAAGCGGCCTCCCTCTGAGTCCGGGATGGCAAAGCAGGTGATCCCAAATCATCATCAGCATAGCCAGCCGTGTCTCGTGTCGATGTGCACGGTACATGTCACCATACCCAATGCTCGCGCTGTGATAGGTAAGTAAGCGCATTGCATCTCCAAAAACCTGTAATATGCTGTCCATGGCAGTCTCTGAATCTACCTGGAAGACTGCCTCTCCCTCGATACGTAGTCGAAGGATGCGATACACATCCTCCAACGTGATAGTCATCTCCCCAGTCGGGAGATGGAACACATTGGTCACCGGATCCCATCTCTCGATGAGGGCGACCATCAGGCTGTGATCTCTCTCTATCGCTCTGTACCTCTGGACTCCACCGAGTCCCACCTCGCGCATGATCGCCCAGTGAGCTGCGGACACATGTGGTCTCATCCGCACCAACAGCGGGGGCATCCTATCCCGCATCGTCAACTGCTGACGTGCCTGCAAAACCAACCCACATCCTTAGACCTACTCTTTATCACAACATCTACTTTACCCTCTAAACCCCCTTTTATCCCCCACCACACCCCAACTCTCTACCACCCCCTCTAAGCAACCTACCTTCAACCACCCAACCCAAAACCCACCTAACCCCAACCCATACAAATCCCACCCCACCCACATCCCCACCCCACCCAACATCCAAACCCACCCAAAGCCCAAAATCTACCCAAACCCAACCCAACCCACCCCAACCAAACTCCACCCCACCCAACACCCCACCCCACCCAACACCCCACCCCACCCAACACCCAAACCCACCCAACCCAACCCATACCCATACAAACCCAAACCGACGCCGGCCGACATACGACCGACGCCGGTCCAGCCCAACACACCCTGTCCACACAATTTCCGACCGATGCCGGTCGCTTAGCAACCGACATCGGTCGCTGTAATTGCCGGGAGCCGAACCCCCGCGCGGCCCCCCGCCCATATTTTTCCATTTTTATACTTATCTACCCACCCAAACACCATAAAAACCTACCCACCCAGCCGACTTGCCCTATTTTACCCCTCTATCCTCTTCGTTTTTCAAATTACGTCAATTTACTCATTATTTCCTAAAAAATGTAAATTCCTACCCAAACCCCCAATTTCGCTTAATACCATTCAAATGCACAAAATAAAGAGTTCCGAGCCTACCCGTACGACGACACGTCGTCGTGGTGGGATGGGTGGTGGTGGTCCAGCTGGTCCAGCCCCTCCTGCTCCTCCTGCCTGTGCCATGGCTCCAATTCTACTCTGCTGGGTCCCCGGCCAATCAACTGCTGCCTCCTCCTCACTCGGGCCCGCAAACAACTCACTCCTCCAGCAAAATAGCTCCACCTCACTCAATAAACCTCCAATCTCAACTCTCCATGTCAGACAAGTCAATTTGGTTTTCAAAATAACAAAGTGACAATGACAAGCCGTATTTTTCTTTTTATAGGTTTTTCGCCCTTAACCGATATCGGTTTCATTTTTCCCTAATGAACCGGTATCGGTCCCTTAACCGATATCGGTCATGTAGAATCGACATCGGTTTTTCTGCCAACTTTCCCCAATTTTTTTGCCCTTATTTACCATTTGCCCTTTTTTAACCACATATCACCTATATCCACCTTTGCTGAACACCATTTGTTTACAAACCAGCCCGACCCAAGGCCTTGCCCTACCCATTTGGCCCGACCCAAGGCCTCGCCCTACCCATTTGGCCCGACCCAAGGCCTCGCCCTACCCATTTGGCCGGACCCAAGGCCTCACCCTACCCATTTGGCCCGACCCAAGGCCTTAACCTACCCATTTGGCCCGACCCAAGGCCTCGCCCTACCCATTTGGCCCGACCCAAGGCCTCGCCCTACCCATTTGGCCCGACCCAAGGCCTCAACCTACCCATTTGGCCCGACCCAAGGCCTCAACCTACCCATTTGGCCCGACCCAAGGCCTCACCCTACCCATTTAGCCCAACCCAAGGCCTCAACCTACCCATTTGGCCCGACCCAAGGCCTCAACCTACCTATTTGGCCCGACCCAAGGCCTCACCCTACCCATCCGACCCGACCCAAAGCCACCACCCAACAACTTGGCCCGACCCAAGGCCTCACCCTAACCATCCGGCCCGACCCAAGGCTGTAACCTAACAACTTGGCCCAACCCACGGCCGTATCACTTCAATACCATACCCACAATCAACGTTTTATTTTATCCATCCATCCTGTACCTTTTGTTCAATCGAGCTCACCTGTTCGTGTTTTAGCATGATTAGGGTCCTTGACTTGATCTGTCGACCAACTTTGCCTAGACCTAGACCATGACGTTTATCTCAACCAAACCAACCATTTGGTACTGCCGAACACGCCTAAACGTTCCTGTACCTTACCTGTTATATACCCTGGAGCTACTTCCTATGCCTTGGATACCAGGATTATATCACCCTTGTTTGGATAAACTATCGACCTTTGCCTATGCACCGCTGGTTTTTTCTCGTCAAATCATGTACCCTAGTAGTCGTACTATTGCATTTTACCATACGTCTGCTTCCTTGGACCTACCCCACCATCTTACCATCCCCTATACCACATTTACCCTTTATCAACCCTATCCCCGATTTCCGTTCGCTCAATCTCATGCTAGATTTGAGGGGGATTACCTATATCTTAACAAGAGAAACCACTTCATATTATCGTCTGCGCATGCTTTTACAACACAAGCTACACGACAATAAGGGGCTAATGTAGACACCAAATTTGTGTCTTACGACCCCTTGTGACCCGCATCTCATCTCGCAACTTAACCTCATCACCTAAACCTTACACAATTATTTATTAATTACCTTGTAATTGATAAATCCACATCACCTTACCCGCCACCTCACTTTGCCACCTCATCATGACCTAGCCCTAACCCTAAACTAACCTAATTAAGACTTATGGCTTGGTCTAGACTCACATCCATAACTAATGCCTCCTTACTCGCACCCAAAACCGACCTTCTAGCCACTTGACCAAGCCCGCAACTGATCTCTCGGGAGAAAAGCAGGGAAGGTGGGTTATTTTACTAAAAATAGCCTACTTTTTCCTTACCGATGCCGGTTCCTACTCGACCGCCATCGGTTACGCAACCGCCATCGGTTCCCTATAAATGGGCTCCCCAAACCAAAAACAAAGGATCAAAATTTCATTTTGGATCAAAGGAAAGGATTTTTGAATCAACAGAGATCATTGGGAGCGAAAAACAGAGTCCAGATCTTCACTTGACCGAGCAGAGACGAGTGAAGAAACCAGAAGTGTTTACAGCAAAGGAGATCAACTTGCATCTTTGTCAAAACCAGTAAGTCACATCTTGCATGTCCTCTGTTATAACATTTCTTATGCTCTTTGAATCACAGTCCTCCTAAATCCATTCTTGGATCCACTACCCAACGTGTCATTGCATCTAACTATCATTCATCTACCTCTCATCACCTTATTTCCTAATACCACCTATATACAGCCTTACAAACAACACAACTACCCCACAAAGCAACTAACCTACAGATCCTAGAACCCACCGGTATCGGTTATCAGTAACCGGCATCGGTTATCAGTAACCGGCATCGGTTCCTCCGATCAAAACCAGAAAACCAACCTTTCCCCTACCCAGTTCAACGAAGCAACTTAATTGATATTTTACAGTCTTTTGTGTTAATTCATATTAGTAGGGAAACTGACCACCTTCGAAAGGAAGTTTTATATTTCACCAGGCCCAAGGTAGTTTCCTCATTTATTGTCTTATCAAAATCTTGTGGTCTTGTGTTCTTATTTGCAGGTAGTCCTTCCAAGACAAAAAGGATTTCTTCGCAATCAGCCTGATCTTTCTCTATGGTACGTGCACACCATCTCGACATTCTACAGGTATTCCTCCTAGCCCCTAACCTTATTTGTTTCTAAAAGGAACGAATCATTCTGAGTGAAACAGAACCATAACTAACTATGGTAGGAATATGACAAGTAATTTAGGTCGAATATTACTTATCTTATTTAATTCATTATGAAATCATTAGAAGAATATTGTTTTCATACATCATGATCTTTAATTAATGTTATTACGATTAATCACTTTGTTCTTCCTTTCATGACTGTTATTTCTTAAGGATGTATCTTTCAGTAATACTTTAACTATTTCTTAAAAGAAGAGTTCTTTTTATGAAATAGTTAGTTGAAAGAACATCATTTTAATTCTTAGTGCTTATCATGCTCAGTTCAATGAATTGACCCGTCCTAGCAATTTTTGTAGATGGACTTCGTAAGTTATAAATGAAGACAACTTATTTTATGACGCTTCTTATCTTTACCTAAAGACTGGATCTTTAATGAGGAAATATGATTCATTATTAAAGTGTATTTTTAAGAGGAAAAGTTGTATTTATTAATTTAACTTATTGATGTTGTTTGACATGAAAGATGTCTGAAATGATTGGATTGTAAAGTGTGTATTCCACTATGATGAATGGAAAAGATTTAGAGTTTACAGGTACTTGATGTGTCATTCTCTTTGTGCATTTTGTTAAGGGAATTTGTAAGTTTATTCTTATTCTCTCATAATCATATCTATTTGAACCTTTTCAGTTTGACTTAAAATGCAATAGGTGGAAAGGGGATTTGATACTCTATCCCTTTTTTAAATGTAACTTATCGAGTTAGCATTCATAGATGAACATTTAACTAAATCACTTTGGTTTATTAAATAATGTTAACAAAAGTAAAAATTCATTATGATATCTTGTTTAATGCAAGAGGATTACAATGAACCCTAATTCTTAACAAGAACGAAAGAGATGATCTACCTCTTGATCAATACCTTCATTGATATAAGATAAGTGAAAGGTAAAAATGAACATTTAATAAGTAGACTTCATCTCAATGAAGTCTAACATAAAGGAATTTGATTTAGAACTTAATCAAACTAGGAATGGTTGAGTAAAATGAGTAAACCTTATTATTTGTTTATTATTTTAATTAAATGAACCCTTAAGTTAGAAATTAATAATTAAAAAGGTAATCTTGATGTTTCTTTAAAACATTAACAACTCATTTACAATTGGCAACCTTAGGGGTTAATTAAACTACAATTCAATGAGGGTTCTTTATACTTAGACCTTAATTATAGAAAATAATTAAGTAATTAACTTCTTGCTTGGGTGTGTACATCTAGATGGGGTAACTCCATTTGATGTTGGTAGTTTCCAATTGCAAAGCTCTATCTTCATGAAGACTTGGGTCTTGACAATGATACTGATATTACATTTGACATGTTATAACACCCTTCGAATTGGATCATCTAGGTCTACATAAACTTCGAATTGATCTTATTTTATACTCTAGGTCGGGTTAGAAGCATGATTTAGTATAAGGGTAGCTCGCGATGACTTAGGATAAATAGACACACACAATTGACTTAGGTCGATTGAGTATTTCTAATTACCCTTAGTCACCACGAGTGGTTATCTATACTAGGATATGTTGCTAACTTTGGGTTAGGGTTAAACCTAGAAGCAATTGGGATGACAAGAGTCGGTGAAGACCATTCTAGATAACAAATGAAATGAGGTCAAGGACATATTCCATTTGATGAGTATGTTGTCTAGGAATATAAACATGTGAATATTATGTGAAAATATTTGGCCAAAGCATCACAAGTTTCTGGTTGCGTTGTCCTACGTCACCTAGTTTAAGAAGTGAGATATTTGATGAATATGAGTAAAAATATTTAGATAGGCCTCTTAAATAGAACACTTAATACCCAAAAAAGGGTAAGAGAGCCAAGGATACCTAGTATACAATTCAATGAGTTAACATGAGAGATCGTTATGAAACCGAGTCATGAAATGAGATATCAATGTTTCACCGAGTCATTACAGCGCATATGGTTATTTGTTATGAGATTCACCGCATGGAAGGTGTGTTATAAATTATGATTATTTAGAATAGAGAACATTAGATATATAAAAATAATAATTCCTTGTTTCTAAAGTCTTAAAATGGGAATATTACATCTTGGTATCGAGCTTAAGGTTGTAGCTCTTGGACCTATTGTATCCATAATCCGATAAAACTTAAGTTTTTCTTGTTAACAAAAATGTTTGAATAAGAGGAAATGCTACAAATAACCCACCACCTGGTGGAGAAGTAGCTACTACCCAAAACTTGATGAGATCCTTGCTTCCTATTAGACACAAAAGATCCTTTGGCTATACTTGAATAGCAAGTCAAAGGCAATAAAGAGGAGGAAGAAGATGCTAGTAATAATAATCAGCCACCTCTTGTGGACAACACTAATATTGGAAATGTAGGCATTGATAACAATAATATAGCCAATGCCAATGCTAATGCTAATACACCTGATCAGCTTGAAAATAAAAGGGCAAGGTGTCACCAACTCACTAATGATATAAAGAGGATAAGTCCACCCTAGTTTTATGGCACTACACTTGGAGATGAGCCCGACAACTAGCTCGGTGAAATGGACTAATTTGTGATAAGAAACTTCTTTGAGGAAACAAAGGCAATATGGGGAGCTTATCGGTTTACCATGAGGCTTCATCGGGGTGGGACAATTTGTAAGGATGAGTTGAATATTGTTGAAACAAACATCACTTGGGATCAATTAAAAAGTTATTTTAGGAAATGATGGATGCAAAAAGATTATTATGATCAGAAAATGATTGAATTTTTGAACTTATCTCGGGAAATTTAATCGTAACAAATTACTAGAAGTTCACTAAACTCCTTAAATATGTACCTCAATATCAAACCGATTTAGAAGTTAAGAATACAAAAATTTATCATGGGATTAAACCCCATTATAGACGGTGAGGTGGATGTTCATATCCCAACCACTATGGAAGGGGTTGTTGAAAAATCCATAAGGAACAGAAATTAAAAGCAATCTCTGCTCATAAGGAGGAAATTAGGAAGAAAATTCCAAATTCTTCATCGTCTCTTACACCTAAAAAGGGGCCATGGAAGAAGTTTGGTATAAAAATAAATCTATAACTAAAAGAAAAAAAGAAAGAAGCAATAAATGAACATGTTGCTAATGTGTGAAATAACTTTGTTAAGAACAATAATAATGGACAAAAGTCCTATGGAGGTCAAAATGATAACTTTAAGGTGAAATAAACTAGAGCCTAAAAAGGACTGTAGGAGGCTGTTATGATTATGGCAAGTATCATTATGCAAATAAATTTCCTTTGAAGAAGGATGACCGTAATCAACAGCACAAGATACACACTGTAGTTGTTAACAAAAGGCTAAAAAAGTCACACCCATAAAGGTTCTAGGTAATTTATTTGGCATACTTGTGACTATAATTTTTGATCTTCGGAGCTATTGAATGTTTAATTTCTTCTAAATTAACATCTAAATTAAAAAGAAAATATGGAAAAATGGATAAATCATGGGTTGTACATTATGTAAATAATGTTGTTCATACTGATTAGTATGTGTCTTTTTGTAGCGAGTCCTTGACTTACCTAGTTTTTCCACAGATGTTGACCTTTATGTTGCTCCTTTTGGGTCTTATGATGTAATCATAAGTTTTAATTGGCTAGCTGAACATAAGGAAAAGGTTGACTATTTTGAAAAACATATTAGTTATTTGGATGATTTGTAGAAAACAACATACATTTAGGGTGTAAAACATGAAATTTTAGTTAGGAAATTGTCAGCTATGCAACTTAAAAAGGCCAAAAACAAAGGTTGCACTTTGTATGCAGTAAAAATTTCTAAAACAACAGAAGAAAGTAGTGACTTCTTGGAAAGATATTCATTGTTACAAAATTTTAGTGATGTATTTCCAGGAAGAGTTACCTAGTCTTCCACCCAAATGAGAGTTTGACTTCACAATTGAGATCAAACCAGAACCGAACCTATTTCCAAGGCACCTTATAGAATGAATACCATTGAGTTGATAGAGCTTAAGGCATAGTTACAAGAAATTTTGTCTAAATTTTTTATAAGACCGAGTGTCTCACCTTTGGGAGAACCAGTAATCTTTGTGAAAAAGAAAGATGGAACACTTAGATTGTGTATCGGTTATAGGATGTTAAACAAAACAAAAATTAAGAACAGATATCCACTTCTTAGAATTTATGATCTATTTTATTAGATGTGGGGTGCATCAATGTATTCTTAAATAGATATTTGATCTGGATATCCTCGATTAAAATAAAGGATGAGGATATTCATAAAATAAATTTTAGAACAAGGTATGGAGATTATTAATTAACAGTTTTACCTTTTGGATTAATGAATACACATTCCGCTTTTATGAATTTAATGAATAATATTTTTCAAGAATACTTGGACAAATTTGTGCTTGTATTCTTGGACAATATTCTCATATACTCTAAAATCATCGACGAACATCATGAGCATTTAAAATTAGTTTTGGAAATCTTGAAAAAAAGAAGGTTGTTTGGTAAGTTGTCCAAATGTTCTTTCTATGATACAAAAGTGCACTATTTGGGTCATGTCATAAGTAAATATGGAATAACGGTAGATCCCTCTAAAATTATTGCAATAACTGAGTGGCCTACACCAAATAATGTGCATGAAGTTAGAAGTTTCATGGATCTTATTGGTTACTATAAGGAAGTTTGGTAAAGACTTCTCAAAGGTTTCTACACAAATAACTTCATTGTAGAAGAAGGATAAGAAATTTATATGGAATGAAAAATACAAAGCTGCATTTAGAACTCTAAAGGATCAGTTAAATTCTGCTCCTATTTTTCTTGTACTTGATCCTAATGGAGACTTCACTGTTATAACCGATGCATCCAGGGAAGGTCTCAGAGGTATTTTTTTGCAAAATGATCATGTTATAGCTTATGAAAGTAGAAAACTCAAGTTACATGAACTGAATTATGCTCCACATGATCTAGAGCTTGCTACCATTGTGCATGCACTTCATGTATGGAGGCATTATCTTCTTGGTAGGCCTTTTGAACTAAAAACTGATCATCTTAGGTTGAAGTATATTTTTACTCAGCCAAATCTAAATGTAAGACAACGAAGATGGTTAGAATTTATATCTCAGTATGATTTTGACATAAGTTATATTAAAGGAAAATAAAATAGAGTTATAGATGCTCTAAGTCGTAGGAAGCACATTTCTACTCTTATAATATTGAGAACTCAGTTTAAGGATGAAGTAAAAAGTGTCATGGAATTTGATTCTTATTTTTAGCAAGTAAAAACAACACTTACTACAGATCCAAATGATGTGAGATATAAAGGTTTTCACTTTGACAATGAAGGAATATTGCGGTTTGAAAACAGGGTATAAATATCTTTGTCAAATGATTTAAGAAAGAAATTATTAGCTGAATTTCATAATTCACCTTTTTCTAGACACCCTGGCATAACGAAAATGCTTGCTGATATAAAAAAACAATATTTCTAGAAAGGGATGAAAAAGGATGTGATTGAATTTGTGATGCTTTATTTAGAATGTCAACACATTAAAGCCGAGCATATGCATCCAACTGATTTATTATATCCTCACAACATACTAAAGTATAAATAACAAGTTATAAGCATGGATTTTTTCAAGGGTTGCCTATGTCAAGAAATAAACATGATGTTATTCTAGTGGTTGTAGATACAATAACAAAGGTAGCTCATTTTATTACTAGTAACCTTAAGGATGATTCACTAGTTTTAGAAAAATATTTGTGCATGAAATTTTCAGATTACATGGAGTACTGAGTTGATCATATCGGATAGAGATCCAAGAATGACATCTATATTTTGGCAAACACTTAATGCAGCCCTAGGGACTAAGTTGAATTTCAGTTTTCCTACCACCCGAAACGGGTGGACAGACGAAAAGAGTTAATCAAGTTTTAGAAGATATGTTACCAATGTATTGTATGGATCAACAATATAAATGGGAAGAGTTCCTTCCATTAGTTGAGTTTTCTTATAATAACGCCTATCACACCTCTCTGAAAATGACACCTTTCGAAGAATTATACGGAAGGAAATGTAAAACCCCATTAGGCCGGGACAACATTGAGGATATATAGGTGATTGGACCTGAAATCCTTATGGAAATGGAACAAGAAGTTAAAATGATTTGTGAACGCTTGAAAGAAGATCTTTGATAGGAAAAAGGGTTATGCAGACTTAAACCGGGTTAATAAGAAATTTTAACTTGGTGAGAAGGTATTTCTACAGTTAAACCGAAAAAGAATTCTATAAATTTCGACAAGGCTGCCAAGTTATCACCTCATTATGTGGGACGCTTTGAAATTATTGAAATAATCAACAATGTAGCTTATCGTTTAGATTTACCTCTGTTTATCACAAATGCATGATGTTTTCCATATTTCTCTACTTAAGAAATACGTTTGATTTATCATGTGTGTTAAATTAGAATTCCTTACAGTCCAAGACCCAAGAATAATAGTGGTTAAGCCCATTCAATTGTTGTAAACTCACCAGTTGTAAGAAATCATGAAATAAGAAAATGTAAGGTCCAAGTGGGATCGGTTTAATGAAGAAAGTGCAACCTAGGAAAATATGGAGGATATGAAAACTACTTTTCCATACTTTTTTGAAAAGAACTGATTCTATTTGATGATAAAATTTTAATATTTTATTCATGATATGTCAATAAACCTGCCAATCTTGGGAATATATTTCACTATTTAAAATGTATAGCTACTTTAATGCTGATTGTGGAAATTGGCAATCCAGTTTTGTTAAGAACATAAGAATGGAAGTTTAATAATTTCATTTTTCCTTGATGCAAATTGTTTGACTAATATAATCATCGGGACGATGATTCTTTTTAGGAGGGAAGTATGTAACATCTTTGACAAAACTATTAATTTGATTACATTTCCTCTTGACATTGCAAACATTGACATGTGATTTGTCTTAGGAAGGTGTACTCTTATGACTTTTGGAAATCATGTTTGCAATGTATAAATTATTTATTTGAAGAGATTCACTTTCTGTGATTTATTCTTGCTTGAAAAAAAGACCATTCATCTTTTTGTATAGCTTTAATTCATTTTAAAAAGGATTATGAACTTGTATTGCTATTTTCTTAACTCATTTTATGTTGACAGGAAGACCTTGGAACAATCCCATTGATCTAAGGTATGCTTCAGTTCTCCTTACCGATGTTGTTTTGTTTATGAATTTTAAAGGACCTGACTTCGGGTGTCCTTGCTTTGCATCATGTTATAATTGTCTAGCCTAGGCCTTCTTGTTAAACATTTATAACGTCAAAAAGCATAATAGGACCAAAGATCTATTACTATGCTATTACGGTTAACTCCTTAACCTAGTTGTAATGTTCTATCCTATTTGGATTTTAACCTAAGGTAGCTAAGACCTACCTAAAACCTATTATTAAACTACTAAGGTGACAACCTAACCTAAGTTGGTATGGTTGTGGAGGTTGGAAATAACCTAAGGAAAATAATATTTACCTAAAGACTAAGGTTGAATCCTAACCTAATGTTAATCTAACCTAAACTAATACTAAGCTAAGGGATACCTATGGACTACTTGGCAAGTGGAAAAGATGGTGGCATCATTTTTCAAGGAATTAATGAGATTTTAATTTGTTATTAAAAATCTTTGAAATGCTAGTTTTGCGAATGCATGGGGAGTTAGGGGATGCCTATTTAGCATCATCACTAAATTTTAAATGCATACAAAGATTGAAATGGAATTAATAAAATTTGGATGGCAATGGCATGGAGAAATAGGAGGGAAACTCTGAATTTCCTTGTATTTATTGATCTCGGTTGTGGCGTAGAAACTACCTAGGGGAGATGCATGGCAGATTTTGGATGGGTTGAATGATCATTTGTTATTTTTATTTTTTCACCGCATGGAGGTTTTGGTTCTTCAAGCCAATAGTTCTATTTTCAATCATTCAATATTCTTGGCATTCTTGAGCTATTTTTCAATCCAAAGTGGAAGTATAAGATGAAGTAGGAAAATTGGAGTTGTTGACAATGCTTGGAAAAATAAAAGATTGTAGGAGCTTGGTGGAAGTATTTTGCAAATCGATAGGGATCTCTATCGGGCATGACAGTGCTCTACCCATTAAGTTGTTATTCTTCTTACTAAATTTTTTCATTAAAATAACTCTTCTCTTGGAGAATAATGAGTTTTATGTTATGTTTATCTTGCTTCATGCTTATATTTTTTCACTCTATTCTCCTACTTGAATTAATTGTTTGAGGAAATAAGATCTGGGTTTGTTCCTTATTGGAAAAATGAGTGAATCTTACTTTAACCATTATTTTAAATAGAATGTTGACAAATTTTTGTGAACTTCATTGATTGTAAAAAAATGGAATAGAGGGAATTCATTGTTTGATGATGATAAGATTTGGTTTTGTTTATTTTATTGGGTGAAGGTATGAAATGTGTTTCACTTCTATTGAGCTTGAGATGTTTGAAATATTTTTATGACTATTCAAACTATGCTTAATTAGATAGTATGATTCATTGTTGGGAGTCATTTTGGGTTGGATAACAAATGTAGCATGTTGTACTCTATGATGAGCTCGATTTAATGTTGAATCTTGTTATGTCTGGTTGAGTTATGCTAGCATGCAAAATATGGATTCAGTCTTAGGATTCATTCTTGTTAGAAAAACAATAGTAAATATGTTACACTTTGTTGTTGAGTTGAGACATTTTTGAGAAATCTATTGGACTGCTAAGAAAGGATTATGTTTGGTTTTGTTCTCCCTTTCTTGATATGTGCTAAAACATGTTTAGATTCTACTTGAATTTATATGACTTCATTATTATTTATCACACCTGTATGTTATAATATGATTATGAATAACCTAAATTATTTTGGAATCTGAGTGAATCCCCTTCATACAATTTTCTTGATTGTAGGGTTGAAAGTTATTCAAATGTCATGATTTGAAAAGGGCTTATTGATTTTTGTTTATGCGTTTTGGGCATCGGTAGTTAGCTTATCGGTTAAACTTGTTGGAGTACTAGTTCTTGTCATTCGGGTTGGATGTTTAGGTGGTGCTATAGGAATGAGGTACCTTTATTTAACTTTGGATTAGCTCAGTCTTGTTTATCCTAAGTAAATGACTCAGTATCGGTTTGATATGTTCTTATCCTTTGATCTTGACTTTGAGAACCTAACTTGGGGATATGTCGCGTTTGTTGTTATTAGATTTGTGTTCAAATATAGGTTGGAATTATTACCCTCCTTACCCCGTAGATTTGTCCTTTTATTCTTATAATTTTGGGAATATGCGATAGGTTGATTTGTAAATATGTATACATTTTTTGCATTTACCATCAAAGGATGGTTAATCTTTATTTGTGATGACATTCGAAATGAAATTGTGATTGCTTATGGTTAAATTATTTAATGATACTCTCTCTCTCTTTCTCTTGAATGGGAAAATTGGAGAAATGTGTAGTTTGATGCTATTAACATTGAGATGAGTTGAATTATCAGTTTCTGTTGGTTTCTTCAAGTTTTGTTGCAAACTGAAATCATTTGTATTACTCCTTTAGTAGTAGTTTTAACACTATTGTATCAGTGCTTGTTTGTAGGTTGAGGGAAATATATCTTTGGTTTTTTAACCTTCATGATTGCAGTCGTATATCTCCTTTCTGTATCTAGTAGTTATTTTGTGTGTTTTCAATGATTACTAGAGTTGAATGAACTCTTGATCTGATCTGTCTTAGTTCTTTATTTCAGATTTGTATTTCTTATATTAGGAAAGAATTATGAGATCCTATCTCATCCTTGTTGTTGACTTCCTTCTCTCTCTTTTCTGAGTTGAGGAATGCAATATTGTTCTCTTCAAACTCTAAAGGAAGTATTAGTTCATTCTCTTGTTAATATTATCCTTTTTCAAGGAGTCGACTTGTTCGGTTGTATTAATTAAAGAAAAGGGAAGAATGGATAGTTAGAGGATAGATCTCAATGCTTTGATAGGGATGTAATGATTTTGAGGTGTGACTATTTTCAGGTGTTTGTAAATGGAATTTATACTTTACAAAACTGTTGATGCTAAACATAAAACTTAGGCTAGATTTGGCTTTGAATTTAGAAGTTGTATCTTAAATACGAAACTCTTATTTTAGGATGTTGATGGTTCTTCATAAAAAAATTCATAGAGATTGAATGAGCTTGGCCTTAGTTATTATTTGATGAAGTATCTAATGGTGAGTATTTTGGATCATTTCTTCTTTAAAATAACTCTATTTTGGTGAATTATTAGAGTTAGTATCTTCTTTGATTTAGATTGAAAGAATCAAGAAATGAACCATAGCTATCTATAGTAGGAATGTGATAAGTAATTTGGGTGGAATATTACTTATCTGATTTAATTCCTTATGAAATCATTGGATGAAGATTGTTTTGATACATCGTGATCTTTAATTAATTTTATTGTGATTAATCACTTTGTTCTTCCTTTCATGACTTTTATTTCTTAAGGATGTATCTTTCGGTAATTCTTTTACTGTTTCTTAAAAGTAGAGTTCTTTTTATGAAACAATTAGTTGCAAGAACGTTGTTTTAATGCTTAGTGCTTATCATGCCCAGTTCAATGAATTTACCAGTTGTAGCAATTTTTGGAGATGGAATTCGTAAGTGATAAAATGAGACAAGTTATTTTATGATGCTTCTTATGTTTACCTAAAGAATAGATCTTTAATGAGGAAATATGATTCATTATTAAAATGTATTTGTAAGAGGAAAATTTTTATTTCTTAATTTAACTTTTTGATGTTGTTTTACATGAAAGATGTCTGAAATTATTGGATTGTAAAGTGTGTATTCCACTAGGATGAATGGAAAAGATTGAGATTTCTACGGTACTTGATGTGTCATTCTATTTGTGCATTTTTCTAAGGGAGTTTGTAATTTTATCCTTATTCTCTCATAATCATATCTATTTGAACCTTTTATGTTTTACTTAAAATGAAATAGGTGGAAAGGGGATTTGATATTGTATCCCTTTTTTAAATACAACTTATCAAGTTTGCATTCATAGTTGAACATTTAACTAAGTCACTATGGTTTAATAAATGATGTTAACGGAAGTGCAAATTCATTATGATATTTTGTTTAATGCAAGAGGATTATAATGAACCCTAGTTCTTATCAAGAATGAGGAAGATGATCTACCTCTTGATCAATACCTTCATTGATATAAGATAAGTGAAAGGTAAAAAAATGAACATTTAATGAGTAGACTTCATCGCGATGAATTCTAACATAAAGGATTCTGATTTGGAACTTAATCAAATAAGGAATGGTTGAGTAAAATGATTAAACCTTATTGTTTGTTAGTTGTTTTAATAAAATGAACCCTTAAGTGGGAAGTTAATGATTAAGAATGAAATCTTGATGTTTGTTCAAAACATTAATAACTCATTTATGATTGGCAACCATAGGGGTTAATTAAACTAGAATTTAGTAGGGTTATTGTAATTAGACCTTAATTATAGAAAATAATTAAGTAATTAACTTCTTTCTTGGGTATGTACATCCAGATGGGGTGATTCTGTTTGATTTTGGCACACGCCAACTACTAATTTGTACCTTTGTGAATACTTAGGTCTTCATGAGGATATAATGTTGCAGTTGACATCTTACAACACCCTTCAGAATTGGATCATCTAGGTCTACATAAACTTGGACTTGATCTTAGTTATACTCTAGGTTAGGTTAGAAGCATGATTTAGTATAAGGAATAACTCACGAAGACTAAGGATAACTAGACACATGCAATCTACTTAGGTCAATTGAGTATGTTTAAGTACCCTTAGTCACCATGAGTGGTTCTCTACATGAGACTATTGTCCTAACTCAAGTTTAGGGTTAAACGTAGAACAAGTGGTCCGACAGGATGTAGTGAGGACCATTCTAGATAAGATATGAAGTGGGGTAATGGACGTGTTCCATTTGACAAGTATGCCATCTAGGAATATAAACATGAACAGTATGTGAAAATATTTGGCCAAAGTATCGCAAGTTGGGTGTTGCGTTGTCCTATGTCACCTAGTTTAAGAAGCGAGATTTTGATGAATATGGGTAAAAATATTTAGATAGTCCTGTTAAATGAACACTTAATACCCAAAAAGGGTAAGAGAACCAAGGATACCTATTATACAATTCAACGAGTTAACATGAGAGATCGGTATGAAACCGAGTCATGAAATGAGAGATCGGTGTTTCATTGAGTCATTACAACTGCATATGGTTATATGTTATTAGATTGATTGGCATGGAATGTGTGTTCTAAATTATGATTATTTATAACAAAGAACATTAGATATATAAAAAAAATCCTTGTTTCTAAAGTCTTAAAATGGGAATGCTACAATTAATTTTGTCTAATCGCTTTGCCATTAAAGCTACAAAACAAAAGGGAAAAATGTAGACACTTTGAAGATCTAAACCCCCTCATCTTTATCCAAATCATTAATTAAACACATGATATCTCACAACTAAAACAATTTTCATTGAATTAAGTAATTTGATATCTTATACCTCTCAATTTTACCTTTATCTAATTAATTAAATACATGCACGAGGCCACATAATGCACTCCCATTTTTATCAAGTATTTCATAAAATATACATTATTTAATAAAATTAATATATCCACCTATGAAAATCATTATTTTCCTTTATCTTAAACAATACCTAATTATCTAACCTAACCAAATCATTTCTTTAACTATCCAAATATTCCCTAAAACCATTTCTAACCTATTATGTAACTCCCTATCTCAAAAAACTTATCATTATCATCTATAAAACTCTTAAAATAATCTATAAACCTTGATTAGGCTAAGTCATAACATAATATATCCAAATTTATCTTATTCCTTCATCATCACTACCAACCTGACACATTTTGAACAAATCAAAAAACTACCACAATGAAATTAAAAACAAGAAGCTTGAGTTAGCAATGTGTTTCAACCATTTACTAAACAGACCTAAACAGACTTAAATCATCAGGTGATTTGGGTAATCACCAGTGATTACTTAAGATATTTTTAAAGTCTCTCTTTAGGGATCATCCACTCACATTCTCTAAGCCCATATTTTTTCTTCATTTTACAACATTGTTATGCACATGATTATCTAATTTATTGTCCATTTACCCTTATAATATCCCTCAGTCATCCTCCAATCATCTTTGAAGCTCCTACAAACCAACATTCCATCATCATTTAAAGGTTTCTATCAAACTACTTGTACCATTCCATTTCAAGGTCAGATTATCACCTCTACGATATAATCAAGGTATTTATATTTGTTCATTTATCTATTTCAAATAATTTCCATCATTGCAAAATCTTGAACACTAGATTAATTAGTTTAAAAAAACCATTTTATAATTTTGTTTTCAATAACCGTAATCACCAATGATTATTGGAATCCTGTGATTTCTGTTTATTCTATTCTCCTCCATACTAAATTAGAATCCATTCAATAACTTACATAAACTATATTATATCTCTTTTACTATAACATTTTGTCTAGTATGGCTTCTATTGGATGGCAATAAATGGCCAAAGTCACAAAATTTTCATCCTTTATCTGGGAACAATATGACATCCTACACAATCTTGAATTGTTTGTAATTCACTCTTCCCCATTGGATCAATTGCATAATATTTTTTAGTCCACTCAGTGGATTTGTGATGTTGTAGAAGAATTTTGGGAAGCATACTTTGAGGTCCTATGCATCCAAGCATACCTAGCTTGGTTTAAATATCAAGTACAAAGCATAGTTAGAGGATTTTAGCTCTGAGACCAAATACGAGAATGAAACTGACTTTGAGGATTCAAATTCTAAAACCGAACACTAAAAAAACTAAAGAGGAGTATTCATAATTATTTAAAGAATAATACATGAAGACAATAATTTATATTCTTTGAAGAAGAATATCTGGAGTCCACTAAAGAATATAATTCTCCTTCCTCTAATAATTTAAATTCTGATTTATATTCTGATTTCAAACCATAGTTCATATCTATCATTTCTTATCATTTATCAACTTTATATTTTTAATAATGTAACATTTGTCAAAAAAATTATTACCATCTATCGTATATCATTTATTGTTTTTATACCAACTTGATTGTGAAAGTGGATTGAAACTCTTATCGGAATTCCTTTTATTTCTGGGGACTAGCCTTTGCCAGAAATCTGCATCATATTTTATTTATCATATTTTTTCAGTGTCTATGATCTACAAGTGTTCTCGTAGGAAGAGAGCCTAAATATTTTCGTATCGGAGCCTAACAATCAAGAATCATTCATCCACGGAATCTCTAAACCCTATTATTATGAGGTTATGTAAGTCTTATTTTCTTTCTTATTCAATTAAGTTGAATAGGTAGGATTTATTATAAACAACTACCTTCATTTCCTCAACCAACTCAACATATTTTTTAATGACATCTTCAACCTTGATCCTTATCTTGTTACTTCTACCGTACAATACATCTTCCGTAGATTCTAAAGCAAGAGTTGGTTATTGTGTGGTAATCATGTACATTAGGTCTTATAAAAAATGAAAATATGTCTCATACTTTGTTCCATCGTGAGGGGCCAAATCTAGGAACGTAAGTAAAATTGTGTCAGTGATGCATTTTTCTTTCTTGTGCATGGCATGCATTCACCCTTTCTCTTCCCTCACCTCCTATTTAAAGCTGTGCAATGATTTTATCTTTCTCCTTTATCTACCCTATCCTTTTGTTCTTCTCATCCATCTCCCTCTGCATATATCTTATTTTACTATTTTTAAAATCAAAAATATGGTCACTAACCCCACCGATAGCTTATTCAACACGTTACATTATTTCACATCGAGAACTATTGCAGATATAATATCGGATATGTTACTTCAAATAGGGACATTTCCTTGGTTTCAATCAAAAAGGGCACTAACCTAAAAAATAGGGCTCATCTACATGTGATTCTAGTACCTAGGATAAAATCTTCTATGTGCATGGTAGGGAGTTATCCTTGCTAAAAATTAGCCACAAAACATTTGATCCATGAGTATCATGCTTTAATACTTGGAGCACAAGAAATTAATTTTATCTTTAATATATTACATTATAGAACCCTATGGAACGTATCTCGTTATCCTATTCTACCCTCGGACCCCCTTAGGGAAACCTACTAAAAGTGACATATTTTCACCTCTTGGCCATGTATTTTCTTCATTCTTCTCCCCCTTTTCACACACCACTTCATGCTTAACTAGGTGCTCTATAATATCTGCAACCTATTTCTCAACTGGAGCTCTAGTTTAGGATTAGTAGCATGCACGCTTCATGCCCTATAATTGGCCCATGTTCTTCACCTATAGTCTAAGTGATATGCACCCCAATACCTCCTCCTCCCATATCAAAAACATGGACATCATCATATTGCATGTTCTAGCCTTTTGCATGACTCATCAACAATATAAATATGTGGGCTTAACTTTTCCACCACCTCTTCTTCACTTTCGGAATCTTCTTCCTTTTGACTCTTTGTCTCCTTAGAATATGAGCTAGGCACCACCCTCTACTTATTATTTGGTGGAGACCTCCCTTTGATTACCTTTTGGTTATGGTACTTGGATTCACCTCCTGCGTGATGTATCTACCTTACAGTGTGCCTATGATGAAAGTTTTATCTTTACTTCCTTCTTTTCTTTCACCGACAATGAGAGTCTCCTATCATACATGCTTCTTCTCTGCCACCTTATTACATGTTATGGGATCCTTATGAATGGTCATGTCATCTTCCATAAACTTCCCATCTACAACTCGTGGCCTTATATATATATATATATATATATATATATATATATATATATATATATATATATATTTCTATTGTTATCATGGCTATTGGAAATGTAACAGATTATACAAATGAATGCTTTATGGCACATATTTTTCCTCACACAATTTTTTTTTAGGGTAGATAGACGGCTGAAGAATTATATGGTGCTCCTTGTATACCTTGTCTAGTGATATTCTTAGTGGTGAATATTCATAATTTGGTGAATATTCCATTTTAGGAAAATTTGAAAAGGTAATTTTTTTGGAGCAGGTCAATGACCTGTTCACCTAAAATTTACAATATATATATTTTTAGGGGTCAGCTTTACCTACATTTGAAAACATCTCCTATAAAAACCTAGGTGATTTTCCAAGTAGTATACTACTAACTTACTACTATTTTACTGAGGTACCGACATATCAAGTATTGTGAACTTGCAGGTAGGTTATTGACGCATGACAAGAGGTTTTTTATGCATGGAAGGAAGTTTTGATGCATAACAGGAGGTTGTTAATGCGTGGAAGTCGTTGATGCATGAAAAGAGGGAGAAGGCTACATATGCACGATAAAATATTTGTGGTTATACTATATAATGGTTGTTGTTGTGTGACAAAACTTCCTATCATGTGACAATAAGGTTACTATCACGTGAAAACAACCTTACTATCACATGACATGAGGTTTTATGTTTCAACACAACAACCTTAATTTCATCGATTTGTAAATCTCATGTTATGCGTATTTATCCTTTCTTGTCATTCAATTTGAAAATGAAAGCTTTTTTCAAGAAAAAATTATTGGACAAAAACTCCGGAAAATTCACCATGTTCACGAAAGTGGTTTCAAGGATATTCGCCAAGAATATTCTACCTTCAATTTCCCATAGGTCTCTTAAAATTAACCACCGGAATTTTCTACATCAATATTCAACTTCCACACTTCCTTAAACCTATTCAAAGCACTCTAAAAGTAATTTTCTATGAAGGAAAATGAGAATTTACACCACGAGCTCTTAGTACCATTATTCATAGTAAAACACCAAACGCAAAATTGTTGATAGACCACGAACACATCCACCCCATCAAAAAGCATGGGAAACTCACTAGGAATGTTCCATTCTATGTCGAATTCATTGCATATCCACTTGCACCATTTTTCTTCTCATTCCCTATATTTTGGGGTAACTATGTCATAAGTATACTTTGCAAATATTTTCACAGGTGATGGGTCTTCTTTTGGGTACTCCCACATTTTATTATTTATCCCATCAAGAACACAAATCTCCTAAAACTATCAACAACATAATGTTCCTAGAAATTATTTCATCTCCATCATGCGTAACATCAATAATCTCTTCTGTAATGAACGAGGAAATGTTGTATATCATTCCGTCTACTATATTCTTTCAAACATGAAGCCAATGCTTATTTAATTGGGTTGACCTTTCTTTCCCATTAAACTTGGTAAGTAAGCATGCTACCATCCTCATGATAGGTTCATCCAGTTCTATGATATTCATCACACATCCTCCCTTTTTTTATTCAAACTCTTCAACAATCTTCTTTACTTCTACGTCATTTTATAGGTCTTCGGTAAAATCGATCCCTATACTAATAAGACTAGTATATTTTTCAGTCAATCTGTGTGGTAAGGTGCATTCCTCTTCCCGTAAAATAGAATAAGCACACATGGATTTATGACATCAGCCATTAGTACAATCAATAAACACCTAAAATATACTTTCACATTTTTAATGTTAAAGTGGTACCAATTATCCTCTATCTCATCATTTCTATTATAATAGTGTTTTCTTCTAATTAACTAACATTTCCCTCAATTTTGGTAAATTAGTGACACTTCATTATTAAAACCCTCTTTGAATCAATTAATTAGCTATTATTAGCTAATTAAGCCTTTTTAACATGCATTTAATCAATAAACCCTCTTATTGGCTAAATCCCACTTTCAAATGCTTCCAATCTTATCAAATTTCTCTCAAATCACCTTCAAATAGCCTAAAAAGTTTATTCTAGCCTATTAATTAATCCTAATTGATTAGTTAAAGCACTCCAACTCCCATGAGTTGTTAACTCACTAGTTAAATCATCTAATCATTGTTAATTAGCCTAGAGTTACTTTATCATTTGTCCCACATTCATTGTGATTCAATATTTCCCCAAATAGAAAGCTATAAAAAGGACCAAGATCCTACCTTCACACCTTACACCATACTTTGAATAGTATCTCATATAAAACATATGATTTAAGAGCTTTCTCCATTAATTTGGCATAGTTGCTTTGCATCAATTCTACCATTGTTGAGTAGTAGAAGAAGATCCAATCTTTGCCTTGTAGCCATTCTTTGGTGAGATCTTCTCCCTCTCTTTGGAGAACAACATAATTTGATTTCTCATAGATCTAATTAGGTTCATTTCACTTATCCATAATTTAACTTAGTAATAATGCTTATAGATTAGATGAGTAATTTCATGTAATTGTCATGCATTCTCATAAACTATGATCCCGATGGTTCATTTATAAATTTTATCTTAGCTCTAGAATACTAGGTGTTAGAATTTTTAGTTATCTATTGCAAAATTTTAGCATGATCACATTTTACACGCCTAGTGGGACTGTAATGCCATAAAAAAATGCAGATCTAAAGGAATGCTTAACTTATAAATTTCAGATTTATTTTCAAAAAAATACATATGCCATTTCATAGTTTTTTTGACATTAAACACATTCAAGTCCAATAATCAAATCCTCTTTGCAAGGTAAAAAAAAAAAGTTACATAACAAAGATCCATAAAACACAAGTTTCCCAAATCACCAAAAGTGATAAGTTTACAAGATGAGGCTATCCACAATCAGCCATACAACACATAGGTACAAGGAGGTGTGATATTTACAATAAATCTTTTTTTTTTTTTTTTTTAGGATAAAAGAACAAGTCACCACTTCAACCAAACTTCATCCTTGAGTCTCCAACCTTGAATGTGCTCCTAAGAATGCTGCAACAAGAGACATGGCTTGTTTACCACCCAACCAATAGGCATCATCACATGCCTTCCCATGGATGGAAGCCATGCTAGCCTCCCCCAAGCCCATGGGAGAGAGGGACAAACTTCCACAATGTGCACAAGTATGAAGGGGATAAAACACATAAGAAAGACATAAAACCATTTAACACTTAGACAAACTACAAATGATAAAACAACAACATGAGGATAACAAGGCCAACCTCACAAGGGGGAAGAGAAGGAGTAGGATGCCCAAATAAAAGGTGTCCAACCATAGGAGCACCAAAAAAACATGCTTACAAAACTCCTTATACCTCCTAATCAAGCATCCTCCTTATTCCTCCTTTTTGCTATAGAAATCCTTCTTGGGAGGATTTTCAAACCCAAAAGGGTTTCCTCACCAAGAATGGGGAAAGGTTCAAGCCATATGAACCTTTCTCCCACCTCAAACCATATGAGGGGATGAGAAGGGACCTTCATGGCTTGACCAACAACCATGAGGTTTGAGAGGGAAATCCCTCTCTCTTCCCCTACATTCTCCAAAAACCATCAATCCAAATGATGGTGGAGAGAAAACAAAGAAAACAACAAGAACAAACAAACAACTACATTAACCATACAACTCACAACACATCATTTCACACACACCATTCCATTGATTAAGCATAGTTAACAAGATAAGCACAACTAAGAAGAAGAAGGTTAAGTATCCTACCTCTATAATGCTTTCCAAGACTCTAAGCTTTTCCCTTTGTCCAAGCTCACCTCCAAGCTCCCAAAATTCTCCAAGTGCTCCAAAAAAATGAACCAAGAAGACCCCTTCCTTCCACATGAGGAAGAATAAAAAGAGGAACCCAAAAGTTTCCTCACCAATGGGAAGGTGACAAGTGTCACCCCCTCTCCTCTCAAGAGTCAAAGATTCCAACAACCAAATAAGTAAGAGTAAACTCACCTTTTATCCCTTATCACCCAAAATACCAAAAACTAAAATAAAACAAAGTGGAGCAACTTTTAACAAAAACACACAAACCAACCATCTTACATGGATGGTTACTAAAGAGGGAAAAATTGGAGGAAACTACCTCCAAACCTTGAAACAATCCCCCTACCTATTAGGTAGGGTCCAGGGCCCATTTTCATGCTAAGGAACTCCCAAACTCAAAGGGGTCCCTAAAAATGCCCAAAATAACCCAATTTCGGGTTTGGCATCCTTGGGCACAAGGGTAGAGGGTGTGGGGTCCACCCAAGGTTCACATGTGGTCCCCAATACCTTCCAAACACGCACACACTTTCCCAAAACCAACACTTAACTTAAGATAAGATCATTAAACCCCTAAGCTAGTTTACTTAATAAAACACACCCTAAACCTAATTAATTTTATAAAACATAATTACATTACAATTGAGGTGTTCACCCATGGTTCCCAATTAAATACATCTATTATAAGGCCTCAAACATTTAGCATGGTTAGGAATCATCCGTGTGGGCCACTTGTGCACAATTGCGTAGCTTCCACAAAACCCATGCTCTCCTATACCATCACTGCACACTCATTGCACACATTAACCGCATCTGTCCAATATAATAAACATCATCTACATATCACAATTTCAATCTAATTTATAATTTCCTAATATTATTAAATAATTGATAGTGCAATGCATACAATTATTCACATAGTTTTCCATGAATCACCACCAAATAAAATTGCAATGACATACACTTAGGTTAGCATGAAAATTACCATTATTAAATCGAACACTATATCATTAATCAAATAAACCACAAGAGACTAACATCTAACCAATAAATCTATCATATAACCCCATTTAGTGTCATGAACATCATAAGAAAGATATCGGTATACTGAATCTAGTCCAATTGGCGCTACACGCCCAAAATACCATAACGTCTATGAAGATAAACTATCATAGTAAAATGTCCAAAATCTATCGAGTCTCTATCAAAACATGTCTATGCATAAACTAACCAACAGATAACTAGAGCTATAAAAATGTGGGCACTACAGGGATATACTCCATTGTCCTGTGCATTCATTTTCAAGATTTTTAGATTAGTTTCAAATTTTTGATTTACTAACCCTCTTTTGCATTTTTAGATAAATATGAGGTTTCTTAACTAGTCTAGTTAGGATTGCTTTGTTTTTATGCTCTTTTTAGGATCAAAGGAGGTGAGGTGTTGTCAAATTTTGATCAAATTGACAAAGTTTTGAGTTTTTTGAGAATTTTTGTCAAAAAATACCATATTTTGATCACGTACAAGAAATTTGTGCTAGTATTTTTTTGCTATGAAATCCTATCTAAAGTCATGTGCTAGTGTTATAAAGGTTGTGTTTGTATTACAAAGGTCATCCTGGTGTTACAAATTCCATGTTGGAGTTGAAAGGGCCGCATTGGTGTCTCTCTCACCATGTATACATTGAATTGTTTTCTAGCTCTCTGTGTCGTGACCGTGCTAGTGTTACAAGGGTCATGTAGGTGTCTCTTTGAACACATTGGTGTTAAAAAAAGTTCTCTCTATTTGTGCTTTTGTTAGAGGAACATTGGTGTTATCAAGGTTATGTTGGTGTTGTTAGGTATGTGTTGGTGTTTAAAGTTCAACGCTACTTATTGAAAGGGGCGTGCTGCGTGATATGTTGAATTTTAACACTAACTTTGAGGTTTTTAGTTTATGATTATTTGCATTTTTGTTGGTTGTAAGTTTTCCTAACTATTTTTGCATCTTTTTAACATTTTAACCATATTTTTAACAAAATTTACTTAAGCTTTTATGAATACTTTTGTTTTCATGCTCTATGAAGTTATACTAGAAGTTTGTGTATGCTCTTCTCTTACACCTTAGGGTGATCTTGAGAATTAAAAAAAAACTTTTAATTTTCATTTTATAACATTTTGGTTAAATTAGAAACTTAATATTTCATTTTTATCTTAAGGTAATGAACAAATCATAAAAATTTGTTTAAATTTCACTAGAGTTAAAATTTTTCTTTACATTTATCTAGTTGAATCAAATCATTATGTATGCTCTTATCTTGAATCTTTTGACAATCTTGAGAACCAAAAACAAGTTCGGTTCACTTTCTATTGGAAATTACTAAAATAATTTGTGCCGGACCTAAGGATATTCAAATATTTGGGATCTAAACAAAACTATAACTACACATGTGTTGTAGGTTATCAATGGTGTTCTAAACTAAATTTCTTAATCCAAAGATACAAAACACAACACATCATTCAAAACAATGTATTTGTATGTTTTGGTTAAGAGCTATCTCTCGTCCAATTTAAGTGGAGGAATTATCTTGGCATAAGACATAAAAATCATTGTGAGGATTACTCCAGGGAACCCTAAAGTAGTTCACAACTTGAGAGAAATATTGAATGAAATAAGAAGTTCTCCATGGCCGAATTGAATATTACACCTTTATGAGATTAGCGTCAAAATTGTATTCATGCGACCTCGGTGAGATATAAATGGAAAAAAATTATTACTCATTATATCAAATGAGGTAAATTAAATTTAGGATACTTGTTGATTTATTCGGTGCAAATTTATTAGAAAACCACACTCGCAGAGATAGTTTGTGACACCCAGAGAGAGAGAGAATAGGAAGCTTGTGGTTTAAAGAAAACTAGAATTTATCTATTGTGTTCTCCAGAGCTCTAAAAAAGAAATAATTTTTTTGGAGTCATAATCTTGTTATTCAAAAAAGGGGAGAGTCCATTGAAGTTAGATCCTAGTGTTATTCATCACAAAATTTACAAAGTTTTACTTTGTTCTAGTTTTTCTCTTGTCTTAAGACGACAAGGAAAAACATTTCCAAATTTATGCCAATTATTTTTCATCACCACTTGGTCTACTCATTTTTTTCTTGTTTCCCATTTGGGAAAAAATAAAACATAAATACATATTGCTATCAATTGATTGTGTCCACAATTTTTCACCCGTTTACATTCATCCTTGCTTGAGACTGGATGATAAATATTGAAAGTGTGTTGGTATGTCTTTTTATCTTGTTATCTGTCATCTCGATACCCATGTCGAGACTTCATTATAGTTGTGTTGTCTCATCATTGAATTCCTTTAATTTTTTACGTTTCTCGTATCATATCAATACAAATTTGATACTTATGTCTTATTTCCTTTGTGAAACATGATCTAAGTCTCTAAGTTGTATTGTTACATTGCTTGCATAAATAACAACTTCTTTCTATACTTATATTTGGTTTTTATCCTAACATTGCATTGAATTTTTAAAAGCATCATTACTTTATTTGCATTTTGGTAAAATCATTTTCATACTAAAATATTTGTTTTTCCATAAATCTTGATTAACATGTCCAAATAGTGTTGTTGCGCTACTCACATTTGTAGCCTCCATTTTCAAGACTTGGACTTTTTGTGCTTAAAAATGGTTTTATTATACCTTACTAGAATATTGTGTCAACACCTTCTTAGTATTTAGGTATTTTTTATTTTAAACTTGAACTAAGTGGTGATATTGTGTTGTCACTATTTTCCCTAAAACTGTACTTGAAAAACATAGGGAGTAACTATTTTTATTGGATCAAACTATGGTACTTGATCGTTGTGTCCTATATACTTTTTCTACACATACCTTTTGATAGTTTTTCATTATTTATTCATTGGTGTCATTATTTCATACTTCGTTTGGACTTATTACCATTATTTATTTTTACATTCTTTGTGGCAACTTTCCCATTGTTAAGTCTGCTCAGTTTTACCTAGGGTCCATTTTAGTCAACCTTAGAAAAACATTTCTCAAGATGCCTCTCATAACAAGAATGGAGAATTTCAAAATAGGGTCAAATCCCTTTACAAATGAAAATTTAAATCCAATTTTAGATGAAAAACGTTATAATTGATCATAGTGCTAGAGAGGATAATTCTCCTTGGGAGGACTTTGAGTTTAGTCCTGCCCAAATTGACAACTTTTTGTTCCAAAAAAATGAGGTTCTTATGCATTTCGTAGAGTTAGGGACCGAGTTACCTTCTATGGTTGATCCCTCACTCCTTTTTGATATGATTCAAGGAGAAGCAAAAAGGGAGTTGTTTCACCTGATTCTAGATCATTTCTTCGAATGTTGAAAAAAGCAGATAAGGGTAAAGGGTTAGGAGGAATAAGCTGTTAAGATGCAGTTGTAGGTTATTGTGCGTGTATGACTTCTGGATCCACAGCTGATCATGAGAGCTTCCTTTTTACTTGGAGGAACTACCTGAAATGGAAAACAAGACCACCAAATGAAAGTTAAACAATATATGCAGTGGACTTCCTAGCGTATGCTAGATCCGGGAAGAGTGATACTTCCTAGATGGTTATCAATCCACTATTTAAAAAAACTTAATGCTAACAATAAAGGAAATCCTACTGTAGTTAAAATGATTTAGGTATCTCATTCGTCTACAATAAGAAAATTTGTTCAAAATAGGCTAAGCTATGACTAAATCTGAAGGTCAAGGTCTTGGTCGAGTCACGTCTTTGGTCGGGGTGAGGGTCCGCAGGTATTTTTGAGTATTTGGTGGAGGTTTTAAGCTCTGTTCTTGGTTTCTGGTCAAAACAAAGAGACCAACGTTGGTTTGGTATGACCGATGTTGGTTTAGGTTAACCGACAGGTGGTTTTGGTTAATCGGCATCGATATGGTCGGGGTATAGGAAACTCACTAAAAACCTAAGGTGAGGTTAGATCTAAGGCTAGATGAAAGTGAAAGGGAAATGGCAAGGTTCGTGTGGGTCTTAGGTACGCACAGGAATGATTAAAATCCGGATATGGGTAGTTCAAGGGTGTGGGTGAAGGGATGGTCAAGTTTGCATGGAGGCAAAATGGTGGGGGAATGGAAAGGGGAGTAGAAACTAATAACAAAAGGAAAGAGTCTAGTTAAATGATAATGAACTAATGTTGGTTAACAAAAACTTACCGTTTATGCGATCTTGATGTCATGTTGGCAACGTTGAGTGATAAAATGGATGGAACTTGGTGTGGTACTAGCACTTTCCCAGATGTTCCCATGAAGGAAAATGGCTTTATGGTTACTTTAGGTCTTTGGATATGGATACTCGATGCATGTACTAATGATGATTCTGCTTGTATGCAACTCTGGTTTTGCCACTTGTTCTCAAAAGATGTGTCCATCTCTTAGAAAATGTGCCAATCACCGAAATAAGGTTTTTTGGGGGGTTAAATGGTAACCGACGGTGGTTTCGGGTTAACCGGTGATAGTTTAGGGTAACCAACGTCGGTTAGGGTGGAATTTCCTAGGTTTACTAAACTAGGAATATCCCCTTCATTTTCTGGGATCTTGTTCATTTTTTCCCATGGATTAGAATGAAAGCTTCCTTCTAACATGTGGGAATGTGGTTAGAGGGAATGTAAGTTTTAGTTAGTTATGGAAACTTACTAAGAATAGGTATTAGGGTGAGGTGGTGTGATGAGGTGGATATGTTGGCATTATTCCAATTATGATATTTAAATAATAAATTTTGTGAGGATAATGAATTAATTTAATTAAATTAATATTAGAGTGGGATGAAAGGGGGCCATGGCTAGGTGAATGTGTCTGAGGTGTTTATTTACCGAGGGACCAAGGGGAGTGTGACCCAATTTTTGTCTACATTTTTCTCCTTTTTGTTGCATAGCTTGTATTGGTAAGAGACAATGACAGGATATAAGATGTGGGTGCCACATGTGTGGGTGAAGGTGATCCCCCTCAAACTAGGAACTGATGAGGTAGAAGGAATAATCAGTGAGTGGATTCATAAAAGGTGAATGTGATGGAGAGGAAGGTGGGCAATGGGGGTAAAGGGGTAAAGGTCTAATTGGTTAATCTAGGTAATGGGTCAGGGTCAAAGGTAGTAATAGTCAAACGCATGCACATGTATAAACTGTAGCACGGTACCAGGTTAAAGAGTAGGAAAAATCTACATTGTCTAAGGTTGATAGGTTTATCCAAACAAGGTTGAGGTGATTCTAGTATCCAAGGTATAGGATATGGTCAAGAAACATGATGCAGGTTAGGTGTAGGAACGTTTAGGTATGTTTCGGTACACCAAGGGTTGGGTCAGGATAAATAGTCACAATAAGAGGCAAGGTAAGGTCAGTATGTCCATCAACACAGGTAACAGTGCTGCAAGGTATAGCGAACACATGAGGGAAAAGGTCACTAGCAATGTTCCAGGTCCAAGTATCTAGGTCACGGCATAGGTAGAGCCGAGGTATGGGAAAAATAATGAGTCTGCAAATGAGGACAAGGTGAGGGGATAAATGATAAGGTCAAGAAGGTCAAGTGGTGTGGCCAAGTGAGGTGAGGTAAGATAAAAAAGGATTCAGGTCAAAAATTGGGGGTAGGAGGTAGTAAAAGGATAAGTAGTATGATCGATGACAGCTTAAAGCAACTGATGCAAGTCATGATGAACAGACCTTGTAAGCTAGGGCACAGGACCGATGTCGGTTAAGGTAAAAATATTGCCAATCAGGTTGGGTAGGTTATAAAAAGGAAAAAGTGCCATATTTTTCAAATCATTTGTCTTTTATCAAATTGGGAAAATGACAAGAGAGAGAGAGAGAGAAAAGGTGGGAAGTGACAGAGTGAGATTGAGGATTGAGTTGGCGAGCCACGTGGTAGGTGATAGTTGGTTGATAGGTGGATCCATAAGCTGGGTGGGATCGATTTGAGTTGATTGATTAGTTGGAGAGTGAGAGGGTCATTTGGTGGTGGTAGAGCCGGGACATGGATTGGGGGACCACCGGTGCAAAGTGGCTCGAGGTGCCACCACACAAACAAGCAGGTCAATGAGGTAAGATTCAATCCTACACTTTGTTTTGTTTATGAGATTGAATTAGAGGTTGGGTGGGTGAAAACGGGTTTTTCTTTTTGGGGGAAAATAAATTTTGAATTATGGGAGGGAAATCAAGTAAAATAGGAATGGGGAGGGAGGGGATTGGGTGAAGAAGGGGTGGGGAAGGGTTTAGGGGGATTTGAGTAAGATTAGGTGGGTAGAAGGGAGAAAAAGGGGATTTTGAATGAAAAATGGGGTTTGGGCATCGCGGTTTTTTACGTGACGGTGACCGAGCGTTGGTTGAAGGTTAGCCAACATCGGTGTTAGGGTGCCGGTATCGGTCATGAAGTAGGTGACCAATGCTTCGGTTGAAGGGGACCAGGGGTCGGTTAGGGGTAACCGGTACCGGTCATAATTGGGGGAAAAGGGGCCAAAAGGTGTTTGAGGTTGGGTGGGTGAGGTAGATAGGGGTGAGAAAAGTGGTTTTGGTGAAAATCATAACATAGGTAAGGGGTAAAAATAGGTAAGGGTGGAGTTGTTAGGGAAAAATGTATAGATGTGTAGGAAAAAGGTAAGGTCGGGAGTGGGTCAAAATGGAAGTAGGTGAGGGGTTGGGGTGTGTGGTTTAATAGGTGAGGTGATATTAGGTTGGGTAGGGTTAGGGTAGGTAGGTCGGTAGGTTAGGGTTGGGTTGGGTAAGTAGGGAGGTGTGGGTTGGTTTGGGGTGGAGGGTAGGCCATGGGATAAATGGGTAAGTAGCAAAGTAAAAGAGGTAGGGTAATGGGAATGGGTATGGGTGAATGTAGATATGGTCATGTTTGAATAATGTGATTATTTTGTTGGATGCAGGCAAGAGATCAACTGAGGATGTGAGATAGGGTGCCACCCCTACTCATGATAGTTTGAGGTGTAGTGATAATTAAGGAGTTGCGACATGTTGAGGAGGTGGGCCTGATTGGGGTCTGATGCTACCGGCATGTAGTCAGTAGCCAAGTCTAATGGTCGCCCTCATTGATAGATGTAATTCAGCGACCAATAATTTCCACTTACTTGATGGGTGAGATTCCAATCACCCTAGAGGAGTTGATGTTGACGGTGTTTGGTGAGGGGATGATAGAGCTGACATTCCAAAGCACCCACCTGAGCTATGGAGAGATGTACCTAGCCCATCCATATGAGACAAGGCTAGTAGTATTACTGATGGAGGAAGTATGTTGTTTTCACTACCAGATGCAGAGGGTGGGAGATTCCCACGATCACTGATGGGAGTGTTACATGACATGATGATGGAGAGGACCTAATTTTCCTAGGCACCAACATTCCTGGTGCAGTTATATAGAGAGTTATGGGCATATAGGTGGCTCCGTAGGTTCAGCCTATGTTGTACATTCGTTCTTCACTCTGGGCCTATGAGCACATTGTCTATGTGTGTCCAGTGGGTATGCCCCTGAGTAGATGCATTTGAGCTAGGTTTTTTGCGGGTGGGGTACAGAAATGGGTGCCTATTATTAGAGGGTGGTGATCGAGACAGAATACACATGATGTAGCATACTACCGGTGGCTATTGGAGGGATTGTCTAGGGTAGACATTATATGGAGACCATATGTGGGTTATCCCTCATACAAAAAAATGGCTGAGGAGTTATCGGGGTTGCGAATCTTGAGACAAATTAAGGGGATTAGTGAAGGGGAGCAGGAGATGATCCCCGTAGACAGGGTCCGATGGTAGTTTGGATTACTATAGGATATACCACCACCCTTCCCATAGTACCGGAGGGATGATGTGGAGATACCACTACCACTTCCACAACTGACAAGTACCTATTGGGTAGGAGGAGTAGGTTATAGACCAATGGATTGATGATACTAGAGTGACAGATAGGTATAGATAGTGGTGGGTGGCCCACTACGAGAAGTACCTCCCAGGCCCGGGAAGCTAGATTTAGCCACCATCACTATGTAGAGAGATTCCCTATAGGGGCAGGTGGTGACCCTGATTACACAATTGGGGATGGTACAGGGGGCAACTAGCGGCATCGAGGCGGTGGTGTCTCGTATTGCATTCATAGGTGGCTAGTCTACAGGCCCAGATGGCCCAGGGGTGGTGTTGGTACCCAAATTTGTTCTCCTTTTTATTCTGAGTAGCATCAAATATATGGCATGAAGATTGAAGATAGATAGATCATGATGTATGTCAGTTTGTAGGCTGGGGATGTGATCTCACCGGCACTCAAATTTGTGGAGAGATGGATAGCACTCAAATAGGACTTGATCCTGTCCTAACTGCTTTTAGGTTGTGCCTTTCAACCAAGATAAGAGGACCTATTTTGTAACCCTCAAATGGTGAAGGAGATGAAGATATCCCCAATTTGTGCAAATAGTATGAAAAGGGGCCTTGTGAAAATATGATCAACACTCCAAATCGACATTCACAAGTTGTCACTCCCGGATTATGGAGATACTTTCACTTTACAGAGGCACAAAAGTTACTAAAGACATTTGAAATCTTGATCTGCTCCGCATACTTTAGAAAATGGATTTTGATCTTCTATGGGTATATAGGTCAAAACAGGGGTAAAACAGGGTAGGATTAGTTGTTTTGAATGATTTTTTGGGTGGGAGTTTAGATAAGACAAACCAAGGTCTTTCAAACTCTTTGAAGATTTCAGCAAAATATGGAGAAACTTAACAGTGAGAAAGTATCAAAATGGTTAATCGTTTCAACTGTGGATATGTGCATCAAATGGAGGCCCAGATATGCACTTTTCCACAAGATATTTGATCATGTATCACAAAATATTGAGTTATAATGAACTAATGAAGCATTTAGAAATCACTATATAATCATGACCTAAGGTGCACCCAAAGCTTTACAAGAAATTTCTGAAATCAAGGAAAGTAAAGTGATTTTAAATTTATTTCTCTTTATTAGATGAAATCTCTTCTGAATGTGAGATTGCAAATACCACTAAACTAATCACAAGAAATGAGACCATGTATGATCAAGAGATATTTTAAACACAAGATTGCAACAAGAAACAAGAAACACAAATTTGAAATGCATTTTGAAACATAAGTGTATGCAAATTTTGCCAAGAGACAACACAAAATAATCCAAAAATGATCAAATTTATCAATAGGGGAATGTTTCAAGAACAATCTCAAAGCTTGTTAATGGATTTACAATTGAATCCAACTCAACAAGATACAAATCTGATGCAAAAAGGAGTTAGAAATGGTTCTTGTTAGTGCAAATCAGCAGCACCCTCTAGATGTTTTCTCATATTTCTATTTTGATAATGGGCATCGAGTGTGATTGCACAACATTTAATCTTTTCCCCAAGTGTGGGACTTTTAAAAAAAAAATTGGGAAAAGATTCTCAAGATTAAAGGTTGGTTCTTTGACTCCTCTGATCAAGTGTATGCATGAAATTTACAGAGGTTTAATACTAGATCCTACTCAAAATTCCAAGGAGATAGAGATAAAGGATGCAGAAGAAATAAAACTAAGTAAAAGTGGTGATACACCAAGGGAGTGGTGAACATCTACTTTGAAAAATTGACACAGGTCATAAGAAATACAACAAAAAATATGTGCAGATTGCTATAATGTAATGAGAGATCAAAAGATAATGATAAACACATGAGAGGATTGGGAAAAATCAATCACAGAACATACATTATCATTCCCAAGTTCAATACAATGCATTACAATGGCTAGGAGGAAAAATACATGCTGTAGTCTGTATGAGAGGTATGAAACTCTACAAATCTACCTACTGAGGAAGAAAAGAGAGCTTGTAAGAGCAAAAAACATCCAACCCTTTACGAATGAGCCAAATCTAGCTTTTAATGATCAAGCAGAAGGAGAGAAAGCAAAAAACATGAGAAAAATGGATTTATGAACTCAACCACTAACTAGATTCCTCAAATTTTTCCTACAGAGTAATGGGCTTCATGGATGAACCCATACTTAGAAGTGTATTGTTCTGCAGATCCAAAAAAATGACCATACTTCATTAAATTTGGTGGTTTAAAGTCAATTCATGTTTTTTTCCGTTCCAGGGATGTTTCTCCATTTTTCTCCCACAATTGTCCATCAAAATAAAAAATTGTACCCTCCATCATGTAGAGAATTTCACCATATTTCCAATGACACCAAGAATGCAAAAATATGAGCTCTGGATCAAAATTTATGCCCCTCTGAAGATCTATGGCAAAAATAGGGCAAAAAATGGATTGGCGGGATGAAAGTTTAAAATTTTCCCCTTTTTGAATTTTGGGAAAATTTTCCCAAAAATTTGCACCCCCTACCGCTCCACTACCATGTGTCACCTTTCTATTCACTCATGGGGCACGCTTCCAATTTTTTCATTGACGCCGACCATTTCCCTGAATAGGACATGTGGCACCTTTCTATTAGTGCGGGCCTGAACTCCAAACATTTCCTTTGACGCCGTGCCCCTTTTGATGATTGTCAGCCACATGGACACGTGGCATGTTTTTATTTGTGTAGGCCATTGGGGTAGAGTTTTATTGCACTATTTACCACACTTTGACAAAAATGGAAAAATTCCCCGTGCCTCCACCACCCGCCGGTCTATGGACACGTGGCACCTTTTCATTCGTTGTGGGCCTTCAGGCTGAAATTCTTCCTTTATACCAATTTTGGAAATTTTTCTAACTTCTCCCCACTGATCCAACCTCGATGGACTCCTACACATGTGGCCACTTCCTATTCACCATCAGGCCTTTGGGCCAAATTTTTCTTTTTGCGCCCCCGACATATCTTGGCAAAAATTTCTAACTTACCTCCACTGATTCGACCTCTGACGGCCTCCTGGACACGTGGCCACTTCCTATTTGCCGATGGGCCTTCGAACAAAAATTTTGTTTTTGCACCCCTAACCAATCTTGGCAAAAATTTCTAACTGACCTCCACTCCCCGCCATTCCGCTGCCACATGGCACCTTCCTATTCATTGTGGACTTCCCTAGGGAAAATTTCCCTCCAAAACTCCACCGAGCCATAACTTGCAAAATACAAGGAGTTAGAGGGAAAAATATACCTTTCTAGAAAGATGAGAAGATCCTCTACCTGATAAAACCATTTCCAGAAAATTTTGAGTGCTTGAAAAGTGAAAAAATTCAACTAAGGCACAAGGAAGGAAGGAATGAAAGGAAGTTAGCCAAAAATGAGCAAGGCGCTTATTTTAGATAACAATTTTGGCATCTCGGAGGGGGCATCTACCTGCTGGATGAATGATCAGCTGCTAGAAGCAATCCATTTGATATGAAGTCACCAAATTAACTACTTGGTACTCTCAACTCGTTAGAAAATTTCTAGAAAGGAGATTGTGAGAGTAAAAAATCACTTGATTTGGAATATGGCCTGCAAAGATGCATTCTTGGGACAACAAAGCTTGTGCCAAAGAACTTAGGGAAATAGAAAACTAATCTATAACAAAAAATGTGCACAAGAACTTGGATGAATGAAAATATAAGCTAATATGTACAAGCTGAGGAGCTTCCTTTTGAGTAGCAATGTTTTAGATGGATTCCATTAAGTAGAATCTCCAGTTCTTCACCATCCAATGTAGATAATTGGAAAGCATTGATGTTCTTACATTTTGTGACCAAATAAGGGCCACTCTAGATGGCATCAAACTTTGAATGCCTTCCTAGCTTTTCTCGGTCTACATCCCATTTCAACACTAAATCTCCAACTTGGAAGGTTCTAGCCTTAGCCTTCCTATCAAAGGTTCTCTCGATCAAGGCTTGGTCCTTCTCCATTGTTTGGGCTACATGCTCTTTGATTTCTTAGAGCTCCATCAATTCTGCATATCTAACCTCCACGGATCCAAACTCCAACAATTCCAATTGCTTCATGAGTTCCAATGTTGGAAATTCAAGTGACCTAGGCAATATTACCTCTCTTCCATAAACAAGTATGAATGGAGAGTTACTTGTGGATCTCTTGGGAGTTATGCTATCAGCCCATAAGGCTGATTTTAGTTTAGTATGCCAAGTCCTCTGATTTTCATCAATAGTTCTCTTAATTATCTTTAATAGATTCTTTTTGGTAGACTCAATTGGCCATTTCCTTGAGGGTAATAATTTTATGAAGTGCTTAGATAGATCCCATTCTTAACAACCCATTCTGTTACCTTTGATCCTGTGAATGCCAATGCATTATCTAATATTATAGTGGTAGGTATACAAATTTTGGTTACTATCCCTTCATAGAAGTCTAGAATTCTAGATTCATTTGATTTTGTAAGTGCCACCGCCTCAGTCCATTTGGTGAAGTAATCTGTGGCTGTTAGGATCCACTTGTGTCCTTGGCTTGAGTTTGGGTTAATGAATCCAATGAAGTCCAAACCCCATTGCATGAATGGCTGGTCAACTGAAATTGGGTTCAATGGAAGGGCTGCCAATATTTCCTTTCCTGTGAAGAATGCACATTTTTTGCATCTCTTGATCCATGCATAGCAATCACTAAACACCTTGGGCCAATAATAACTAGCCTTCATAATCTTGAGGGCTATCACTCTTGGAGAAAAATGGCCCCTAGCTGATCCACCATGGAACTCTTCTAAAATTCTATTAATTTGATTTGTTCCAATGCATCTCAGCAACACTCCATTTATATCCTTTTTGAACAAGACACCATCAACAAGTGCATATGGAATAGCCTACAATCTGAAGTGTCTTCTCTTGGTTTTGTCCATCTCTAGAGGGCATAGGCCTATTTGTAAGAAGTGCATTATGTCTTGGGTCCAACAAGGAGTGAGAATATCATCATTCTCTTCTTGAACACCTCTTTGTTCTTGGTTGTTTTACAACACCAAAAAAATCCTTCTCATTGCTTGTGTCCATTGATTTGCTCAAGACCATCTATTCACATAATCCATTTCCTTGTACCATCTTGGTGACTTTGATCTCAATGTCATACTCCATGACATGAGTAATCCACCATGCACATTTTTCATTTAGGTCCTTGTTGAGGAGGAAGTCCTTAACTCCCACATGAGAAACCAACAGTTGAACCTTGTTATTTGAAACTAGATGCTTAAATTTCTTCAAGATCCTAATCACTACAAGAACATGCTTCTTAATGAAAGAATATCTCACCTCATAGTCCTCCAAGCTTTGGCTAAAGAAGGTAATTGGTTGCTCTACATTTTCTTTGTTTTGTTGTACTAAAATTACAGAAATAGTATCATCACCTCCAAATGCATAAATGATAAAATCCTTGGAGAAATATGGGTTAATGAGAGTTGGAGCTTGTGAGATAGCCTCCTTGATTGCCTCAAAACTTTCCTTACCTTTAGCTGTCCATTTGAAAGCCATGCTTTTCTTCAACATCATAGTTATTGGCTTGATAAGGGCTGCAAAATCTGGAACAAACCTTTGAACAAAATTGATCCTAGCCAAGAAACTTTGAAGGGCCTTCTTGTGACTTAGTAATGGCAATGTTTTTATTGCTACAACCCTATCTAGATCAATTGTTAATCCCGCTTTGGAAACAATGTGGCCAAGAAGCTTTACTTCATGAGCTAGGAAAATACATTTTTTGGGATTCAAGGACACCCCAAATCTTCTACATCTTTGGAACACTTGCCTCAAATGAAAGAGATGATATGCTGCACTTTTAGAAAATACAGTAATATCATCTAGGTATATCAACACTATCTTGCTAATCAATCCCTTGAACACCATATGCATTTCCCTTTAGAAGGTAGCTCTAGCGTTAGACAACCCAAATGGCATTTTCCTATATGCATAGGTTCCCCATTTGGTGGTGAAGGCAGTCTTGAACTGATCATCTTCCTTTACCATGATCTGATTATACCCTGAATAACCATCTAGCAATGAAAACCTCTTAGAGCTAGCAACAACTTGCAAAATCTGCTCCATAGAAGGAAGTGGGTAATGATCCTTGAGGGATGCTCTATTCAAATCTCTAAAGTCTACACACAATCTAATTTCTCCACTCTTCTTTCTAACTGGAACCAAGTTTTCTACCCAACTTTAATGCTTGATGGGAAATATAATACTTTCCTCTATTAACTTATTTAATTACTTCTTCCCGAGAGGCTCCATGTGTGGATTGACTGACCTTTGTTTTTTCTGATGGGTTTAGCACTTGGATATAATTCAATTGTGTGTTGGGATATCTTGGGATTGAAACCTCTCAAGTCTTCATAGCTCTAAGAAAATACATCCAGAACTCTTGGTAAAGTTACATGAAGTCGTAGCTTTCTTGCTCGGTTACCACTTTACCAATTTGAAGTAATTTTCCTTTTCCCACTGAGATGGGCACTGAATTTTCTCCCTTGACTTGGATGTTTGCTTTCTCTTTCCTAAATTGATCATTAGGATTAAAAATGGACTCCAAAGTGATAAGTCCTTTTATCAGTTTGTTAGTTCTCAGCTGCTCCACTTGATCACCATCTTGTTGTTCTAACTTTTCTTGATTTTTCTTTGAGAACTTGGCTTCTTCTTACAAGAAATTTATGATTTGTTGGTCACTTTCAAACACTTGCCAACTTACATTATTGTCTGGCATTGACGGCCTTACAATCACATGAATGTTTGGCTACACTTTATCTTCCTTGATACTTTCCACAACATCAAATGCTGCCCCAACTGCTGCAATCTCCGCGTAGCTTAGTTTTCTTTCCTAGGGATGGAGTTAATGCCAAAGCCTTCAAATTCCTCAATGAGGTGCCACACCGTATTCTTATAAAACTTGAGAAGTTCATTCTTGTCAGCATGTTTCCCTTTAAATTTATTAACAATTAGTTCACTATCACCAAAGACTTGTAAGTTTTTGATACCTCTTTTTCTTGACCAATGCAATCTTTGTATCAAAGCTTCATATTCAATAGTGTTATTAGAACATGCAAACTGAAATCTAAAATCTGAATAATACTTAATTCCTTGAGCTGAAACAAGCATAGCTCCTCCTCCTACACCTTCTACTTCTTGACCCATCAAAGAACAACTGCCATACCTCATTATCATCTTTATGGTCTAGCTTGGTGATGCTAGGAATAGACTGATTTTCTTCATGTATGCAATAAAACCCTAGTTCATATTCCTCTATTTCCTCCTAGGGATCAAAATCATGCACCTTTCTTGCTCATTCATCAAGATTCAAATCTAGGATGCTTCCAAATTTTGTGTCAGCTTCATTAGTGCTTGGGTAATCCCCTTGATCAAATGCTAAATAGTTGGCATTGATTTGACTTGGAGTATGAGGCTCAATGTGCAAGTTTGCAATAGGTTCAGACCTGATTGTGGCTTTAGTCCCATATCTTGTTCTAAACAACATGTGTGACCAATCAGCAGATAAATACCCTCTAATTCTAGCTGTGAAATCCCTTGACAAACATAGGGAAAAATTTGTGGTAAATCTATCACCGAGACATCTTGCAAAATAGTGACATTGGGGAATACATGCAAGGTGAGGCTCAAATATTTAATTACCCCAAGCTGTTATTTATTGTCCCATCTAGTTGCACTACCCCTTTGGCTATGACCTCATATTGGAGGCATCACAGAACTAATTGCCCCGAGAATCAATCATACAATTGTGTACTAATTTATCCCCAATGATCAATGAAACATAGTATGGAGCCGGCTTCAAAACTTTACCTTGTTGCCCTCCAAGATTCCCCTCAGGTTGAGCAGCATTTGTGAGTACTTTCTCTTGCATATGAGCTTGTTGATTTGAATTTGACCAATTCTTCATGGCAGCTTGTAGTAGATCCCTTTAGCCTGGGATGGATAGTGATTCCCACATAGATATATTTACATTTGTCTTCTTCATATGTTCAATGATGTTAAATGGGGATGAAACATCTCTTTGTTGCCCCTAGCCTACACACTCTTTTCTTATACATCGGCTGCAACAAAGTGGCATTTGAGCTGGTCTAAAAGTGGCTTGGGCTGTCCTTGCATATTTGGAACTACATTTTGCTTTCCAACACCTTGTGGAGTGATGGAAGGTTGTGGATCACCTGGAGCTAATGACTGCCCTTCACCAATATTCCTCTTCTTTGACCGTGTGTTAGCTACTACATTCTAAGAAATTGTTTGATTCATGCCACAAAAATCTTCAGCCTACCAATTCACAAGTGTAGTCTCATTTGGAGTTGTATTTTGTTGAGATGTTCCTTGTTGTTGGTTTGTTTATTGATTCACCTCACTCTCCATGCTAGTTTTTGTCACCGGTAAAGCTTGGTTCAAGGAACCATTGAAGCACATAGATTAGTTGTGAGGTTCATTACATGGAAACACCAATCATACTCTTGAGCTATATTATTTTACACTGGAACTAAGGCTTTAGAGGCAGATGTAACATTGGGATTATAGGGCTGAAATAGTCTATTGGTAGGAGGCCTTAATTGATTTTGATTTATAGCTGGATTAGGTGGTCTATTAGGCTGATATGGTTGATCGTTAGGCTAATCTTGAGATCGTGTAAGAAGGTCTAAAACCTTGGGCTTACTACCTTTTGAGTGTAACCAGCTCATATCCTAAATTTTGTAGTTTTTGATGACTTTTTAAAGTTCATTTTAGGATCTAGAGGATGAAGTAGAAGTTTCATTTGAAATCTGATTCCTATGAGTGGGAATAGGGGCTAAAGTAGGTGCTTGACTAGTACTTGAGCTTTCCAATTTTGGATACAAGGGCATGGGAAGCCTAGGAGCTCGTTTACCAACTTGGATCAAACAATTCTCAGCCCTAATGGCAATGTTGTAAGCTGCAGGTATATTTGCACCTCCCATGGATTGAATTAACATAGAAATATTAGAATTTAAAGCTCTGAGATAGTATAGAAAAGCACCTTTAGCTGTTGGCCTTACTGCCATTGGGATTCTATCCTAGGTCCTTTGAAATCTGAAATTGAAGTCTGTTAGCTGCTCATTGGGAGCTCTCTTGATAGTTGTCAGTTGTTCCAATAGAGAAAAATTATCTCCCTTTTCTCCAAACTACTCATGGAGAGCTATGCATAATTGATTCCAATTTTGGATAGAGCCTGCCCCAAGGCTCCTAAACCATTGCAAGGATTTCCCTTTGAATGAAGATGCCAACAATTTGATAGCAATTTACATCTCAACAATCTCATGGATTGCACAAACATTAGCAATGTCTTTGACATGGTCACCAGGAGTGGTCTGATTTTCTCCAGTAAAGTATGGGATTTTCTTCAATGCTGCAACTGGAACTAGATTTTTTACATTGAGGGCAAGTGGAGTACTACCAATGAAGTTGACATAACGGTTGTGTTGTGTTATTATAATTGGATTGAGAACCCTTGTTGATTAGATGAAAGGTCTACCATGTGGAGGAATTGATAGAGTTCGATTGGTGGAGATGGAGACCTTTGAATTCTTCTTCCCCTTTGTCTTCTTCCTAGGGATAACTGCAGATACTCAGACAATCCTTCTTCTCTTGCCCCTGACCTTTCTTGGATCCTTCTGATGAATCTTTAGACTTGGACTGCTGAAACCAGTTGATTTTATCTCTTTGGAGTCGTCAAATGTGTAAATCAGGGTTCTTTTTAAGAAAGGAACTTACAACAAATGTACATCAACTTTTTTGTAATGAAGATGAAGACCTCTAAGATCCCACCCGGTGTGAAAAAACTATTAGTGCAAATCAGCAACACCCTCTAGATTTTTTTGCTATCCAAAATTCACCCTCAAGGTAATTTTGATAACATGCATCAAATTATTCAATCCCGAGCAAGTAAGGTTGATTCGAGGCCCAAAATCATGTTTTTCGATGCCCCCTTGGCTTCTCTCTAACTCTCCCATCTAAGCGAGAAATCCCAAAAATTGAGAAAATGGAAAAAATGTAAAGAATAAGGTTGCGGGACTGTTTTAAAGCATTTCGGGTCTGAAGGGTTTGGGTCATACTGAGGTTCATCGTACCAAGCTTGGGGCCAAAAAAAAAAGAAAATCGGCTAAGTCAGACATTTTTGTCCCAGGCGGTCCGCGGGATAGTTGGGATGTCGGGACGCGAGGGACATGAAAATCTAAATTGACCGAAAGAAGAGAAAAATCATCTAAGTCTTTTGTTTCGCATGGTTTGGGATAGCCAGGACAAAAATACGCGAGGATGCAAATCGGCCTGCTTTGCCAAAAAAGACACCATTTCGGTTGGTTCAAGATATTTGTTCCAGTGAAGTCCATGGGATAGTTGGGAAAAAAGTACGTGAGGGATGCGTGGGATGCAAAAATGTGAAAAAACCACAAATAAGGATAAGGAAGCCCTAATCAGCCGATGCAGGAGAATGTGTCCCAAGAAGTGGCGGGGAAAAGAGAAGGACTTAGAAAATTTTCCAGGTTTCAGCCAGAGTTTTCAAAGGTAAAGGTTTTGGCCCACTGCCTCCACCATCGAATGGAATCTGGACACATGTCATCCAAGTGGTGGAGTGTACGGGGGAAATGGGAAATTTTCCCAAAGTGAAAAATGCCAAATTTTCAAAGTACAAAGTGTGCCCCTCAGGCCCGAGCCAATAAAATAGTGCCACGTGTCCAAGTGGCAAAAATTTAAGGAAGGGCCCGAAAGAAATTTTCAAAGGGTGAGCCCGCGGATGAAATAGAGCCTGACATGTGTCATCCAAGTGGTGGAGCACAGGGAAAATTCAACAAAATTTCCAAAGACCAAAATGGGTCAAAATTTCAAATTTTTGCCCGCCGACCCGATTGGGCCCTGTTTCGCATTAAAACTTCAAATCGCCATATCTTTCGATCCAGAGCTCGGTTTTTTGCGTTCTTTATAAAAATGGAAAGCTGGTGAAATTATCTACAAGATTCCAAGGTAATTTTTGCATTTTCATTGAGTTTGGAGAGAGAAAATCAAAAAAAGCCTCTGGCACGTGGTAATGGCCAGAAATGACATTTCAACAACTAGTTTTAATGCAAAATACAGTTCGCCACTTTTAAGTTTGCTAGGGTTCTCACCTACCACCATAATGAGATGAATTAAATGCAACCTAGAGGTGGTTGGGGTAGATTTATATTTCCTCTCTCTTCCCTCTCTCATTCTTCCTATAAATTGTAAGGAGGGGCTTCTTTCTAAAAGTTGGACATTCTTGTTTTACCCCTCCCTTCTTCTCTTTGGTAGGTGAATTTGTGGAGTTCAAACCTCCCATTTAAAACTGTAATGCAACTTTACCTCTTGGAATTTTTTAGTGTATTGTATCAATCTTCAGAGCAAGTAATGCATGTCTGTGGATGATTCTCAACCCTCTCTGTCTTCATTTGCATCCTCCCGATCTTTCACCGCAAATTTTTTTATCTCGTGCATGATCTTGCATCACATTTTAATGGTTTGTGTTTATTGGCAAGATAGGTGTTCTTCATTCCTCAGTGCATCACCTTTGTTAGTTTAGGTTTATTTTTATGCATCTTCTTACCCTGTCTCCTTGGCAAGTTAGATTAGATTTTGAGTAAACCCTCTGCATTTTTTTTCGTGTGCATCTGAACAGAGGAATAGGAACCAGCCTTCATCTCGGAGAGATTTTCTGATTTCGCAAGGTCCCACACTTGGGAAAAGCTCCATGTTATGCAATCGCACTGAGAGTCTCAACCCATCGAGTTGCAGACACTCAGGGGTGTTGTGATTTGGTGATAACAGTTTTGGCATGCCCGGTGGGACCTTAGAGGTCTTCACTTTTATTACAACAAGATCGATGTGCACTTGTTGTAAGTTCTAGCTTTGAAGGAGCTTAAAATCACACATCTGCGACTCCAAAAGAAGCATAATCCACTGGTTTCAGCAGTCCAAGCCTGGAAAATTTATGAGAAGAATACAGACCAGGTCAAGAACTAGGGAGGAAGGATTGTTTGTTCATCTACACCTATCTCCAAGAAGAGAGAGAAGGGGAAGAAGAGCTCAAAGATCTCCATCTCCACCTAATAGAACCTTGTCAACACCTCCACCTAGTAGGCCTTTCATCCAATCAACAAGGGTTCTCAGGCCAATCAGAATGGCGCAACCACCGAATCCGTATGTCAATTTCACTGGCAGCAGCCCACTTGCTCTCAATGCACAACATCCAATCCCAGTTGTAGCATTGAAGAACATTCCATACTTCACTGGAGAGAACCAGACTACTCCTGGTGATCATGTTAAAGACATTTCCAACCTTTGTGTAATTCATGAAATCAATGAGATGCAAGTTTCACAAATTGTTGGCATCCTCATTCAAGGGGAAAGCTTTACAATGGTTTAGGAGCCTTTCGTCGTTCTATTCAAAATTGGAATCAGTTATGTATAGCCCTCCATGAGAAGTTTGGGGAAAAGGGAGACAACTTGTCCCTTTTGGAGCAGTAATGACAACTATTAAAAGAGCTCCCAATGAGCAGCTGACTGATTTTAATTTCAGATTTCAAAGGACTTGGGAGAGAATTCTAGTGGCAGTCAAGCCAACAGTAGAAGGTGCTTTTATTTACTATCTCAAATCTCTAAATTCTGATATTTCTATGTTGATTCAATCCATGGGAGGCATAACTATCCCTATGGCTTATAGCATTGCTAGTAGGGCTGAAAATCTAGCTCCTAGGCCTCCAATGCCATTATATCCAAGTTTAGAGAGCCCAAGTACTAGCCAAGTGCCTAATTTAGATTCTATTCCCACTCCTAGAAATTAGAGTTCAAATGAAGCTTCTACTTCATCTTCTAGTGCCTCAAACGAGCTTCAAGAAGTCATGAAGAAATTACAAAATATAGGCAATGAGCTGGTTACACTCAAAAGGTAGCAAGCTCAGCCAAACAAGTAGCCATATCAGCCTCAAGCTCAAGGTTTTAGACCTTCCTTCCAGCCTCAAGCTCAGCCTAACAGGCAGCCATATCAGCCTCAAAGACCACCCAATCTAGCTGTAAATTAGAATCAAGTAAGGCCTCCTACCAATAGACCATTTCAGCCTGATAACCTCAATGTTGCATCCACATCCAGAGCTTTGGTACTGGTGCAAAATAACATGGCCCAAGAATATGATTGGTGTTTTCCATGCAGTAAGCCACATAACCAATCAATTTGCTTTAACGGTGCATTAAATCAGGCTCTTATGGTGTAAACCATTGGTGGGTCACAAAAGTCCAGCCACGAAGAGGATCAGTAGCAAGAAGCACCTCAGCAAGGAACATCTCCAAATGAAACTACTCTTGTGAATTGGCAGGCTGAAGATTTCTGTGGTATGAATCAAATACCCTCTCAAGGTGTTGCAGCCAACACAAGGTCAAAAAGGAGAAATTTGGGTGAAGGACAACCATTGGCTCCAAGTAATCCACAACCTTCTACCACTCCACAAGCTTTTGGAAAATAAAATGTAGTCCCAAACATGCAAGGAGCACCCAAACCAGCTCCTAAACCAACTCAAATACCAGTTGTTGCTGCCCACATGTAAGGGATGAATATGCAAACCAAGGGACATCAAAGAGATCCTTCATCACCATTTAGTATCATTTATCAGATGAAGAAGACAAATGTAAATATATCAATGTGGGAATCCCTATCTATCCCAGGCTAGAGAGATTTGCTACAAGCTAACATGAAGGACTGGCTAACTTCGAATCAGCAAATCTGAATGCAAGAGAAGGTTCTCACAAATGCTGCCCAGCCTGAAGGGAATCATGGAGGACAGCAAGGTAAAATGTTGAAGCCCCCTCCTTTTTATGTCTCATTAATCATTGGAAACCAATTGGTGCACAATTGCATGATTGATTCTCGGGGCAAGTAGCTCAGTGATGCCCAAGCAAATAGCTGATCAGCTAGGACTTCAATATGAAACCATATCCAAAGGGGTAGTGTAGTTGGATGGGACAACAATAACAACAGTTGGGGTGATTAGAAACTTGAGTCTTACCTTGCATGCATGTCCAAATGTTGTTGTTTTACAAGATGTATCAGTTATAGACCTTCCACCACTCTTTGCCCTATGTTTGTCAAGAGATTTCACAACCAAGATTGGAGGATATTTGTCTACTGATTGGTCACACATGCTATTCAAAATGAGGTATGGAACCAAAGCTACAATCAGGTCTGAACCTATTGCAAACTTCCACATTGAGCCCTACACTCCAAGTCAAATCAATGCCAACTGTTTGGAATTTGATCAAGAAGATCACCCAAGCACTGATGAAGCTGACACCAAGGTGGGAAGCATCTCAAATCTAACTCTTGATGAATGGGCAAACAAGGTGCATGCTTTTGATCCTTATCAAGAAGTAGAAGAATCTAAGCTAGGAGTCTATTGCATACATGAAAAAGATCAGCCCATTCCTAGCATCACCAAGCCAGACCACAAGGATGACAATGAGGTATGGCAGCTATTTTTTGATGGATCAAGGAGTAGACAAGGTGCCGGAGGGGGAGCCATGCTGGTTTCACCTCAAGAAGTAAGGTACTATTCAGCTTTTAGATTTCAGTTTGCATGCTCCAATAACACTGCTGAATATGAAGCCTTGGTGCAAGGGATGCATTGGGCAATAAAGAGAGGAATAAAGAACTTGCAAGTCTTTGGTGATAGTGAATTGATTGTAAATCAGGTCAAAGGGCAGCATGCTGCCAAGAATGATCTACTCAAGTGCTACAAGAACAGGGTGTGGGATCTCATTGAATATTTTGAGGGCTTTGGCATCAAATCAGTTCCTAGGAAAGAGAACCAAGTTTCGATAGGCTTGCAGCAGTTAGGGCAGCCTTTGACGTTGTGGAGAGCATTCAAAAAGATAAGGTACAGCCAAACATCCATGTGATTGTGAGGCCTTCAGTGCTAGATAACAATGTAAGTTGGAAAGTGTTTGAAAATGATCAACAAATCATCCATTTCTTGCAAGAAGAGGCTGAATTCTCAGCCAAAAATTAGGAAAAGTTAGAGTAGCAGTATGGTGACCAAGTGGTACAGCTGAGAACTAACAAGCTTCCCAAGGGACTTATCACTTTGGAGTCCATTTTCAATCCCAATGATTAGTTTAGGAAAGAGAAAGAAAACATTCAGGTCAAGAGAGAAGATTCAGTATCCATCTTGGTGGAAGAGAAAAAACCATTACAAATTGGAAAGATGACAACTGAACAAGAAAAGTATGAGTTCATACATCTGTGTCAAGAGTTCCCTGATGTGTTTTCTTTGAGCTACGAAGACTTGAGATGTTTCAATCCCGAGTTAGCTCAAAACACCATTGAGTTGGATCCAAATACTAAGCCCATCAGGAAGACACAAAGGCCAGTCAATCCACACATGGAACCTCTCATGAGGAAGTAATTGAACAAGTTGATTGAGTCAAGAATCATATTCCCAATTAAGAATTCTAGTTGGGTTGCCAACTTAGTTCCAAATCGAAAAGAAGAGTGGAGAGATCAGATTGTGTGTTGACTTCAGAGACTTGAATAGAGCATCTCTCAAGGACCATTACCCACTCCCTTCTATGGAGAAAATTTTGCAAGTTGTGGCTGGCTCCAAGAGGTTTTCACTACTTGATGGCTATTCGGGCTACAATCGATTATGGTGAAGGAAGAAGATCAGTTCAAGACAGCCTTCACAACCAAATGGGAAACATATGCATACAGAAAATTCCATTTGGGCTATCCAACGCTGGAGCTACCTTCCAAAGAGCAATGGACATGGTGTTCAAAGGTTTGATCAACAATGTGGTGCTGATATACCTTGATGATATCCCCTGTTTTTTCAAAGTATGCAGCAGACCACCTCTCTCTCTTGAGACAAGTCTTCCAAAGGTGTAGGAGATTTGGAGTGTCTTTGAATCCTAAGAAGTGTATCTTCCTAGCACATGAAGGAAAGCTCCTTGGCCATATTGTCTCCAAAGAAGGATTAGCAATTGATCCAAAGAGGGTTGAAGCCATCCAAACACTCTCATTGCCACACCACAAAAAAATCTCTTCAAAGCTTCTTGGGAAGGATAAATTTTGTCCGCAGATTTGTGCCTAATTTTGCCACTCTTGTGAAGCCTTTAACAATGATGTTGAAGAAGAGTCTTGCATTCAAATGGACAACAAAAGGAAAAGAGAGTTTTGAGAACATCAAGCATGCAATATCACAAGCTCCAACTCTTATCAACCCAAAATTTTCAAAGGACTTCATGTTGTATGCTTTTGGAGGATCAGATACAATCTCAAATATCTTAACACAACTGAATAGAGAAGGTTCAGAACAGCCCATAGAATTCTTCAGTCAAACCTTGGAAGATTACGAAATAAAGTATTCTTTCATCGAAAAGCATGTCCTTGCCATCATCAGGAGCTTGAAGAAGTTCAGACATTTGGTCTCAAACAATAAGATTCAACTGTTGGTGTCTCATGCTGGTGTCAAGGACTTCCTCCTACACAAGGATTTAAATGAGAAGAGAGCAGGTTGATCACTCGTGATGGAATATGATATTGAAATCAAAGTGACCAAGCTAGTTCATGGCAAAGGCTTATGTGAGAAGCTCGCTTCAAACAACCAGACAGCTCAAAAGGTTAAGAAGATGCTGTCCTGCTACTACGAATGATCAAGAACAACCAACTGATGATGCACCCATTCCATGTTGGACTCAAGACCTTGTGCATTACCTCTAACGAGGCTTGTATCCTCCAGAAATGAGCAAAGCAAAGAGGAGATACTTTAGACTACAAGCCATCCCATATGTACTCATTAATGGTATCTTGTTCAAGAAGGACATTAATGGTGTTCTATTAAGATGCATTGGAACATGTCAAGTTGAGAAAATTTTACACGAGTTCCATGACGAGGAAGCAGGAGGCCACTTTGCTCCACGAGTGACAACCCTCAAAATAATGAAATCTGGTTACTATTGGCCTACTGTGTTCAATGATTGCTATTCATGGGTCAAAAAATGCAAGAGATGTGGATTCTTCACAGGTAAAGAGAGGCTTGCTTCCCTCCCATTGCATCTAATTTCAGTTGACCAGCCATTCATGTAATGGGGTTTAGACTTCATTGGAGTCATTAATCCCAATTCAAGCCAAGGGCATAAGTGGATTTTGACAGCCATAGACTACTTCACCAAATGGATCAAGCAAGAGCACTCAAGGAAGCAAATGAGTCTAGCTTCTTAGACTTCTATGTGGGGATAGTAACTAGATTTGGCATACCTACTACAATAATCTCAGATAATGCATTAGCATTCATTGGATCCAAGGTGACTGAGTGGGCTGTCAAGAACGGGATCTACCTAAGTACTTCATCAAACTACTACCCTCAGGGTAATGGCCAGGCTAAATCTACAAACAAGAACTTGTTGAGGATCATTAGGAGGACTCTTGATGAGAATCAGAGGTCTTGGCATACCAAATTGAAATCAGCCTTATGGGCTGATAGGATAACTCCCAAGAGATCCACAGGTAACTCTCCATTTAGGCTTGTTTATGGAAGAGAGGAAATCTTGCCCATGTCACTTGAGTTGCCAAAATTGGAACTCATGAAGTAGTTAGAGTTGCTATAGTTTGGTATCATGGAGGTGAGATATGCAGAGTTGATGGAGCTCCAAGAGATCGTGAGATCGTGCATCCCAAGCAATGGGGAAGGATCAAGCTTTGATCAAGAAGACCTTTGATAGGAAGGCCAAGAGTAGATCTTTCCAAGTTGGATATATAGTGTTAAAATGGGATGCGAGATAGAGAAAAACCGGAAGGCATTCAAAATTTGATGTCATTTAGAGTGGCCCATACATGGTCACAAAGTGTAAAATAGCAATGCCTTCAATTGTCTTCATTGGATGGCAAAGAACTGTAGATTCCAGTCAAAGGAATCTATCTAAAGCATTGCTACTAAAGGAAATTTTCCATCTTGTAAATATTAAATTAGGTTTTCATTCCTCCAAGTTCTTATGCACATTGTTTTGTTGTAGGTTGTTTTTCTTTCCCAGGGATGTTTTGCAGCCCTTGCTTCCATCGGGTGATATTCCATCTTCCTCCTTGTAACATTCTAAGTCGAGTTAGGGTTCTAAATAGAAAACTCATGACTCCATGCCCAATGGATGCTTCAAGCAATTGGCAACTTCATCCAGCAGGGTAGATGACCTGTTTGAGTAACCAAAATTCTTATCCAAAATTCACCCTTAAGGTAATTTTGATAACATGCATAAAATTATTTAGTCCCGAGCAAGTAAGATTGATTTGAGGCCCAAAATCATGTTTTTCGGGGGCCCCTCGGCTTCTCTCTAACTCTCCCATCCAAGAAGAAATCCCAACAAATTGAGAAAATGGAAAAAATGCAAAAAATAAGGTTGCGGGACTGTTTTAAAGCATTTCGGGTCCGAAGGGTTCGGTCGTCGAGGTTCGTCATACCAAGCTTGTCGAAAAAAAAAAGAAAAATCAGCTAAGTCAGACATTTTTGTCCCAGCGGTCCGCAAGATAGTTGGGACGTCGGGATGCGAGGAACGTGAAAATCCGAATCGACCAAAGAAGAGAAAAATCATCTAAGTTTTTTGTTTCATGCGGTTTGGGACAGCCAGGACAAAAGTACGCGAGGGACGCGAATCTGCCGGTTTGCCGAAAGACAGTCCATTTCGGGTGGTTCGGAGATATTTGTCTGAGGCAGTCCACAGGATAGTTAGGACAAAAGTACATGAGGGATGCATGGGATGTGAAAAGGTGAAAAATCCACAAACAGGGACAAGGAAGCCCGAATCGGCCGATGTGGGAGAATGTGTCCCAGGAAGTGGCGGGGAAAAGAGGACTTAGAAAATTTTCAAGGTTTCAGTCAAAGCTTTCAAAGGTAAAGGATTTGGCCCACTGCCCCCACACTCAAATGGAATCTTGACACGTGTCATCCAAGTGATGGAGCATGGGGGGGAAATGGGAAATTTTCCCAAAGTGAAAAATACCAAATTTTCGAAGGACAAAGTGTGCCCCTCAGGCTCAAGCCAATAAAATAGTGCCACGTGTCCAAGTGGCAAAAAAATTTAAGGAAGGGCCCGAAAGAAATTTTCAAAGGGTAAGCCCATAGAAAAATCAGAGCCTAACATGTGTCATCCAAGTGGTGGAGCATAGGGAAAATTCAAAAAAAAATTCCAAAGACCAAAACGGGTCAAAATTTCAAATTTTTGCCTGTCGACCCGATTGGGCCCTGTTTTGCACTAAAACTTCAAATCACCATATCTTTCGATCCAGAGCTCATTTTTTTGCGTTATTTATATCAATGGAAATCTGGTGAAATTATCTACAATATTCCATAGTCATTTTTGCATTTTGATGGATTTTGGAGAGAGAAAATCAAAAAATGCCTCTAGCACGTGGTAATGGCCAGAAATGACATTTCAACAATCAGTTTTAATGCAAAATACAGTTCACCACTTTTAAGTTTGCTAGGGTTCTCACCTACCACCATAATGAGATGAATTAAATGCAACCTAGAGGTGGTTGGGGTATATTTGGATTTCCTCTCTCTTCCCTCTCTCATTCTTCCTATAAATTGTAAGGAGGGGCTTCTTTCTAAAAGTTGGACATTCTTGTTTTGCCCCTCCCTTCTTCTCTTTGGCAGGTGAATTTGTGGAGTTCAAACCTCCCATTTAAAACTGTAATGCAAATTTTCCTCTTGGCATTTTGTAGTGTATTGTATCAATCTTTGGAGCAAGTAATGCATGTCTGTGGATGATTCTCAACCCTCTCTGTGTTCATTTGCATCCTCCTGATCTTTCACTGCAAATTTTGTTATCTGTGCATGATCTTGCATCACATTTTAATGGTTTGTGTTTATTAGCAAGATAGGTGTTCTTCATTCCTCGGTACATCACATTTGTTAGTTTAGGTTTATTTTTATGCATCTTCTTACGATGTATCCTTGGCAAGTTAGATTAGATTTTGAGTAAACCCTCTGCATTTTTTTTTTCATGTGCATCTAAATAGAGGAATAGAACTAGCCTTCATCCGGAGAGCTTTTTCAATTTCGCAAGGTCCCACTTTTGGGAAAAGCTCCATGTTATGAAATCACACTGAGAGTCTCAACCCATCAAGTTACTGACACTCGGGGGTGCTGTGATTTGGTGATAACAGTTTTCTCATATTTCTAGTTTGATAATGGGCATCCAGTGTGATTTCACAACATTGAATCTTTTCCCGAAGTGTGGGACTTTGTAAAAAAACTAGGAAAAGAATCTCTAGATTAAAGGTTGGTTCCTTCACTCCTTTGATCAGGGGTATGCATGAACTTTGCAAAGGTTTAATACTATATCCTACTAAGAATTCCAAGGAGATAGAGATAAAGGATGTAGAAGAAATAAAACTAAGTAAAAGTGGTGATACTCCTTGCAAATATGACACATGTCATAAGAAATACAACACAAAATATGCGTAGATTGCTATAATGTAATGAGAGATCAAAATACAATGATAAACACATGAGAGGATTGGGAAAAATCAATCATAGAACATACATTATCATTCCCAAGTTCAATATAAAGCATTACGATGGCCAGGAGGCAAAATACATGTTGTAGATACAGTATGAGAGGTATGAAACTCTACAAATCTACCTGTTGAGGAAGAAAAGAGAGCTTGCAAGAGAAAAAAATGTCCAACCCTTTACAAATGAGCCAAATCTAGCTTTTAATGATCAAGTAGAAGGAGAGAAAGCAAAAAACGTGGGAAAAATGGATTTATGAACTCAACCACCAACTAGATTCCTCAAATTTCACCTACAGAGTGATGGGCTTCATGGATGAACCCATACTTAGAAGTACATTGTTCTGCAGATCCAAAAAATGACCATACTTCATTAAATTTGGTGGTTGAAAGTCAATTCTATGTTTTTTCCGTGCCAGGAGTTTCTACAATTTTATCCCATAATTCTCCATTAAAATACAAAATTGGACCCTCTAGGTTAAAAAGGGTTTCACCCCCAGACAACATGTAATAGAAGTATAAAATAGGCAAGTAAGTCAGATGTTGTTTATGTTTTCTCTTGCTTTTGGAGGGCCTCCTTCTTCCTACTAGGAGGCCCATACTAAGCTCTTTAGCTTAGTGGTAGAGCGCGCCCCTGATAATTGTTAATTGTTGTGGCTGGGCTGTGAAGGCTATCAGCCACATTTGATAGTTCATTCAAATTCAATGTGATCATCAACGCCTGATCCAGAGATGTGGATCTCCAAGGCACAGTAGCATGGCGTACTCCTTCTGTTAGAATTAGAACCAGGAATAAAAAATTCCTCCAACGAATTTTTTATATTCATTCGTTGAATCTGGGCGTTCCCCGGTAGCCAAGAATGGCTACTTTATTCTCGATAAACCAGATTTTGAGTCGGGTTAAAAAAAAATTAAAATTGAAAATCCATAACTTCCCTAATATATGGAATAGGGATTCCAACCCAACTGGGGAGCAGTTGCTCTTTATTGTGAGCGTGTATATAATTTCACCATCTTTCCAATGACACCAAGAACATGAAAATATGAGCTCTGGATCAAAATTTATGCCCCTCTGAAGATCTAGGGAAAAAATAGGGCAAAAACTGGATTGGCAGGATGAAAGTTTAAAATTTTCCCCTTTTTGAATTTTGGGAAAATTCTACCAAAACATTCCACCCCCCGCCACTCCACTATCATGTGTCACCTTTCTATTCACTTATGGGGCGTGCTTCCAATTTTTCATTGATGCCGACCATTGCCCTAGATAGGACACGTGGCACCTTTCTATTGGCATGGGCCTGAACTCCAAACATTTCCTTTGACGCTGCACCCTTTTGACCATTGTCGGCCACATGGACACATGGCATGTTTTGAATCACACAGACCATTAGGGTAGAGTTTTATTGTGCTATTTTCCACAATTTGATGAAAATGGAAAAATTCCCCCCGTGCCTCCGCCGCCCGTCGGTTTGTGGACACGTGGCACCTTTTCATTCACTTTGTGGGCCTTTGGGCCGAAATTCTTCCTTTGCACCAATTTTGGAAAATTTTCTAACTTCTCCCCACTAATCCGACCTCCGACACCTCCCGAACATGTGGCCATTTCCTATTCACCGACGGGCCTTCTGGCCAAATTTTTCTTTTTGCGTCCCCGACCAATCTTGGCAAAAATTTCTAACTTACCTTCCCTGATCCGACCTTTCATGGCCTCCTAGACACGTGGCCACTTCCTATTCGCAGGCAAGCCTTCGGGCCAAAATTCACTTTTTTTGTCCCTAAAAAATCTTGGCAAAAAATTCAAACTTACCTCCGCTCCCCGCCATTCCACTGCCACGTGGTGCCTTCTTATTCGCCATGGACCTCCCTAGGGAAAATTTCCCTCCAAAACTCTGCCGAGCCATAACTTGTAAAATACAAGGAGTTAGAGGGAAAAATTTACCTTTTTGGAAAGCTGAGAAGATCCTCTACCTGATGAAACCATTTCCAAAAATTTTGAGTGCCTAAAAAGTGAAAAAATTCAACTGAGGCACAAGGAAGGAAGGAATGAAAGGAAGTTAGCCAAAAATGAGCAAGGGGCTTATTTTAGATAACAGTTCTCGGTGGTTTCTCGAGAGAATGGACTTCTTCCTAGATTTTCTCATGAAATTTTTAGTTTTTCCAAGGCTTTTAAAACTCTTCCAACCCTTTGCATGAAAAATTCATGCAATATATAGCTTTCAATATCCTTCGAGCCTTCTTTCCCAAGAAAAGAATATGCCAAAGGATCAACTTTGTTACAAAAATTTCTCATGATTCGCAGACAAGGACATTTAACATAACACATCCAAAAATTTGCCAATTGTCTCAAAAAGAGATGAATCATTGCAAAATTCACATCATTATCCATTGTGGAGGCACGTTTTTCATCTTCAAAGCATGTAGACCCCCTTCCTTTCATTATTTCATCCATTTCCCTCCAAAATTTGTCTTGTAACTTTTGGATTTGATATTTCACGTTTTTGGAAAGGTTAGGGAAAAATTCATTTCAAAAACATCTCTAATCTTCAAATTGATCCTCAAAACCAACTGTATTGGTCCTCGCAAGCACAAACGACACAAATTTTTCAAAAATTCGATAAAAATCGATGCAAAAATGCATTTCCACACTTCCCGAGCAAAAGTGGCACCAAACCGAAAATGAAAGTTACCATTGATCTTCCTTTATCCTTTAATCTGATCTCTCCAAGTGATACAATGTGATTGGAAATGGGCTTGAAATCACTTTTTGACATTTTAACACTTTTGGAAAAATGTAAAAATTGACATTTTTCTCCGCCCCTTCGCCTATGAAAATGGGCCCCATTTTAATCACGGCTTGATTCTCACATTTCTACCTCTTTTGGAAAAAATAAATTTTTCCAAATTATCCCCACAAACCCGCACCTCCACCTTGTCCCAGACATGTGTCGAGTCATTGATTGGCTATGGGATTGTGTTCCTCCTTTTGATTTCTTACCTTTACAAGATAAAAGCCAAATTTCCCATAAAGACCTAATGCTCTGGAATCCCTTATTTTTATATGAGCCATACACATGGTTCAATCATGACCATTGATGGAGTTGCAGCCTCATTTTGCAATTTTAACCCTTTATGCAAAAATGGGAAAAAATCTCAATATTTCCCCAGGTGCCCAAAGTTTCACCACTAACCCTGCCACGTTTCCACTCTTGAATGTCTTGGTGGAAACGCGACCCTTTTCACAAATTTTGTTCCTTTTCGCCAAAAAGCAAAAAATTTATAAGTCTTCCGTCAGCCTCCATTTCCGCCTTTGATGCAAATGTGACACGTGTCCACCTGTGATTCACTACGGGCCTGCGCTCTCATTTCATACTTTAACTCCTTTTCACCAAAATAATTTTTTCCACCGTGCCTCCATAGCTCTACCCCTCAACTATTTTGACTTTTGTAACTACCATGTGTAACCCTCTGATTAGTTGAGGGCCTGCGGACTTACGGGGATGATTTATACTGTTTACCAAAAACACAAAAAAATGTTAAGTTGCTCGAGCAAACCCGCCAAACCTTGTCTAATAACAAACAACCACGTAGGAGAAGATTTTTGAGCTAAAATTGATGGGCAAAGGATGCCCGTATGACCGTAAAAAAATGTAGAAATTACCAACGACGCCCAAAATCGATTTTTCCTTTGTGGGTGAAGAAATTTTTTATCAAAGGAAAAATGGAAAGTGATTCAAAGCAATTTACAACCATGGCAAGGGATTTTTGAGGGAAAATAAATATAAAACAAATAATTTCGAGCTCCAAAGGCTAGGAAAACATGGGAAAAATAGCAGAGGCTTTTGAACAGGAAAAATTAGGGAAAAACGCAGGGAAAACTTAGAGATTCCTTCAAAATGGTACAAAAATGGAGAAAAAATGAACTCAAAGCATTCAAATGCAGATACAAGTTGTTTTTCACAAAATACGAAGGATGGGAGAATCCAAATCCATTTTTGTCGAAACAGGGAAAAAACACACATCTCCTTCGAAAATTAGGGCAAGGTGATGAGTTTGCAAACAATCCAATGCACAAGAATGGAGCTATAACTTCACATCATCAATTTCATGAGGAAAAAAAGTTTCAGAGCACAAAGAGCAAAGGGGAAACATGGAAAAATGGTAGAGGATCAAAATGGGCACCAACATCAGCTCCTACTCATGGATGGGCACTCCCAGTGAGTGCCACAAGAACAAAAGTAGACCAAGTGCTAAAATAATCCATTGGTCAAATGGAGTCATGAGCCAAAACCACCAAAAACCAACTGAGAAACTGACAAAAATGGCTACCACACACCAAGGCAAACCACGAACCGACAAAACACCAAAAATAGAGAAAATCCAAACACTATACACTGTACAAGTTGGTAAGCAAACCTTGATTCAAAGAAAACAAATCAAGGGGAAACCCCAAATGTCCTCCATGCTGGATATGACCATGCCAAGAGGTTTTGATATGTTTTTAGCAACTGAAATATACCTCTTTTTCTTCTTAATTTAATTTGTAAACTATCCAGTTTCTTTGAAGCTCCTCCATTATGTTCAAGTGAAACCTTTTAACATTTTTCAAGGCTGAATCAAGGACCAAATTTCCATAAAAACATCATACTTAGGAGATATGTTTTCAACAACTTCATAATCCCTGAAATCCACAAAACTCACAAAGTGATCAGTACTAGCATCTTCCTACAAAACTTCATAAGATGCATTGTTTGGGTCTTCAATAAGGTACAACATATTTTTCTCTCCATATAACTTTACTAATTTTCCTTCAATGGGGATAGTGGCATAAGACATGTCCATTTGGACACTCCCACCAACACTTGCATCCCATTTCCTTGATAGTAACATACCCCATTTGGTAGGGAAATCAACAATCATAACATCCAATTTTAAATTCCTCGCGAGGATAATATGCAAGTTACACCACCGGATCCTTAACACACCCAACAACTGGCACTTCCCTAGAATCCATAGTAGTACACTTGCCATATGTTTCTATCACTTTGATTCCTAATTCATTCATGACCTCCAAAGGCATGACATTACATGATGCCCCAGAGTCAAACATACAATTATGTAACAACTTGTCTTTGATAACCAAGGTAGTGAAAAATGGATCCACGTTCAGCTGAGATTTAACCAAAGAAGTTCCTAATTAAACCTTAGGTGGTTCCCCCAACTCTTCTAACACTTGTGGTTGTTCCAATTCTACAATGGTAATAGGAATCCTAACCTTGTTTCCAAATCCGCCTTGGGTACTTTCTTCCTCTCTGAATCCTAAATATTCAAAAGCCCTCTTCTTGTTCTCGGGAATCCTAAGCAACTCAATAATTGGGACATGAATCTTGATCTAACTCAAGACCTGGGCAATATCATATGGAGCATTTTTGGTAAATCGAACTAGGGGAAAGATTGCAAAATTTATCGGATGGTATGGAAGTCTTTTTAGTTTGGTAGTGGGGAGGATCAAAAGTTTTACTTGGGGAATAGGGCCTTTACCAGATGTATTTTTCTTTAGAGTTTCTTTAGTAAGCAATGGAAATTTTGACTTGGCTTGTTGCCCCTTGGCAGCTTTACTTCTAGTATTGTGCTCCTTCTCTTGGGCAACTACAACATTCATAAGAAACTACCTATCCTCCTCGAAGGAACCCCTCCATCATACTTGTCAATCATCAATGCCATCAAGCATTCAAAATCATTACTTGGGCAGCTCAAAGGATTGTACATTATCAATTTCTAGAACATGATGAAGAAGATGTACTCGTTGGATACAATCACAAAAAACAACAGCAGTCCTAGCACTTATAACATCCATTGAAGTTTCTCCCCTTGGTGAACTTGAAGGGATATCCATCATGCAAGCATCATCATCAATTTCATCATCAAATTTATCTCTACCATCTTTCTGGTCCACTTCAAATGGAGGATGGGGTAGAAAACACCTGTCACACTAGTCAATATCAACAACTTCATCAATAGCAACAACCCTAGTAGTTAGGGGATTAGGTAACACTCTTCCTTCACATGCTTGATGATTTCTATTTATAGACCCCATGGGTCCTTTCCCTCTATCATCAGATCTCTGATCACCCCTAGGATGATTAGAAAATTTGTCATGGTTTTGTGCTTTTTGCTGACCTTGTGAAGTCTGCCCAATTCCCTTCTCTACTCGAGCTAACTTGTATGAGATTTCTTTGACAAGCCATACCAAAGTTTTCACAACCTCCTCCAAATCAACACCCTTGCTAGCTGGAGGTTTTTCAAGGTTTATCAATTTTACATCATCTCTCTTGAAAGGTATCCCAATGGCCTTAATGTTATTTTCAATCTGCAGTGCCATGGTAAAGGCCTGCCTTAAATTAGTAGAGTTCTTGTCTCTTAAGTAGTAGGCTTCTTTCTTGTCAAATGCATCTACATATTTGATTAAACAAGATTCATCACAAGGCCTCATATTAACAGAAAGCCTTCTCAAAGTTTTGTTAAAGCTTGTGTTGAAGTCATGAACTGATTCATTGGGGTTCTTATTGATATTTTCAAACTCAGACAAGAGAAACATAGGATCAGTTTTGTCACCATATTGCAATCTAAATGCATTTTTCATTTCATTCTAAGAGTCAATAGAATTATCAAGAAGAGCCTTGTACCAATCCCTTGCATCCTCTTCTAGTGTAAGAATGAAAAATTTAACATACACATCTTCAAACTCTATTTCAAAATCCTCCATCATGTTAACAAAAAGTTTGAGATGATGATCACTAGTTCTAGCATTGTTACCTTGAAATTTTGGTAACCTATTCCTTACATCTTGTGGGACAACATTTGGGTAACCATCCATTCCTCTAAAATTTAAAGGACCAAAGGTGTTAACAACAAATGGTGGTCTAGGCTAAGCCATATTGTTTTGAGGTGGTGATATTGGGGGTGACACAAGATGATGAGGAGTGCGTGGTCTTTGGGGCTCAAGAATGTGGTTCACAAGATTGGTATTCTCTAGGTGATGATTTTCTTGGAAAGTTTTACTAGAATTGAAACACACAGTGCATATTGAAGAAAACATTCACCAGTGTACAGTAGAAGTTCCTTCACTAGTTGAAGTAAACAAGTTTATGAGAAGATTTCTTGAATCAAAATCACAAAAAGAAGAGTGATAATACTCTATTAAAGGCTGATCTCTCTCACCAATGGATATTCCTTTTCTTGATGTCTGACCTTCAAAAACCTTCCAAACTTTTCTCTCCTCTAAAACTATCTTTCCCAATTCTTGAAATAACTTTCTACTTGGGTCCCTCCTGAAGAGAGATCTTCTTCCTTCCAGGTTTGCAGAGATTAGCAACACCAAAAAACAAATGATAGAAAGCTAAGACACTGGTATTTATCAAGATCAAAACAACATGGAGTCGCCACTAAGGACTTTCACCCTAGTTGTGAAAATGCACTAAAATACTCTGTTAAATACCTATTAGCACTAAAAATATTGCCAAACTTTATAGATCAGATCTTCTTTTTCTTGAATTTATCAATCAAAAATGTAAATGAAGTGTAACAACCGCTTAAACTGATAAAATTGTAGAAAGAGTTTGAAAACTTTGCATAAACCTTGCAAATTTGAGTATAGAATGATGCTTTAACAATATATTTGTTAACAAAATTTGTAAGAGACATTACTGGGTTTGATATGCATTCAAATATCTCAAATATGTATGCACATGGATTAGATTGAACTAAGAATCTCCCCAAAGAGCGGTGCTACTCGGGTGTTGGTACCCAAATTTGTTCTCCTTTTCAGTTTGAGAAACATCAAAGATATGGCATGAAGCTGGAAGAAAAATAGATCATGATGTATGTCATTTTGTAGCCGAGGATGTGATCTAACTGGCACTCAGATTTGTGGAAAGGTGGATAGTACTCAAATAGGAATTGATCTTGTCATAATTTTTTTAGGTTGTGCATTTCAACCAAGGTAAGAGGAACTATTTTTAACCCTCAAATGGTGAAGGAGATGAAGATATCCCTCAATTTGTGTAAATAGTATGAAAAGTGGCCTTGGGAAAATATGATCAACACTCCAAATCTGACATTCACAAGTTGTCACTCCCAGATTATGGAGATACTTTCACCGCAAGGCACGAGTTACTAAAGACATTTGAAATCTTGATCTGCATTCCGCATACTTTAGAAAATGGATTTTGATCTTCTATGGGTATATAGGTCAAAACAGGGGTAAAACAAGGTAGGATTAGTTGTTTTGAATGATTTTGGGTGGGAGTTTAGATAAGACAAACCAAGGTCTTTCAAACTCTTTGAAGATTTCAGCAAAATATGGAGAAACTTAACAACAGAAAGTATCAAAATGGTTAATCATTCCTTCAACTAGGATATGTGCATCAAATGGAGGCCTGTATCTACATTTTTACACACAATATTTGATCATCTATCAAAAAAATTTATTTAGAATAAACCAATGAAGATTTTAGCAATCACTATTTAATCATGACTTAAAGTGCACCCAAAGGTTTACAAACAATCTTTGAAATCAAGGAAAGTAAAGTGATTTGAAAATTTTTAATCTCTTTATCAGATGAAAGCTCTTCTGAATGTGAGATTGAAAATGCCACTAAACTAATCACAAGAAATGAGAACATGCATGATCAAGAGATATTTTAAACACAAGACTACAACAGGAAAGAAGAGACACAAATTTGAAATGCATTCTGAAACATAAGTGTATGCAAATTTTGCCAAGAGACAACACAAAATAATCCAAAAATGATCAAATTTATCAGCAGGGAAATGTCTCACGAACAATCTCAGATCTTGTTGATGGTTTTACAACTAAAATCAACTCAACATGATACAAATATGATGCAAAAAGGAATTAGAAATGGTTCTTAGGTGGCTTCTTAGAGAATGGGCTTCTTCCCATATTTTCCCGTGAAATTTTTAGTTTTCTAGGGCTTTTTACAACTCTTATAACCGTTTACATGACAAATTCATGCAATATATAGCTTTCAATCTCCTTCAATCCTTCTTTCCCAAGAAAAGAATATACCAAAGGATCAAATTTGTTACAAAACTCCTCATGATTCGCAAACATGGACATTTAACAAAACGCGCGTCCAAAAAGTTTCCATTGCCTCAAAAGAGATGAATCATTGCAAAATTTGCATCATTATCCATTGTGGAGGCACGTTTTTCATCTTCAAAGCATGAAGACCCCCTTCCCTTCATTATTTCATCCATTTCCCTCAAAAATTTGACTCTCTAACTTCGGATTTGATATTTTACGTTTTGGATGGGCTAAGGTAAAATTTCACTTTGCAAAAGTACCTCAAATCTTCAAATTGAATTTTCAAATTGATTTCATTGATCCTTAAAAGCAGAAATGAAATGTATTTGTCAAAAATTTGATAAAAATCAATGCAAAAATGCATTTCCACACTTCCCGGAGCAAAAACGGCGCCAAACTAAAAATGCATTATTACCGTTGATCTTCATTTATCCTTTAATCTGAGCTCTCCACGTGTCACAATGTGATTGGAAATGGGCTTGGGATAACTTTTCAAGACATTTTAACACTTTTGGAAAAATGTAAAAAAATAGACATTTTTCTCCGCCTCCGCCCTATTAAAACGGGCCTGACACATGTCCCAAAGTGGGCCCCATTGGAATCACGGCTCGATTCTTCGATTTCTACCTTTTTGGAAAAAGGAAATTTTTCTTAATTATCCCCATAGACATGCAGCTTCGATTCTATCCTAAGGACGTGTCGATCGATTGGTTATGGGCTTGTGTTCCTCCTTTTGATTTCTTACCTTTATAGGATAAAAGCTAAATTTCCCACAAAGACCCAATGCTCCGGAATCCCTTATTTTGATCTAAGCCATACACGTGGCTCAATCATGACCATTGATGCATTTTACAGGCCTCATTTTGTAATTTTAACCCTTTATGCCAAAATGGGAAAAAATCTCAAGTTTCCCTCGAGGCCTGAAGTTCCGCCTCTGACCCTACCACGTGTCCACTCCTGATTGGCCTAGCGGACCCATGGCCCTTTTCACAACTTTTGTTCCCTTTTGCCAAAAAGCAAAAAATTTCTAAGTCTTCCGCTAGCCTCCATTTTTGCCTTTAATGCAAACGTTACATGTATCCACCTGTGATTCGCTACGAGGCATGCGCTCTCATTTCATACTTTAACTCCTTTTCACCAAAGGAAATTTTTGCACCGTGCCTCTACAGCTCTACCCCTCCACTTTTTTGACTTTTCTAACTACCACATGCCACCATCTGATTGACCGAGGGCCTACTGAATGTGGGGACAATTTAGAGTTTTTGCCAAAAACACAAAAAATGCTAAGTTACTCGAGCACACCCACTGAACCTCTTCTAATCACAAAGGTCCACGTAGGAGAATATTTTTGAGCTAAAATTGACAGGAAAAGGATGCCCGTATGACTCGTCAAAAAACACAAAAATTACCAGTGACTCCCAAAATCAATTTTTCCTTTGTGGGTGAAGAAATTTTTGATCAAAGGACAAATGGAAATTGATTCAAAGTAATTTATGACCATGGCAAGGGCTTTTTGATGGCAAATAAGTATAAAATGAACAATTTTGAGCTCCAAAGGCTAGGAAAACATGGGAAAAATGGCAGAGGCATTTGAACAGGCAAAATTAGGGAAAAATGCAGGGAAAACTTAGAGATTCCTTCAAAATGGTGCAAAAATGGAGAAAAAATGAACAACTCAAAGCATTCAAATGCAGATACAAGTTGTTTTTTCACCAAATGCAAAGGATGGGAGAATCCAAAGCCATTTTTCTTAGAAATAGGAAAAACACACTTCTCCTTAGCAAATTAGGGCAAGGTAATGAGTTTGCAAACAATCCAATGCACAAGAATGGAGCTACAACTTCACATCATCGATTTCATGAGGAAAAAACATTTTAGAGCACAAAGAGCAAAGGGGAAACATGGTAAAATGACATAGGATCAAAATGGGCACCAGCGGTGGAGATGGAGATGGTGATGAGGAGTAGGTAGCCACCTTATAGGTGTAGGTTACAAGTTTATAGGGCCGATTAGCCATTGCACGATCGTAGATTCGGACATTACGAGATGTAAGTACGAGGCACAGGGTGTGGGGCCGATGTCACCTCCACAGGCACTCGGATAAGGTCCCAATTCACAGGTAGGGGCGGGACATGGTCCCACAGATAGGTATAGGGGCTGAGGCCTATGGGGCCACCAAAGACCATACCTATATCCAAGTTACGGGATGCCTTGGGGACACCATATATTACTAGGATCAGCTGATAGTGGCCATAATAGATTTTCTATCCCATGGAGAGTACATGGCACAACAGCCTTGAGTGAGAGGACCGTATCCCAGAATCATAACGTGGATAGCATAGGGAACCATCAAGCCTTGAGAAAGGATTGGGATGAGGCTACCAGCTCACTAAGGCCAATTCTAGGTGATGTACCAGCGGTGGTCCTGATCATTGCGACCTATGGCAGGTGGTGAGATGGTATCGTGCCACCAGAAGGAGTTGAGGAGGAGACATGCAAGAATGATATGGATTTTGTCGAGCGGGATGATGCCTGATGCACATCCCTTTATTTTGATGTATTTTGATTCATTTTTGATATATACTATCCTACGTGCCAAAGAGAGTGAGGATGTATGATATTTTTGTATATTTTTGATCATATACCAACCTACGTGCCGAAGATGGTGAGGTTGTATATGATATTTTTGAGAGATTTTATTATATGTACTAGCCTAAATTCGAAGATATTTGAGATTATGTATATGGAGACACACGTTTGGATATTTTTATTTATAGAGGTGATGATGATGATGATTATGGTCATTATGTGTATACATGGTTGTGGTTATCTTGCTATTTTGATGTGTATATGTTATGGAAAATATAAGTAGTGTAGGCATGATAGAGTCAGGTCATAGGCATGGATCAAGTTAGGTTGTGGTCTAGGCATGGATTGAGTTAGGTTTTAGGCATGGTGGATTTAGATTGTAGGCATGGTTGAGTTAGGTTATAGTCTAAAAAGGGATTGAGTCATGTCGTAGGCATGGATCGAGTTAGGTTGTGGTCTAGGCATGGATTGAGTTAGGTTGTGGTCTACGAATGGATTGAGTCAAAAGTGGTTGAGTTTGTAATTCATTAATTTGTGTAATGAATGATGATATGGGCTATGTTTAAGATGTTTTATGGTATATACATGATAATGGTAGACATAATAAATGTATGTTTGATGATGATAAAGGTGGAAAGCAATTTTTTGTTTGATCGGTTTAAGTTCTAATTATTGATATAAAAGGAAACCAAATAGGGTAGAATGTGGTTTAGGAAAATAAAATATGAATTGGTTCGGGTAGAGAGTGGCCAAGCTAACCTCCAAGGGCCCCATGCCCTCGAGTGCTACCTACATAATCTTGACGAAAATGGACCTCGTGCCAATGTAGTTTTCTCATAAGCTAGGGAAGAATGCGAGGAGGTATGAGTATGGGTGGGTATGTTATAGGTGTGATTGGGTCTAGGTCTGTTAGGTATGGGTGAATTGTGGGCACATTGGTATAGGTGATTTTGAGTTGATTATGGGGAAAGAGGAGAAAATTACCCAAAAATAAGCGTCGAGTATCAAGTCCTATATAATGTAATCAATACGTAATGAAGAAGGTTTAAAATATACTAGGTGAAAAGAAAGTGACCTGATTCGTAAGGATCATAATGGGTGGATCAAACCTTAGATGGTCTAATGAACGTAAGACCCTAAAAGCATTGCATGATTGATTATTCTAAAGGTGAAAAAGTAGTCACATGATAGCCAAATGTCATGGTCCAATAGGTCCCTTGAGGTGGTAGGAAATGAAAGTGTGATGGTGAGAGGGTGAAAAGGTGATTAGTTTATATGGTATTAGGTAGCATGCCTTTTTGGCAAGAGATCCAAGGTCACAATGGGCAAGTCCATGACTAAAAGGCTTTTTGTTTTGATTGATATTTGAGATAGACTGATCGATGTGGGAAGTCTATATGGGATGAGGAAATTAAATCCTTGAGGTATTTGTGAAGATGATCGATGTGGGAATCTTTAGATTCTCTCTCTCTCTCTTTATTCTTCTTGTTCATTTTTTAAAGATATTTATATAACTTTACTTCGAGGAGTAGTCTATTTATAGAAATAATGTAGAGAGAAAGATGTTCTTTTGAGGGAGTCATCTTTTATTGGAAGTTTGACTCAAGGAGTTGGATCCCATGTGAGGGATTTGAAGTCATGGATGAGAATAAGGTGAAGAATAGGATTCTTGTTTAGAAAGCAGGGTGAAATGACCATGGGATCTCATCTAAAGGTAGATGAAAAGTATCCATGAGAATCATGCTATGTGCAGTGCCATGGTACACATATTTAAGAGAAGATAAAAAGTGACAGGTACGCACATGAATCTTGTTTAATCATTGGTGAGGTGTAGGAAGTGGATAGTTCTCAAGGGATGAGCATGGAAAGAGGTAGAAGGTGAGGTAAGACTAAAATTCAATAGTAGAATGGTTTAAGATGCAAGGCATTAAAGGGCTCAGGTTCGGGTTTAACATCAAGGGAAGATAAATGATAAGCACCTGATCCATAAGTATGATTCATGATGTATGGTCCAAGCCAATTACGAACAAATTTTCCCGTTTACTTTCTTCTTCTTTGGTTACATGTTGATTTTCCTTCGAGACAAGATCATCAACTTGGAAGGTTTTCTCATGGACATGTTTTTCATAGGCATGTTTGATACGTTTTTGGTAAACTTGAAGATGATAAAGAGCATTAAGATGAAATTCATCCAATAACTCAAGTTGTGTTAAACGGTCGTGAAAAAATTCGTCATTATTAAGCATGTCATGGAGAGAATTGTGGAGTGATGGAATCTAGACTTTGAGGGGCATAACAGCCTCTATACCGTAGACTAGAGAAAAATGTGTGGTGGTAGTGGAAGTGCGAATACTAGTGCAAGTATGCCCACAAGACGAAAGGATTGTGCATATGCCATCCTTCCCAAAGATCGTTAACCACTTTCATGAGAATTTTATTCATGGTTTTTTTAGTGGATTTAGCTTAGCCATTGGTCTATGGGTAATAACGTGATGAGAAACTTAGCTGAATGTTAAAGGCGTCACAAAATTTTTGCAGGGTTTTATTTTTGAACTATTTTCCGTTATCGGTGATGAGGCGCGTGGGACACCAAAGTGAAAAATTATGTGATGATTGATGAACTCACAAATTTTCTTAGATTTCATGGAGATGAGAGGTATGGCTTCAACCCATTTTTTTAGTATTCGGTAGTAGTGATGATCCATTGATGTCGTTATAAGAATGGGGATTGATCTCTATGACAAGATCCAAACCCCATTGAGAAAAGAACCAAAGGTCATGAGTGACCAGTAAGGCATGACTAGGTGTATGATGAAGGTTGGCATGTTGTTGGAATTTTACACAACAATTAACCTAGTCAAAAAATCATGGTTAAGGGTTAGCCAGATTATAGCCTAGGTGAAGAATATGCTTAATAATAGTGAGGCCACTCAAGTGACCTCCACATATGCCGTCATGAACTTCCTTAATGGTATAAGGAATTTCAGAACTCGTAAGGCACCATAAGAGAATACTATCGAAGCCACATTTAAAGAGGATGCCACTTTGATGACATAACGAGAGACCTTTTAAGAAAGTCCCATTATCTGTTATGAGTGAGGTTAGGAGACAAGATGGAGAGGTAAAGGTAGTCTAAATATTGTTTATACCAAAGGTCACTCGGGTCAGGAGTAGCGGTTCCGATGGAGTAAACCTTGCGAGGTAAATAAGAGGGTGATTGGAGTCTTTGTATGGTGACAAAGATTTTAGAATCAGCAGTGAAGCAAGGATTTGAGAGGCTAAGCGAGCCATGGTGTCTACAAATGTTTTGGTTGAACGTGGGATGGTTTGAAGGGCGTAATGGTCAAAGGTGGTCAAAATTATGTCCACATGATGTTTATACTTTTGAAGTGTCTCATTACAACATTGGTATATACCATTGACTTTGTTAAAAAATGAAAGAGCTTAAATTAAAAAAACACACCAGAAATAATAGTAATTCAATCTTCAATTCTTCCGGGATATCAAATACAAAGAGGAAGATTACATATATAGAGTTTGATCTCCTTATTTCTAGGAGTCAACACTCATCCCACATATCTCTCCTAATCCCCACAATATCTCACTCAAACTCTCAATCCCATTATTCTCTCACAACAAACCTTATCTAATTACAACTATTTACATGAGTTACCAACTCATAAATAGTTGTATTACATTACACTATATTATTTATTTCCACACTCATAATAATGTTCACAATATATAATATTATTCCTAACAGAGTTGGTTTAAAACCAATTGAGAATCACCAAAGATATTGATTGACTTAACATTTAAGGCATAGGCAGCTTGGAGACCTAATATGAGTGCTTCGTATTCGGCAATATTGTTAGTACAATAAAAATCAAGTTTGAAAGATAAAGGCATGGGTTCATTTTCAAGCGGAATGAGGATAACACCTTTCCCACCCCCATAATGACACTTGGAACCATTGAACAAGAGTTTCGGTTAGTAAGTGGGTTCATCCAGGGAAAGGGTAGTAATTGACTCACCTGGAAAGTCAAAATTAGAGGGTTGATCCCCGGAAATAGGTGCATCGGCCGATTGGTTGGTGATATATTTTCCCTTGATGGAATTTTGGTGGGTAAATTTGAGGTTGAGGTCATCCAAAATCATGAGCCAGTGTGCGGCACATTGATTTTGGTAAGGTTTGGCATACATTAAGTGTAAAGGGTCGGTGTTGGTCACAACATAGGTCTTGTGGTTGAGTAGGTAATGGAAGAGTTTCATGGCAATGAACACTAAGGATAAGAAAAAAATTTAGCATGGGTGTATCGAGTTTCATATTCCAAAAGAGTACGAATTATGTAATAAAATACCTGCTCCCTGTGTTGTTCATCATGATGAGCAAGCATGGCCCCAAGGAATGATCGGTAGCTGAGATGTATAAGTAGAAGGGTTGATCATCTTTAGGTGGGATGAGTATGGGTGGTTGGAGAAGGTATTATTTTAAGGCCTCAAAATCTTTGTGGTAGTCATTATCCCATTTAAAAGAGACATCCTTCTTGAGAAGATGATGAAATGGTTGACACTGATTAGACAATTGTGAAATGAAGTGGTGAATAGATTGCAACTTGCCCTACAAACTATGGAGTTTCCTAAGATTAGTAGGTGGAGGCATTTCAATAATGGCCTTGGCTTTAGCAAGGTCAACCTCTATGCCACGTAAGGAGATGATAAATCATAGGATTTTTCCTGAGAGATCCGTGAAGACACACTTTTTGGGTTGAAGGAAAACACAATATTTAATGAGGTAGTCAAAGATAGTTTTTATGATGGTGAGGTGCTTAGAGTGGCATTTAGATTTTGGCCAGGAGATCATCCATGTATTCTTCTAATATACGATACATGATGTCATGGAAGATATAAGTCATAGCCCGTTGATAGGTGGCCCCTACATTTTTAAGGCCAAATGGAATGACTCGATAGCAAAAGGTCCCCTAAGGGGTGATGAATGTGGTTTTGTGTTGATCCTCTGGGGCAAGAAAGATTTGGTTATAACCTGAGAAACCATCCATGAGTGATAGCATTTCACGACCAGTGGTAAGGTCAACCAGTTGGTCAATACCAGGTAGAGGGAAGTCATCTTTTGACAGACTAGGTTGAGGTCATGGAAATCCATGCAAATACAAAGTCCCCCTGTCGCCTTAGTGACAAGGACAATGTTGGAAATCCACTAGGGATAATCAATGGGTAAGATGAAGGAAATGGAAAGGAGGCACTGAAGTTCTTCTTTGACCGTAGAAGAGAAATGCAATGGTATATTTTCCTCAGCTTTTGTTTGATAGGTTTGGCATCGGGAATGGTTACGATATTGTGTACCACTATAGTGGGGTCAATACTGGGCATATCTACGTAAGACCAAGTGAAAATGTGGTTATGGTTTTGAGAAAAGAAGTGATGGCTTCCTATTTAGCAGCATCTAAAGATTGTTTGATCTTTAGAATGTGTGGGTCATCCTGAGTATGAATGTTGATCTTGATAGTTGATTCATTCAACATGGTTTTGCGTGATCGAGATGGTAATGAAAAATGAATATATGAGTCTTGACACCAAGGTAGGTGAGTACGAGATTCATCATCATGAAATTGAATGACTTTAATCAAAGGTGTATCAAAGATCGATCATTTCGAGGATACAAGAAGGGCGAGAGAAGAGGGATCCTCACCTACGCATTGATAAGTCATAGGTTCCAAGGAAATGGTGTTTATGAAAAATAAAAAGTTAGGAGGAATGGATTCTAGATCCATTGACTCACAAAGGCAAAGGTGGTGATGGTGGTGAAGAAGGTAGAGCATGTGAAGAAGGTGGAGAGGGGATAATGTCCTCAATGAGTTCAATGTGGGCCTTCTTGGTAGGTGGTTCAACAAATCTAATACCACTACGATCATTATGTTTGTGGGTAGTACATGGAATAACAGTATGGTGGCCTTGCTCATAAAATCCAAAACCAAAAACCTTCCATGCACATTGGTGTAGGAAGGTGTGGGAGAAATGATGATTGGTGAGTGACTGGAAGTCAACGGAGAATAGGCAAGCTTATGATGGTGGTTCAGGTGTGTAGGTGGTAGTATCAAGTCCCCCATAGGTGAGATTGGTACGAAGGTGGGGAGGACAATAAAGGAGGTGCTCTCCTATATGGTGATCATAACGAGGGTGTTGGTGAAGACTTCCATACTCTTGTGGAATAAGGAATGTGTTGACACTATATAGCGATACTCCCCTTGAGTGAGACATTGAAAAATTCCTTCCAAGGGTTTGGTGGTTGGTATATGGGTAGCTGGAATGGACGATGTGTCAAAGGTAAGATAAAAGGTGGGGTTAATAGATTAGGATGCTGATGGTTCAGCCATGGAGGTTGTGTCAGTGGTAAGAATGGAGGAGGTATGTGCGGTTGAGGTAGCGGTGACACTGGTGAGTGGAGTTGTAGGTGAAGAGGCAGTGGTTATGGAGGTAGATACTTTAATAGGTATAAGCATGTCATTGGGTCGGTAAAGCATGTTGCAAGTTTTGAAAGGTGATGGGTCAGCTAGAATGTTATAGGTGTGTCCTTCATGCTCAAACTTTACACAATGATGCAAAGTGGAAGGAACACAACCCATAACATGAATCCAAGGTCTGTCAAGCAACAAGTTATATAACATTCTCCCTCCAAGACATAAAATAACTCGAAATAATGTGGGGCCCACATGAATATGGAGGATGACAGTGCCAAGTGTAGAGGTGATAACATCGTTGAATGAACACAACATGATAGGGTGTTTATGTATGTAATTTTCAAGTATGCACATTTGAGTAAATGCATGGGAGGAAATGATATTAATGCTAGCACCCCCATTGATCATAACACATCGTACACGTATATCATCAATGTGGATAGAGATGAAGAGAGTTGGGTCTAGGTCATTAGTTTGGTGTGATGTGATCTCTTCCTCTGAGAAGCTAAGGGAGGCTACTTGGTGAGTAGGTGGAGGTGTGGATGAAGGTGGTAATTTGGTGAGAGAGGCTACATGATGGGGTGTAATAATGGAGGCTACAGTGTAGTAGGATCATTAGGTAAAACCTCAATAGATTAAAGGAATTATATGAGAGCTTGATGATGGGATTCTGAGGTTTGGATGAGGTCATATAGGGACATTTTGAGGGGGATTGGTCTAGTTATTTGAGCTTTGCATAGTGTGTGACCCCATTAGAAATAGGCTATGTGGGGTCACGGATAATGATGTTAGGTGTGGGTTTAGATGGTATGTTGGGTATAGGATTGTTTGGTGGGTCAGGTTTCCTTTTCCTTGTCTTTGTCCTTATGAACACGAGTAGCAACGTGGATCATGTTGATCTGAGGTGGGGAGGTAGGCAAGGTAGGTGAGCCATGAAAAGTATAGTGACAAGAGGGGAAAAATCCAAGTGGCGGGAAGGAACCTTGTGAGATGAATTGAGCACACCGACATTTGGGTGGAGGTTTGGTGAGTTCTCGATGCGAACCATGTTAATTTCAAATCTTGGGGGTGGCTCTCAGAGTTGTGGAGGTGGAGGTCTTGGTCACTGAGTAGGTAATGAGGGAAGCACTATGGGAATGGGTGATGGTGAAATGGGTTCCTCATCGAGAAGGTCATCATCGTCAAAGTTTTCTTTGAGAGGACACAAATGGATAAGAACGGTTTTCAAAGCCTTGTAGCTCTCCACATCATGCCCTGACACATGATGGTAGGCAAAAATTTTGGTATCGTCAAACCCCTTTGGTTTGGGTTTGAGTGGGTCATAAGGTTTGAGAGGCGGTAATGTGATGACAAAATTTTCAAGGAGGTTGGTTAATATTTTGGCATAGGATCCTGCTAGTGGATTGCAATGGGAAATGAAAGTGGGTTTGGGTGTAGGTGTGGATGATTTGTAGACGAATAGTATTTACATGAGGGGTAGTGGATTGAGCCATGGTTTTAGGTCTTTGGTGTGGTCTTAGGTGTTGGTCGTATTTTCTTAGAAAGGGGTATGATAGATGAACTGGTAAGAGAATGTGTGGTTGGTTTTACTACCTTATTGGAGGGTAGAGGATTTTAGTTTTTAGGTTGGACCTTCTTTGGGTAAAGGTGATATGGGTACACGAGATCTAGAGGGAAAAGTGGATTGTAGAAGAGGATGAGTTACCCACAGGGGATAACTAAGATGTTTGTGAAAGTAGATGGTGTAGGTCATGCCGGAGGTGTGATGGAAAGAGACTGAAGTATTGTGGGTAGTGAAGGAGTGATCGATGGTATTGGAGGTATGGGTGGTAAAGATGTTGTAGGTGTGGGTGGAAGTCATGTCAGGCGCTTGGGTATGTTAGAGGTTTGCGATGGAGGAATGGGATGCTGTGTTTTTAGTTTACTCGGCGGGTGGAGGTTTCTTAACCATCTTTGGAAGGGTAAGGTCCTAGGATAGATGAAAATGGCAAAGGTGATGAAGGTGTGATTGGTGAGGTTGGAGTATGAGTTTTATTGGATTGGATCTTCTAGTGGGCATCGATTACGCTTGGTGTCGGCTTTGGAGAATGTATCTAAATCAAATTTTATGGTTAGATGAGTAAGGCGGTGGTTGGGATGACCCCTAAGGTAGTTATAGGTTTAGGCAAGGAAGATGATGTAGATGTGGGCTTGGATGTAGATGCATGTTGGGTTATGGGTAGGGGTACGAGTTGAGCCATGAGTGGTATCATGGTGGAATTTGTGATAGTTGTGGTTTTGTTTGGTTCAATTGGCCAAAATATTTTTGGGTAGATAGTAGAAGTGTTAGAAAATGACATTTGAATTTGTGTTGGGACAGGAAGTAGAAGGCACCCCCAAAGTAAGGCTCTATCCACATAATCTAGGTGATCAGCTAGGCGTGAAAAAGGCACTATTTTAGGTAAGGTTGATGAGGATCTAATGTCAATCCCGTAAAATGTGTCTTAGAGATAGGGAATTTTCTAGCTTCAGCTTCCATCGAAGAGAGAGCCGAAGTAAGTCTACGGGATCTTGGGTAGCTGATGGAAAATTGTCACCTAGAGGTAACAAAATTTCTCTGGATCTTCGATAGGTGGAGGAGAAAATGGGTGCTCCTCATGGATGGAGGAGATAATGGGTGATCCTCTATGAGTGGAGGAGATGAAGGGTGCTCCTATGTGGGTGGAGGTGATGAATGAGCATCTTCCCCTGGATCGGAGATGTACCGCGGTGACAACTCTCTAAGTGGAGAAGTTAAAGGTGAAATGGTCTCAATGTTAATAGAAGGCTTCTTCACGGGTGTGGAAGGAGGTGATGGGTGTTCCTCTATGGGTGGAGGAATAGATGATGTGGATTCAAGTGAAGGTGGAGGACTTTGGGCTAGGATTTCCATGATGGAAGTAATATGAGGTAATTGGGAAGCAAAAAGTGCATTATTGAAGATAACATGGACCTCATGGGTATGGCTATCATGAGTTGAGGTCTCTCTGGTTTGATCAGAAGAAGGGGCATGATTAGGAAAGGGTTTCTTGAAGATGTGTAGGTTTTTATTGGTAGGTGTGTTAGGATTATCCAAGGTTAACTCGCCTTTCTCAATCATTTCTTGGAAAATATTTTTGAAAGTGATGTAATTTCCATCACTATGACCCTTTACTTGATGATAGTTACAAAATTCATGCTCTTTATACCATGTGGGTGTGGGGTGAGCAGGATCAAAACTAGTGTGTGGTTTTACAAGAGGAAGGGTGATGGCCCCAGCTTTAATGATATTTTCTAAGAAAAAAGAATAAGGCTCCCCAATTAGAGTGTATTTCCATTGTTTCCATTTGAATTGAAAAGTCTAGACATGAGAAATATTAGTTGAGGGGTCTGGCCTAATTTGATGGATGAGATGGGATGGCCTTGAGTACCACTGAATTAGCGGTTCCCTTGGCTTTTGAATAATTTTTATGTGGTTTCAAAGAAGAAGATGTATCATTCGTCTTGAATGCCAAGTTCTTATTGCATAGTTGGATTTTCTTTTATTTGATGGTGTGAATCTCTAGATTTCGTGCCATGGTGAATGCTTCATCAAAGGTTCGAAAAGTCTAGATCGAAGGGCTAGCGAGATATGTCTAGCACAACCCCACATGAAGAGCTCTATGAGTTTGGTTTGTGGTATTTGGAATGTGAGTTGATTGATCAAGCTACGCCAACGAGAAACAAAATCTACGATAGATTTGTCTTCGTACTGACATGTAGAGTAGAGGTCAGTCATGGTAACCTTCTTAACAACATTGATGGAGAAGTGATCTAAGAAGGATTGGGCTACCTTAGTGAATGAGAAGATAGAATGTTTAGGTAACTCACTATACCAGTCTAATGTAGGCCTAGTCAGAGACATGGGAAAGGTCCTCAAAAGCAAAGCATCATCATGGGTGATCAGATAACACCCATGTTTAAAAGACCACAAATGCTATTGCGGGTCCTCTTTGCTATTGAAGTAGTTAAATTTAGGCATTTCCCAATGTATGGGATATGGATGGGTGGATGGGCTCATTACAAATCTCATTGTAGGTGAGAGAGTTACATGTGCTAGAAACTAATGCCTCCAATGTCTGCATCTTATCCATCATTAACTTGATTAGGTCATTGGTAGGTTGTGATTGCTAGGTACCTCCTATAGCATAAGGAGGTTGGTGTTGGACATATGATGGAGGTGGCATTCTTGTATATGGTGATGCCATATAGGTAGATTGAGAAGGAGGAAGTGAAATAGGGGGTACATACCTAGAATGAATGATAGATGAAATGGGAGGATGCTGATAGTATGTATATGGAGGTGGAAGGGTCATGGTGACCCTATTGGCAATGGGGGCTAAGAATTATGGAATAGAAAGAACAACATTTTGAAAAGGGGTAGGGGTCATCGACACTAGGGGTGGTTGTGTAGCTACGGGTATATGTGAAATAATAGGTGCAGATGTGGTTATGTTCTGAGTGGTTGGAAAAGGTCTAGTGGATGTGGCGGGTGCAACAAATGTGGTAGATGCGGCGGTCATAGCAAGTATGGGGCCTAGCTGTGAAAAGAATGGGGGTAAGGTAGGTGTGGCTAGCATGGAGCTAGAGGAGGTTGGAGAAAATGTAGGAGTGAGTGTCGGGGGAATAGATACGGGCATGTCATATATCAACTGACACAAGGCATCTTGCATGGATGAGTAGGAAATATAAAATTACAAGGCGGCGGGGTTCTAGTCAAGGATTCATGTGAACTCCTTGTTTCTGTGGTGATAGTGATAGGTTAGGTAGGATCCATGGGTGATAAAATAGTGATAGGTTGGGTAGGCCAAAATGTTTCACCTGATTATAGATCATTTCTTCGAATGTTGACAAAATAGATAAGGGTAAAGGGCTAGGAGGAATACCTATTAAGATGTTGGTTATAGGTTGTTTCTGTGTATTACTTCTAGATCCACAGCTAATCGTGAGAGCTTCCTTTTTTCTTGGAGTAACTACCTGAAATGGAAAACAAGACCACCAAATGAAAGTTAAACAATATATGCAGTGGACTGCCTAGCGTATGCTAGATCCGGGAAGAGTGATACTTCCTAGATGGCTATTAATCCACTATTTAAAACAACTTAATGCTAATAATAAAGGAAATCCTACTATAGTTAAAATTATTTAGGTATCTCATTCATCTACAATAAGAAAATTCATTCACAACATGCTAAGCTATGACCGAACTCGAAGGTCGGGGTGAGGTTCTGGTAGTTTGGGTATTTGGTGGAGGTTTTAAGCTTTGTTCTTGGTTTTAGGTCAAAACACGTAGATCCGATGTCGATCTGTATGACCGATGTCGGTTTAGGTTCACTTTGGTGGTGGTTGTGGTTAACCGGCATCGGTATGGTTGAGGTATAAGAAACTCAATAAAAACTTGAGGTGAGGATATATCTGAGGCTAGATGAAAGTGAAATGGAAATGGAAAGGTTTGTGTGGGTCTTAGACACATATAAGAATGATTAAAATCTAGATATGGGTAGTTCAAGGGTGTGGGTGAAGGGATGGTCAAGTTTGCATGGAGGTAAAATGGTGGGGGAATGGAAAGGGGAGAAGAAACTAATAACAAAAGTAAAGAGTCTGCTTAAATGATAATGAACTAATGTTGGTTAACAAAAATTACCATTTGTATGAGCATGACGTCTAGTTGGAAATGGTGGGTGATCAAATGGACAGAACTTGGTGTAATCGGAACTTTCTCGAGATGTTCCCATGAAGGAAAATAGCTCGTGGTTTCTTTAAAAGTGATGGCTATGGATGCTCTGATGCGTGTACTAATGTTGGTTATGCTTGGATGCATCTCTAGTTTCGTCACTTGTTCTCAAAAGATGTGTCTATCTCTCGAAAAATGTTCCAACCACCGAAATAAGGTTATTTTGGGGGTTAAATGGTAACCAACGGCGGTTCCGAGTTAACCGAGAAATAGTTTAGGGTAACCGGTGTCGGTTACGGAGGGATTTCCTAGGTTTACTAAATTAAGCAGATCCCCTTGATTTTATGGGATCTCATTTGTTTTTCCCCACGGATTACAATGGAAGCTTCCTTCTAACATGTGGGAATGTGGTTAGAGGGAATGTAGGCTTTGTTTTTAGGGTTTGGGTAGGTCTTAGTTAGTTATGGCAACTTACTAAGAATAGGTCTTAGGGTGAGGTGGCTAGATGAGATGGATATGTGGGCATTATCCCAATTAGGATATTTACATAATAAATATTGTGAGGATAATGAATTAGTTTAATTAAATTAATTAAATTAATATTAGAGTGGGATGAAAGGGGGCCTTTGTTAGGTGAATGTGTCCAAGGTGTTTATTTTCCAAGGGACCAAGGGAGTGTGATCAAATTTGGGTGTCTATAGGAGCGTCCTCCACATAGCTTTGATGAAATATTAAACCTAGAACAAACTTCTACTTCTAGCGCAAGGAATGAGAAAGAAGGACCTTCTCAAAATGATGGTGGATATTTCATCCCCATTATGAAAATTAATTGTGAGGATCATGAAGAACATGCCAATCATGAACATCCTTCTTCTCATGAAACTCATAAATAGATACCGAAACAAGAGGTAACTTTAGAAGAACAAAGTAAAGCCCTTTCCTTGTAAAATCCTCATTTTTATACATTAGAACAAGTAAATTTTTTAATTTTTTTTTTTGATAAATGCTTCCTGGTTCTAAATACATAATTTAGAACTCACAAATCAAAAACAACCATTCTCACAACAGATAACCATATGCAGCTGTAATGACTCGGAGCACCTCCGATCTATTCATTCCATGACTCGGTAATCTACCGATCTATTCATGAGTATTAAGAGTTGGCGTTTTTATTTAACACATGACTCTTGCGGTTCTCTTCCCTAATCTAGGATTCAAAATGCTTTGTCCAAGGAACCTAACTAAATAATTGTTACCATTATTCATCGGCATCTCATCCCTTAGACTAGGTGAATTAGGACAACGCAATCAACAACTTGCGATACTTTGGCCAAAGATTTGAAACATACTGTTTATGTCTCGTATTCCTTTACGGCATACTCGTCAATCTGGAATACGTCCTTCACCCCATTCCCGTGTTATTTAGAATGTCTTATCTTGACTTCCGTCGAGACTCTCCCGTCCCAAGTTATTCACTCAGAACAGATTAGTAAGATGACAACGTTATAGGGATGCTCTCGAGGACTAGGGATATGGCCGACATACTTGGGTCAACCCTAGTTAATCCAGTGTGTCAAGATACCCCGAGTCTCCTAGGGCAGCCTTAAAACGTGACCACATTCCTAATCAGTCCCAGAGTAACTTGTTCGAGTTTAAGGTGTAAATCTTAACGATCAATGCAAAGGGTTTCGTCATAAGTCACCTGCATTGTTGTATCTTCGAGAAGATCCTAATCTTCTCGAAGGTACAACCCTGCAGTTGACTTGTGCCATCAACCTTTAAATCCACCTCGAAAAGATCTACTTATTGATAAGTGTTACACACGTTGAGTTAAAATTATACTATAAGACACTCCCTTAAGGTTAGTCTTCCCAATCCCTGGGTTCCTCACCTTAGAATTACCTTTCATAGCAAAACCCTTTACACAAGAGAAGTTATTAAGACTAGCGGTCCCTTCAAGGTATTCATAGAATATACATAATTCTAAATCAATGAAATTGGACAATAACCCTCAACCTTCACATGAGGTTTCTAACCAAACCCTTTTTAGGTTTATATTAGTTCTCTTAATGAATTTTATATCTTAGTTATTAGTATCGAGATATAGTGATTAAGAAGCCAATTAAACGTTGTCTTGACTTAGATCAAGACTAGGAAGTAATAATTTATTCAGATTTTTAGCTTCCCGCTCGTGTTTATTTTAACCCTAGCTTTCAGAAAGACAGTGATCTAAATTCCAATTTAGCTTTAGATAGAACATACTAGAACTACTAAACAATCATAAGCATTCAGTTACATAATCTTGCAAGTATACTTAGATAATCACAAAAGTCTCCAAATTATACAATAATAATAATGCTCTCAAGATCGTTCGAACCGAAGAAGGTCAAACCATCAAGATACGAATACAAACATATAAGTAACGAATATCTCTTTTCATTCCTTTCAAGCTAATCAAATACATTTTTGCATTCAACATACTTGGTACAATACTCAACAGCAAAAGAACATATTTCTTCAAGTAGTACATTCAAAGAATCATGCTCTAATTCATCATAAAACCAAATTAAACAATCAACATCCTATCGATCTGCGTGCTTTTACGATTCTGGCGCAACCATCCGCAAAAATTGTCAACACGGGTCATTCGATGAACCGAGCATGATAAGCACTAATTCTTAAAGCAATTACAATCGACCAATTGTTTTCATTAAACAACCTGTTTAAATGAAATCATTTCACCAAACATGTAAACATATTCAGACTATGCTCTTTTGTAATTCAAACATGACTATAAATGCGTAACTCATATTATAGTTACTAAATAGTCCTAGATACTTTTCAGATATTTCTTCATAAATGTAAGTGACCAAGGAGAACAAATGTATCCAAAACAACTATCCATCTGAATCCCAAGGATAGAAAACATCAGACAGACCATTACATTCAACATAATAAAATGAATATCATAATAATTCATGAATCCATCAGTATGTTAAAACAATTCCAACAGTTAGATAAAAATATATCAACATATACTTTACAGCAGAAGAGAAAGAAACCGAGACATTCAGATGTCCCTTCCCAACATGCTCATGACTGTACCGTCCACTTAAAAGTAATGCAATCACATTATATGCCTGCGACTAAGCCAGTCGAGACCACGGAAAGAATTACCATTCTTCAAGATACAAATATAAAATTGCCTGTAACTTACTTGAACAACACAGTAGCTATCGTGACAAGGCAGTGATAAATAATCCATCATATAGACTCCACATAACCTTCCATATTGTTCAAAAAAATGAGAAAATAACCAGCGCAATCGCTTGTCAAGGCACAACTGTTAACTCTTTATCTCAGTCAAGCACAAGACTAGATAACCTTAATAACAAAAGACGTAATCATGCACAAACATGACAACAATCCCACTCAGCAACATACAGCTCAATCTAGTCCCTACTAAAACACTGCAAGGACTTAGATCCCAAGGCCGAAATCAAAAGAACAACCTTTTTATCACAGTCAAACAAGAGGCTCAATAACATTAAACAAATGATGTTTCCTTATGCATATATAGTGATATTCATACTGAATCTAACACAACATGCACAACCTCATTTAACTGGAACAAATTCTTATAATAATACAGCCATGACTTATATTAGAAGTCATTTTCCAGAAAACAATCTCAACAAGGTCTTCACAGAAGCCGAAATTCCATAACAGTATTTTCCTCAGAGTTTCCTCCTATGCCAAGCTACTACGGATTACAACAAAGTCTCAAACCAAGTAAAGTTTGAAAAGAAAGCCCTTCCTTTACTTTCCACAGAAGCGGATAGAAAGGGACACAAGAATATTAAAAAGGAGTCTGAACGTTATGCACGCACAATGAGGGTTTAAATCGAAAATCAAGCCAACTCACAACATTTCAAATCTCCAACAGTATCCATACCACTAATGCTCAAAACAAGGTTTAGATTGAAGTTGATTTTATGCAACCACAACTCAAGGATCACAACAGTATTCACAACTGAGATTATTCAGAAAGGAAAATATAATATACACCTCCAAGATTAAAAATGAGTCTTACCCATGTGGTATTCTTCAAATAAACTTCTACAGAAGTAGAAAGATACAAGATACATATCAAATTCAAGTATTCTAACTATACCAATAACATACAATGTATTCACGATTGTACTTCTACAAAGTTAGAAACGTATGTTACCTTTCTAGGACTCAAAAAGGAATCGAACCCATATAGTATTCTCGATTAAACTTCTACAACAGTTAAAAACTCTATCTATTCAAGGATTCCCACAATATCCAAAATCATACAAGATTTTACGAAAAAGCTTCTACCAAGAAAACTTTTCATGGAGTCCAACAGTGCCTGATTTCACACATTACCCTTGCAAGCATTTCTACAAAATCTAACCGAAATGCAAAACACAGCAAGGTAGAACAACCGTTCGAAATACAATGCACACCCATCAAGGGTTCACTTGAAAAATCGAGCCAGTAAGAAGATACAGCAACCAATTCACACAAAGCTACCATAAAAACCAACTGAACCCAAAAATCATCTGAACAGAGTTGTTCTAATGAAATCATTTGAAAGAAAGCAAGATTTTTAAAAGTTAGGGCCTAACATGCCTGGTAATGCCGCTTAAAAATCTGAAGAAGACCACTGAAAGAGCTCGAGCCTTCTCCTCTTTTTCCACGTTAGATTCAACAACAATAATTTGTTATTTCCATGCCTTATAAACTTTCCTTGATAGAGAAAAGAGTGAGTTACACTCATATTTTCCATGCAACACCAAGTAGACTGGTGCGAAGAACCAGTGATCAAACAGAGAGAAAACCGGAGCGCATGAAAAACCAAACAAACTACCAGTTTTCCATTTTGCATGTCTTCCCGAGAAATCTGAGCTCGAAGACCGAGTTCATTAATTGTATTAACTCCAAAATTCCCGCTCAATCTCCATTGCCACCGACCGCCATAGTTGGCGATGGACAAATGCAAGTCAAAGACCATTTCTAACTTTGGCGACTCTGCCACGTCGGCTTTCACTAGCCGTTTGAAACTTCCACTAAATCCTTGTCCTTCATACTTATCCATCCCATTTAATGCCATAGAAACTACCGCCCATGGCTCGCACCCCTTCATAGGTCCCCTTCCTCCACTAACATTTGTTAGGTTAGAAGCATAGGTTAGGATTTAAGATGATACTTTGTCTAACCTCCTTAGCGCTAGGTCACTAACTTTAGAACATTAGTTTATAGCTTAGGCCTAGGTTAGCACTAACCTAACCCATAGGTTATAGTTTAGGTTTAGGTTATTAACCTTAATAAATCCAATTTAGGTCTAACATTTAAAATGTTCAGAATAAGAACCTACAGACATACATTCACGAAAAGGATTCACTCCAGCACTGCCAATAGGCTAGTTGAATAAATGTATCTGAATTTATTACCTGGCCCACGATCAAGACCTTCCTGATATTACGATATCGGGAACCAATTCATTTAACACGATCAGCCTGAGTTAGACTCCGGAATAGCTTATTCAACGCATTCAAACCTTGCAACCTGCGTAAGGTCTATAATTTTTGTTCATCCTGAATAAACTTAAAGCATCTCTTGGATCAATGCCACTGATCCAAGGCTGGGTCTTATAGATGGATAAATCCACAATTCATTCCGAGATCAGATTAAACTCAGGTGCAAAATGAAAGAAATAAAAGAGTCCAATCATATTCCGACTCAGTCAAAGATCTTCAATTGCAAAGAAGATACACCCATATCAAGCATGACTTCATAATCAAAGGAACATATCCTTTTCGAAGAAATCATATATCAACACTTGAATGCTCGGGAGGAAGTAACAATAGTTTAGAGTGTTACATTTCTCGCTAATTGGGAAGTCTAGATCCACACATTAGTAAGGAATCCAAGAATGATCCTAGACAAGATAAATCTAGAGGTTTTTATTTGTAGTTTTATAGCAAGACTGCTAGGTAGGAAAAACCAAAAGCATCGTATTATGATTCTTAGACAAAAAATCCTAAATAAGAAAAAATTAAAATTGGTTATGAAGAGTTATATACAGGAAACAAAGATGGATAAATAACTAGGCTTAAAAACTTGTATAGGCCTAACCCATTGACAAAAAAATTAATTAGGAGTTATTATCCATGAATAACTCCCTCATTTATTTACAAGAAGGTAAGTTAGGACCTAATAAGAAATATCAATTTGAAGAGTTGTGTTTGTATCCTTTCGATAGGGCTATGTTACAAGTTCCTTTCCCTAGACACTTTGATTGTCCAAAATTTGACAAATATAAGGGCAAGGGTGATCTAAGGGATCATGTCAAATAATTCTTCATGGCTTTCCAAGAGGTTGCATTCATTGAAAACTATCTTATACACATTTTCCCACAAATTTAACAGAGTCAGGTGCTTGAGTGGTTCTTGCATATACCAAAAGGATCTATCTCGACATGGCCAAAATTGGTGAAATATTTTTATGTCACATCTCCATTAATATGGATAACTATGTTACTATGATTGACTTGTGTAAACTAAAACAACGTAATAATGAGAACTTCAATGTTTTCTTACAAAGATGGTGAGGGTTAGCTAGTCGTGTCCCTTTCTCCATATAAGAGAAATAATTAGTTAGCATCTTCATATGTAACTTATACCCTGAGATCACTTTCCACTTCTGAATCCATTGTGGAAATACATTTGAGGAGGTGATAGAAAAAGGTAGAAAAATAGAAAAAGTGTTGTTGAAAAAATTAAATTTTAAACCCTTATTGCGAGAAAACTACGATTTGAAAACTAATAACGATTCAAAACCTACTGATAAATCAAATTTTGTTCCAAATAATTAAAAAAAAATCGTAGGTGGGAGAATTACATAGTTTAAATAGGTACAGGTAGTTCAAAGTCTTTCTCCCTTGAAACTAGCTAAGGGACCTCCAACCCCTGAGTACAAACATCATACATTTACACTTCTATCTAATTATATGTCATCGATACTTAAATAGTTAGAAGTGGTTAACATTTTCAAGTACCCATAAGAACCCCTTATCCCAATGATGTACCTAAACCATATAGGTTTACAGAAAATTATTATTGCAACTTTCATTGTGTTAAGGGTCATAAAACCTATAAGTGCCTAAAACTAAAGTGAAATATCCAAAACCTAATTGAAAGTGGTGACGTGGAAATGGATTCCTTAGGTACAAATAAGTCTTCCAATAGTAACTTGGGAATTTATAAATAACCTTTCCCTAAACATAAAAAAGTAAAGGAAAATATAGATGAAGAACAAATGTCCCAAAATAAAGGTATTGCCTATATTTATAAAGATACAAACTATGTGGGAAAAGAGAAAAATTCTTATAATGTCATAATTTGTTATGTAAACCCATTCATTGAGAATATAAACAAAATAAAGGTAAAAGAAAAGGATTTCATCCTAGTAATGTGATGTGCTCACCTTGTTATTTCAAATCCTCGTTCATCTACCCATGAGGATAGTCATTATGATGTCTTAAAGAAACTTGAGAAGGGTACCTCTAAGATCTCGATATTGGATCTTATTAATATCTCTAACATACACAAGGACATACTTTGTAAGAAATTAAAAGGGTAAGGACTATCAATTGATATAAAACCTACCCACTTCCAAGAAATCATTGTGCAAATTTCTCCAATGGAGCATATAACCTTTAGTTAATAGGAAATTCCTATAGAAGATCCTTCACACAATTTTCCCTTACACATTGAGGTTATTTTTAATCATAATAAAATTAAACAAGTGCTTGTGGATGGCAGATCACGACTAAACATTTGTACTTAGAAATTGGTTTGGAAAGTGGGTCATACTGAAATAGATCTAGAAGCAAAGGTCATCACCATCAAGGCATATGACAATGAAGAGTAGCAATTGGCTGACATGATAACATTCTCGCTAGGAGTAGGGCCTACTACTCACAATAAAAAATTCCATGTCCTATATTTGTAGCTTCCTTATAACATACATCTTGGCCACCCATGTATTCATGTCGTGTAGGTCGTTACTTCTACGTATCACCGGCGTCTGAAGTTATACTATGAAGGGAAAATTTTAACTATTTTAGGGGATTCTCAACCTTTTTCTCATTATAGAGAATTATCGGGTTACTTCCCTAATTCTTTTGATTTCCCTTCTTTAGAAATGGTTGCTAGAGTTTAATTTGAGGCTCTCTACTCATGGGTTTATCTAGATTCCTTGACCCCTAATGAAAATGGTTCTTCAACATTTGTTGTGTCCTTTTCTACATGGGAGGTGAAGACCCTTTCAACTAGTTGTGGGGAGTATAATCTCTAATAGGACCTTATTGTTTCAAACCTTCCTTCATCACCCAAATCACGTGGTAGACCTTGTAACAAATATCAACATCCTATAGAGAATTACCCTTTCACACTTTCACTCTTGGTGGGTTGATAGCTGATGAATAGATGCTATATAACTCTATGATACCACCTCCCATGGATGAGATGGCATTATACTACCAAGATCCTAAATATGCAATTCCGATAAGAATGATGTACAACATGGGATAATAAGGGTATGGTTGTGGTACACATGAACAAGGAGTGTGAAAACCTCTTCTAGAACCCCATAGAATTTGTTTCAAATATGGTATCAGTATTTGACGATGTGAGTCTATTT